>VZSC01002410.1:299325-321017 GCA_013398225.1 Steatornis caripensis | reverse complement strand
GGGCAGTTTTTTCCTTTTTTTTTTTTTTTTTTTTTTTTTTTTTTTTTTGCAACAGGTCCATTCAGAGGTGGTTCATTTAATGATCCTGTCTCTGGCTGGAGTTCCTGTTCCTCTAGAACTCTCCCACAGCGAGGAAGTTGGATAGTTTAACGTTTGGAAGCTAAATCAATAGCATACATTCATGAGGATAGAGATCCGCAAGCATTAGCGGGAGCACTTCTTGTTCGCACGCCTGTAGCTCTTGTGCCGTAAATGCTGAGTGAGAGGCACTTGCTTGAACTAAAATGTATGTGGGAGTTCAGTGCTCGTAGTTGCTACCTCTTCTGTAATGTTAACTATAAGGTATCAATTAGGATAATGATGATGCTGTTTAAACACCACCTGTTTTTCTATTTTGGATTGGCACTTTAAAAGCCAGTGATCAAGTTATTGCTTTATTAATGTAGATCTGGTGAATATACTAACTAATGACTTTGGAATTTGATGTGACGTGAATGTTCTATTAATGCAGAGGAAAAATTAGGCTATCATCCCTGTCAAGGGAAGAAACAAAGGAATGATAAATGGAGTGAATAGTTATCCTAGCTCCATGCAGTTTCACGCAAGTTTGAGGTACCACCCTGAGATTATCATTTGGAGTTATTTTTAGGTGCCCTGAATGACAATTTAACGGGACTTTCCTAGGCGCACAAGACAGGAAAGTCTGGATGTTTCATCTTCAGCATCCATCACAGGTGGTTACTGCAGTGCAATGTTGTGAATGGAAGTTAATGCCATGATTTTCAGTAAACTCGAGCTTTATCTTTTTTTTGTCACTTAAAAGGCAGTAAAGCCCCCTGCAATGAAACTGCATTTCCCAAGTGAGAGGAAGCTGTTGTGTAGCACCTGCAGCATTTATGCTAAGGATTGGCTTAAGGTCTTCTCTCCTTCAGATACGGTTTAATAGGATGAATACTGCAACCATTTGTTCCAGAGATGTGTTCCTCTGAAAGGTTTCTTTATTGACTTTTTTTTTTTTTTCAGTGTTCCCTTTCTGTAATTTCTGTGGAGTTTAATTATTAGCCCCAGGTATCCTGGTTGAAATCCAGACTATAAGAAATGGAGCTTTAAATTGAGACTTGTCTTTTGAAGTGCTGTAGAATAGTTTTAATATAGTTCCTATAATGTACGTTTTTTCTGTTTACACTGTTGGGTAAATGAGACAAAAATGATAGCTTCTGTTTGAATTTTGGTATAGGAAGTCAGTGTCCCAGAGCAAATGTCTATGTGATTAAAGTGGTATGGAAGCATTATTAAAAAGCTGTAATTTAAAACATTTTATGGTCTGTTTTGCGTATAGTCAATCTACAAAGAAGACTAGTTACTTAATGTAATTCTGGTGCTTGCACTCTACTGAAGTCAAAGAAACTTTTCATTGGTCCCTGCTGGCTTTGGATCAAGCCTTTGGTTTAAAGTATTGATTAAAAGAGAAACTCAATATGAATGGGAAGCTAAGAGAATTAATACGGTGAATGCGGTGAATTAGGGGGTGGGAGGTGGAAATCAGCTCCCAAAAGATTGCATCCACAAATGTAATTTGTTCCTTTGATTTGATGAATCAGGTTTCAGGTACTTACTCGAAAGCCCTCTAAGCAGTGGCTTTGCCTGTACCTACCCAAATGCTCTCATTCTTCCTCTTCATTCCTTTTCTAATAACTCTGCTGTTTAATAGATTTTGTTTACCTAGTATTTATTAAATTGCTATGCAGTAAACCAATATGAACAGAGGAGATTTAATTAAGGACTGCGACAGCTGTTGAACCTTAGAAGACAAAATACTGCAGTAGTGAAGACTGTCAAGCACCCCAATAAAAGATGAAGTGCCCACTGGAAGAACCAGTGTTGTCACTGTCACTGGAAATGTGGTAGCCTAAGAAGGAAAAACAGGATGGTTCAAGGTGTCTGCTATAGTCTTGCCTTTCCTAAATCACAGTCCTCAAGAATAGAAATGCATGTTTTTAGAAGAAAAAGGGAAAACAGAATTGAGTAGCTTCTCCAACAGCTCCCTAAAGTCTGCTGTATCTAAATACTGTGAATGGAAATTGCCAAATAAAACGAATGCAGCCTGTTTGACAAATCATATGCTGATTTACCTGGGTTTTGATATTCTTGGGAGGATTATGTGGCAGAGAAAACAATTCAAAAATAACATAAATCCAGAAAAAGTATCGCAGAACTTGGTTGTGCAAGCATGCTGTGTTTCAAGCCGTGCTGATTGGATAGGTCGATGCTTGTGCTTTAGAAACAAAATTTCAATTGAGTAAATAATGGTTTATGTATCCCTTAAGGTGTCTGACATTTCAACCATACAGAATAATAAAATAAAAGCAAATTTGAAGGACGTCTGGAACTGCAGTCGAGGTAGAAAGAAGAGTAAAGAGCATAATCATCACAGCATGCTCGCTTGGGATATGGTAGGTTTTTATCTACAGCCAGAAAGACAGAAGAGAAGGATGCATTTTAGGGACGTACTCCTGGTTATGGTTAGCTCTCCCTCTCTTGCACAACATGGCCTTTTTCCTGTGTACCTTTTTCCTTTGCAGACCTACTGCATCAGGAAAATCTATAACCCTCTTGACAGAGAAGCAGACTGCTGCTGAATCTGTCACTTTATCAAGTGAGGCTCCTACCTAACGCACTGAGGCCAAATGATCCTTGGCATGGTCCCCTCAGGAAGGGAGGAAGTTTTGAAGACTCTCAGTGTGCAGAGAAAGCATCTGTAACGGCAGAATATCATGTATTTTGGCTTTTCATTAGGTCAGCTGTTCCACTGGTGGAATTAAAATGGTGAGGGAATAGAGCTTGGAGACAAACAGAGGAGAAGAGGGAATTGTTATGTACCCTTATGTAGCCCGTGGTTTAGTCTTTCTCAAATTGCTATCCGTATCTTCAAAATGTGTTTTATAGGCTTAAAATCCAGTCCTGCTCATGCGAAGGGCCAATGTGAGATGCTATTTTCCTAAGTGTATATGCTCAACGAATTATGAAACCTATCACTAAAGTGTGGGTCCCAGTATCCTACAGAAACATCCACATTTTGGTTTAATGGAGACATAACCATACTCTCCCAAACAGATAAAATGGAATCTAATACAGATTTATTTTTCCTGTCTCTGAGATTAACCTTATTTCCAAGGAAAGAAGAAGAAACATGTGACTAACAGTAGACACGTAGATGCAAAAGCAGTCTCACCGCATGCATCTACGCTGCTAAATAGAGAAGGTGATGAAGCAGTCTTGAGCGTTCCCCCAGCTCTGGTTTGCATTGCTCCAACTTGCTCTCTCAAAGACCAAGTCTGGGGCTGGCTGGAGAGCTAACCTGCTTTGGGAGCCACCCCCAAGAGACGGTATGGGCTGGGCTCCTTCTGCGTGCTGTGACAATTCCTGCTGTGTCTCCAGAAGATTTGCATTTTATGATTTCAGTTAGTCCACCTTTTGCCTGAGAGAGCTTGTTCTCATTATCTCATCTGTCTGTAAAAGGGGGCCTTTTTTTTTCCCATTTTGATACCCAACATTTGGTGGCCTCCATTTGTGAAAAGCTGAGATGAGCTCAACTTTCCTTTCAAAAGATTTGTGTTTTAAGAATCAGTTGTGTGTGTTTGCTGGGTTTTGACTGTTTTGTCGTGCCATCTGATCAATTACGTTTCGGAGGAGTCATAGCCAAAGAAGATATATTATGTTGATGGTCAGCTATCTTTTAAAAATTTTCTTCCAGTTTGAGTTTGCCAGGCCTCACTGAAAAATTCTGGAAATCACATTATATAGTCTGTGTTTTTAGGCAGAGCTGGTCAAGAACTTTCCAAGATTAAAGTTGTTTCTTCAGACCTCATCTGTTCCTCAAAAGAGAAATGTTTTCAAGAAACGTATTTCATATGCAGCTGATGGAGCTAAGTAGGATACCGAGACCTACCGATTCGTTGCCTGCTTTTTCACTTTTAATGATTTATTAATTTTCTACCTGTTTGTAGAGTTGATCTGTGAGTCAGGTCTGCTTCCCCGAATCTCATCTGTGCAGTTACTATTTCACAGCTCTGTGAGAGGGAAGAATATATACTCAGTAATAAATTGTGGACAAATACTTGATAGGCAAACCAACTTCAAAAATTACTCGGTTTTTCTTCATATTGACTTAGCAAATCTATATAACAGCTTAAGTAGCATTTTATTCCGGAACGAGCATGTGAAGTTTCGGTACACAATCCAAAGTATATACTTCTGGTTTTTCTGCGCTGTTACTTTATTTTTACTGGAGAATAAAAGTGTCTCTGAGCATCCCTCACGATATTGTTGAATAGAAGACCAATGAGAATATGTCTAATAAATTAAAAAATAAGTTTCGTTCCTGTATTCAAAGGGGAGTTTAATGAGTTGATCACACAGTAAACAGTAGTGAGTTTATGAACAGTCCTACCATGCTTGTGGTGAAGGCTATGTAAATTACACTGATGCATATTTATTCATGTACTTCTTGTGGGAATATATTTAGGGGCCTATAAGCACAGATCAGAATTTGTTACAGGGAAGGAAACTTATGAGGGAGGCTTATTATCCCAAGAGTGGAATTAAGGTGAAATTAACAAGTAATTGAAGTTATCTTTGATCATGATTTTTCATTCGCTTTTTTTCCCTGCTCTAAGGAAGTGCATGTTTTTGATGTTTGGTAGAGCACTACAATGCTGCACAGAGAAGCGTAATGCTGAATTTTCATAATAATGTTTGTAATGCAAATGAGGGACACTTCAAAAACAGGTTGATTAGCATTTCTTAATAAAATGCCAGTCGCCTCCTTTTTCTTCATTAATTCTATCAGCAGATTACATAGCTAGATTTTAACATTAGTAAATGGTGAAGTGTGTGGTGGCTTCTCGTGATATAATTATTTGGTGGCTCTAAATAGTTTCAGATTGTGCGTTTAAAACAGTTCCTCCAGCACTAAAGCATTACAGTGAATTAATGAGCAGCTTGTCACCTCTGGGACCTTTCCTTTGAAATCCAGTCTGGCTTAAAGTGAACTCCTGCCATTTCAGGCCAGCAGCTGGTAAAAGGTTAGAAAATGAATGAGCTCCAGGGACATCGCTCAACTTCCACAGGAGCATATATTTACTTTAATGCTGTTTTTCAGAGATCAAACTGGGAGAAATACAGAGCTGCTGTGCGGTTCCTCCCACAGACTGCACCAGCCAGCCAGAGTATTCCCGCCTCGCACGGCTCTCAGTGACGTGCTTTGCTCTCCTCTCCTTCCCTGGCTCCTCCAAGATAGGCATGGCAACACAGCAACTTGAGCAAGCGAACCGTGCTCTCCTTCTTACGTGTCATTTAGGCTTTTTCTTAATTATTTTTTATCATCTCCTTTTTAATTGCCAAAGCTTCCTCCGGTTGCTTCTTGTCCTTTATGTTATTTTTAAAATGATTTATTCTCTTCCTTGTCTCCCAAATCTTGCTTTCCCCCAGTGTGTGTTTTTTATTCTCTTTTTTCTCTGTTGTCTCCCAACGGGAGACCCAACAAGCCACCTCATACTCCACACCGAGTGCATCTTTCCTTCCCTGCTAGACACCTGTGAGGAGCTGTCCATTGCCCTTTTTTGTTCCCGTTAGAGAGACTTCAGAGAATTAAATGCTTGTTGTGCTGCTTTGATTTTAGAGGAGAAACAGGAGTGACATTGAGCTTTATGTTCAGAGCATCAGTAAGAGCGGTTGGTGAGCGTAGGTCTCTGCCTGGTTTTGATTCCAGTTGAGCATTGCTTTGCTGGTCAAATTTCTTAACTGCATAAGGCAGCAACAAAGGACATTTTCAGGGACAGTATTTACATGCAATTTATGATAAGCATTCAGATTGTACAACTGAACTGGGCAATTTAAAAGCTACAGAAGAACTGAAACTCGTTACTGTCCCTGGAGAAGCACTGAGTTAGGGATGCTGTGTCTTAATGCTGTCTTGCTAGTGGTTTCCAGCCGTGTGGCTGGATCATTGTGATCAAACTGTGTAACTACCTAACATAACTCAACATCTTGTTTCTTCTAAGGCCCTATGTAGGACTTTTTTTTTTCTTGTCCGCCAAATTTGAATGTAGAAATAATGTATAACACTTCCTCTTATTAAGATGGTCCTGGAGTCTCATCTTTGTTAGTAAATCATCTTGACAATCTTCTTCCTTTCGTGTGTGTTCATTTTGACGAGGTACTTCATCAAAAGCCTGTTATTAGCCGTTTCTTAGGGCTTCTGTCTCAGGCAACCACTTGTCATTTTATCTGGTGGTGGATTACTGCTCAGCAATCAAGCCAAGGCTTGCTGCATGCCAGGCAGCTCCGTCCTCTCGTTTCCCTTACAGTACTGCAGGGAAGTCGTGAGGAATTCCCCCCTTTCAGTAACGAAGTCGCTTAAATTTGGCATTTAGGATAAAACAATAATTTGCGCTATCGATGATTGCTTAAGCTCTTTGCCGTTTATATTGAGTGAGATCTTAACTATTTTAAAAATAAATGTAGCTCCAACAAGCTGCATAGTTTTACAACCCAGCAGTTGAGTTTAATTTTTGTGTGGCAAGTTGGATTGATGGCTTTTGCTGTCCTCTTTTTTTATTGAGAGAGGGTTGTATTATTTAAAAAAGATTGTTGCTAAATGAATTGAGTGAAGGAAATTAATTTGTGGAAATACCTTCTTTTAGAGAAAAGCGTTGCTTTTTTTGTTTGGTTTTGCTTTTGAATTAGAACCACAGAAGTGTGGCTTGGAAGGGACTTCTGGAGATCATCTGGTCTGACATTTGGTTACAAACCTTAGATTAGGTTATCCAGGACATGACCAAGCTGAGCCTCGACTATGTCCAGCAAGGAGATTCCATCACTTCTCTGAGCTATCTGTTCCAATACTCAGTTGCTCTCGTGGTGAAGCATTTTTTATATATATATATTATACCCAGATGTACTTTCCCCTGAAGCAACTTGTGTCTGTTGCCTCTTCTTCTGTCAAAATGTATCCTGATGAGAAGAGTACCTCTGCTTTCTCTATAACTGCTTTTTATGTTAGGTATTAGAAGATTGTAAGTAGATCTTCTAAGCTTTTTCTTCTGAAGCCCAGTTCCTTCAACTTTTCTTCATATGATAAGGTCTCCAATCCTCTAATCACCCTGGTGGCCCTTTGCTGGACCCTATCAAATTTTTCAGTGTCTCTCTTGAAATGTGAGGGGATAAAAACTGGAAGCAGTATTTCAGGCGTGCCCTAGCAAGTGCTCAACAGACTGCAGTAATCCGATCCCTCGACCTGCTGCAGTCCAGGACACAGTTTGTCTTCACCACCCTAAAGGTGCTCTGCTGACTCACATTCACCTTGCCGTCTGCCAGGACCTCCCAAGTGCTTTACAGCAGAGCTATTTTATGGACTTGTGTATGTCCAGTTTGTACAACTGGTCCCTAGCTCAACTCTCTTCTACGACTACAGGCATCTCTGACCTTTTTAGTTTGAGTTGTATTGGGTCGTGACTATCACAGCGAGAGGTGCTGGGAGGGAATTACTTTAACTGTAAGTGTCTTTCGGAGGGAGAATAGGATTGTGCCTCCCACCCCCCCACCCCCCAGTGCTCTGCTACTAATAGAAGGAAAGTGGTGGTTTTAATTTCTTTATGCTTACAGGAGCAATCTGGGTTTTGATCAGGAAGATATTGTAAGAGCATGAACTGTTTCTGCGTTGCATAAAAACGCCTGCCTGGCCTCAGACGTTCACTACTGGAAGCGCCGTTTGGAGAATATTGAACTTGCCAGGCTCTTATCCTGTCTGGCTTTTTTTTTTTTTTCCTCCCTTTTGCAAGCTGACCTGCTCACTTTGCCTATTCTCCAAGCCAGGCATGCAGAACCCAGCTCCAAATCCAGACACAGGAGTCTGTGTTAGCATGACCTCAGCTTCCTCAGCAGGGCCCAAGGGCTTAACGTCAGCACTGGGGGGGGCGGTTCCAGGCCTATCTGGACTGGAGCACTAAGCAATCTCCGGTCTGTTGTGACAGACCTGACATACTTCTCACAGGGCCTTACCTAGCAAAGCAAAACAAGAGGAGGAAGCGAGAGGATGCACTGCGCAGCCTCCCAAACCACCCAGTGTTATGTTTGTTCCCTCTCTGCCACTGCCTCCAGCAGCTTTGTTAGGAAGGTTTTCTTGGGTCACAGGCAGCAGACTCAGCCTTTATGCTGCTCTGTCAACAATTACGTTACAGATGAGTACTGCCAAAATTTTGATCATTTACCGAGTTGACAGTTGAATGCATTTGCTCAGTGGAGACAGGGTTGCACAGTCTCCTACATTAAGGCAAAACGGCTGAAAGAGCTACGGGAGGATCAGCTCAGGGTGTGGGGCTGGGAAGGGAGAACAGTGATATAGCTTCTGCTCTTGCCTGTCCTTTTCCTTGAAATTTAACAGCTACATGTGTTGTCAGGTATCTGGCCAGGTTTCCAACATGGGAAAATAAATAAGGATTTTTTTTTTAAGGGATAAATAATTGCAGTTATTATTGATTGTGAAGTGCTTTATACCTGAACTACTTTCAGAGTCTGTGGCTTTATCGATGCCCTGTATTACTTGACAACAATTACGTAGGACTCTTGATAGATGGATGATATGGGGCCAACCTCTCCGTTAAGCCTGTGGGCTCTTTGCATGATTGGATTAGGTCAGTTCTTAATGGGATCTTTTTCCACATCACAAGCCAGACTCAATACAATATAATCAGAGAAGAGCAGCTAGGATGCTAGCATGGCTAGTTGTAATAAAGTGAAAAATCAACTTCCCTTTTTCTTAGGTTGCTGCAGTAATTTATTTTAACAATTAAAAATTAATTCAGTGAGGAACCTATAAAGTGATGTGCTATAAAGGGATGATAGTGTTGCTGAGAGTCAGAGCGAGGAAGTTTTCCTAGCTCCCCTTGAAGCCAGTGGCGAACCAAGAGATGATCAGCAGTCTGATAAATTGAGAAGCACTCAACATACTCACAGTCTGAATTCGTATCCAGACATTCAGAACTTGAGTCTGAATGCATTTTTATTTGTATTGAGGTAAAAAAACCTGTAAATATAGTAAGTTTTAATTTAGACTTGAGAGGACAGTATCTTAGCCAGGTTATTAACTTTCACCTTTCAGCAATGGCTTGGTCATATGGCTTGTTTTAAACAAATCTTCAATGGGGGTTGGACTAGATGATCTCCAGAGGTCCCTTCCAACCCCTGCCATTCTGTGGTTCTGTGATTCTGTGAATAAAGAAAAACAGAGACAATTTCTCTGGTAACAATAAAAGCCCAGCGCCCTTTGTCAGTAATGGAGCAGAAACAGTCCTCCTTTTTTGCCATCGTGTTGAAGTTTCCAGTTACTTTTCCTTCTCTTTTTCCTTCATTCTGAAGTTAAAGCACATTCAAAACTGTGCTCGCATTGTTTGATGAAGGTGAAATTTCAGAAAGATGAATGTTCAGAAACAGGGCTAATTCGATTTATGTTAGCTGTCCTCCTGGGAGCATCGCTTTGCTTCCAGGTACAAAGGTTAAGGAAAGTCAAACACTTCCCATGTATTCCCAATATTATAGCTCATGTGTCTGGTAGTGCACCAGAGGTTGGCCCATGACTCAAGGGACTTTGTCCTCTGCAGGCTACTGAATTCTAGTCCAACTTGTGACTGGTGGGAAGGAGAAGACAGATGTTGTCATATTCCGATCATGACATCAAAAAGGGTCTGAAATGCTGTATTTACTCTGACCGTGCCTTTACCAGAGCCAGACAGGGATCTGTTAAATTAAGACAGTAGCTAGACCAAAGGGGAAAACAAGCATGAAAGTATGGTCATGAGTTTGATTCTGAAGTTACAGGAATGCTGGAATATATTCAACAGGTAGGTGATGAATAGTAAATTCATGCTATGAATAGGTTTTGGTAACAAAACAAACCCCTCCAATTAGTTTCCTCCGTGATTCATTTACATTAAATTTTCAGTAGGACTTCTATCTGGGCTAATGACAGCACTGAAAGATCAGTTTGCTACTGGTGAGTAGGAAATTGTATCTGGAAGGGCATGGTAGGAAGTGGGATCCATTTCATCAATTTCTTAGGAAATTAAGTTTTCAATTAAAATAAAATTAATTTATCTTCCTAGAGATAGGCCTGTAGAGGCTCACATTTGGGAGATTATCATCAAACATCCACAAACAGATGGCTCCCATGTTTCTTTCTTATAACCTACCCAACCGGGGGCAAGGGGGGAGAATCAGTACTGCTGGAATCTCGTGGGGAGCTGCAGGATTGACAAGAATCAGGTCTATGCGTGGAGCGGAGTTTCTGCTGCTCAAAACTATTGGAGTTCTTCATGGAGAGAAAGACCTACAAGCAACGGTGGAAGAAAACAGAAGAGGTGACAAAAGCACTCAGCTAAAGTCAGTAAGTTAGACTGGTTTGTCCCAATGACATATCTTTTTCACAAAACCCTACTTTTTTTCTTTTGGAAAAGTCAGAGAGGGGTTTTTTTCTTTTTTTTTTCCTTAACAAACAAACAAACAAACATTCCTTCCCCACCCCCGAAAAAAAAAAAATTTCCCAACCTCTCTGTAAAATCAAAACAATTCCCTGGAACAGTACCGCCAATCTAGGATACTTATATTAACTTTCACCTCTGCTGGGACGAGGGAAGAGAATGTTGAGAGAGACAACTCAGAGTTTGGCATTCGATATTTGAAAAAAGTTAGTATTCTGGAAGCTGTTGTTAAAAAAGCTGAGTATTTTTTGAATGTATGCTTAAGTGGTAAGTGCCGTGGTCTAATCTGGAGGAAATTACTTGATCTTCTGTTGAGCTGGAAGCCCCCAGCAGAGCTTGGGAAAGGCGTGAAGTTCTCCATTTCAGGATCGCTGTGTTGTTTCCCCAAAATGTTCCCATCACATGTGTTTCCATACTACTCTTAAAGCATTTGCTAGCATGTGCAAAATTTCCCAACTGTCTAGTTGTATTGAAAATTATCCTTTCTAAACCAAGGTCCAATCTTTTCCCACTGGTGCGGAGTTTGATTTATGTTTGGGGAGGCAGGGCTTTTATAAGTAAAGAGTTTATATTTGCTCTCGGTTGGTGCTAGGTAGACATTTGGGAGTGCTTAAACCCTCCCTCTCTCTTCATCCCATGTTTTCAGGTCCACAAAGCTAGAAACACTACAGATACGCCAGATAAACAGGAACCGATTTTTTAAGTGGAGAAGGATAAAAAATATAAAGCTAAGATCAGATAGTGTTCACTACTGCAATTCAGTGTGAACAGCTGGAGGTGGCAAACAGAAAATGGAAGAATTCAAATAATCCTACATTTACATTCACATAACCATGGAAAGGTAATTTCTCTTCAAAACTACCTGCTCCTGAGATGCGTGCAACCAGGGTAGAAAATAAAGATTGAAGGCAAGGCAGAGCGGAGGCAAGCACTGACCAAGAATGTCGGTTTGGCTAAAAAAAAAAAAATGGTGAAGGAAAAAGTAAGGGAAGAATATTGAGAAGGAAACATGTTGAAGGATAAAAGCTGGCACCGGAGAGCAGTCTAAATCTTTGAGGTATTGATCCAAAAAATGCCCTATAAGCTTTGCAAAGAAAGATGTGATGCTTTGGTTTCCCTGGAGCATACAGGTATGATAATTTTGAAACAATTTAGATCTTAAAGTAGTATGTTAAAAGTAGTAGAAAGATGAAGCTTCTGTCATTTTCTAAACCCAAGTGATTATGATCTTCACTGTACTCGAAATGCAACCCTAATTGGGAATCACTAGGATCTGCGACTACAGATGTCGCTTGCTGTGGTTCTGAGAATTTTTGTGCATATGAATTTAGACTGGCACATACTGCTTTCAGTATAAAAAAAATTGTAGAGAGAAGGACAGATAGAGAAATTTGTATATATAAAATAATACCAAAATATTCTTTGAGTGTAATCTCAATCCTGAATAGTTGCTGAGTATTGATACTGAGTTAATGAGAGCAGAATGGAGCCATTTGCAGTGAATAATGTATTAAGTAGTTGGAATGTGAAGTGTTTACTAAAATAACAGTAATTATACAAACCAAGCTAATGGCAGTGAAGTTGCTGGAAAGCCTGTGGAATGTGATATGTTGGTTTGCTGCACTATGAATGCTGTGAGTAGTTGGGGTTTTGGTTTTGTTTTTTTTTTTTAACACGATACTCTGAATTTTTAAATTGTTTTGTTTTTTAAAAAAACCCTACTTTTATATGGGCATATAGGAACACCGAGTAAAGCACGTTTATCCCTGGTTCTAATGTCTCTTCATACCGTGTTTAAAAACACCAACACAGTGTTACATGCAACATGCAGAGTTGAGATTTGCTTTCCAAAAAATTGTGGGCTTTTAAGTACTACGCTGAGATTGCAGTTTTTGTTTGGGGTTTTTTGTTGGTTTTTTTTAAATAAGCTTGCACCACAACAAAATGTGATAAAAAGGGAAAAATGAGAATGGTTCTTCAGCATCTTCTGTCTGGAGGTAATAGCTAGCAATGTATTTGAATATGTCATTACACAGATTTGCTGTTTATTATCAGGACTGCATCCATATCACTGAAATACAGCTAGAAGCCTGTTAAAGAACTTTGTGTTCGCAACTGCAAAACTGAACTGATTCTGTGCCCACTGGCAAAGGCTGAAGTTTCCATTGACAATAAGCAGAGGCTTGAATTCTGTATTTTTTTACAGCCAAAATTCATGCTTTAATGTTGTAAAGAATATATTAGAATACTGTCAAAATGCTCTCTTAATTTTATTCGTGACTCAACATGTTTTCAACTATTTGTCTTTTGCCTTTCAGTGTGAAAGTTAATCTGTTATCTGTTATTAATATCTCTTCAGATATACAAATGCTCTTTTTCAGAGATGCGCACATGTGCAATGGAACAGCGAGTTATTTAACTATAGAACTTGGAATCCAACCCCAAGCCATAGATGCCAAATCAAAATTAAATTTTTTTGCAATTTAGAATAAAAGCAACAAGCACCATCTTCGGAAAGATTTTTATGAAAAATATTTTTACAATCTTAATTATTCACCGTTCCTCATTTTGTTAAACTAGTTAGCAAAAACACCCCTCATCCGAATATTACAGCTAGGGTGTGTTGTGAGAAACGAGGTGGTTTTTTTTCTAACAACCTGCTTTGTTTTGTGTATAATTTATAGGGGAAGACATATCAGGTAAGCTAATGAAGTAACTGGAAATGGATTGGCATGTCACATAAAGGAGGGCATACAGCTCCCTTCTGAGTGACTGTGATGAATGGTGGGCATGGGTAGATGAAGTTGCTTGTGCTCAGTGTGATCCATAACCTCAAACTTCAGAAAGCATCCTTAATCATGACAACTATTGGAAAAGGTAAGAGTTCTGTGGACAGCAGGGCAAAACCCCCTGAGTTTTCTCAAAATTTCTGTTGTTGGTTCCTGAATCTCTTTGGCGTTCTGCAACTAGCTCAAAGCCAGGAGCCATCAGAACAGCTGTCTGGCATCTGTGGGATCTGCCCTGCAGGGCTGGCAATGGCAGGATCGTCTTGCTTTTCTGTGAGTGTGAATTCAGGGGCCGCCCCTCTGCCCATCTGCTGATTTCCCAGACTGAAGGGAAATGAATTGCCTACCATTTTCCACCCCTCTTCCAGGTTTGGTTGAAGCTGACTAATGGCTTCCAAATGTGTTAGAAGACAATTTCCATAGGAAAGGATGGAGGGGCAGGCAGATGGGAGGAAATTCCCTGGGCCTTGTTTATTCTAGGCACCTGAGATCAAAACAGAGCCCATATGTGCATTATAAGAACTAATCTAGGCTTTAGGTCTCATCTAGGGATGGGTCCCTTGCAAACGCTTCCCTCTCCAACATTATGAGTTGAAACCTTTGTCTCATGACTTTGCATTTTGAACACGACTGCTGTAAATTCAGGTCTTGGCAGTGTATCGGCATTTCCCATGCGTGGTAGGAAATTCATTCTGAACTGTTTTGCTGTCTGCTGAGGGCCAGTTATTGAAAGCTGGGACTTCCAGTGAACTTTGGGTCACATGAATAAGCTGCTCTGGTTACAAGGAAGCATCTTGTTATTGAGGAATTGACCTCTGAGTAGCAATAATTGTATAAATCAGCATTAATTTTTTTTAAAAAAACCCCATAGTATCAAGAGATATTGCAAAACTGTTCAGCAAATGTTGTATGCAAGAAGAACGAAATTGTAGGCCTCAGAGGTTAGGCTGGATGAAGAGGCAAGGAAAACTGTTACGATAACTGCTACCAGCAGCGATGGAAGGCATTTCGGCAGCTTGACTTTTTGAACATAAAAGGTGTGTGTGCCTAAAAGGGTCAAATAGAATCAAGGTGAACTCGGGTGGTTTGCTTTAAACCATATCCAACACGTTGTATGTTGCAGAAGCCAACCGAGCAGAGATCTGGGTTTGACAGCAAGGATTAATGACCCACCGCCCCTTAATTGATGGTATCCAGTGCGTGCTCCTCTCCCCCTGCCTGGGGAAGCTGCCAGAGGCTGCATCAGGTAGATGCGCTCCGCTGGGTTATTTAATTTCTTTTTATTGGCATTAGAAGGAATGTTTAAAAACAAAATCTGGCATATGTGAAACTCTACGTGTTTTCTGTGGACCTAGTCTCTTGGTGGCCATTTTTAGGAACTGACATGTTCAGTTTTACTAAACTAGCCTGAAAATGGAGAGCAAGTGTTTAAGACCAGAGCTGTTGACCTTGTATTTCAGATGTAATAAGATTTTATTTACTGTAGTTACTGCAGGCTTGCTAAAAACTGAGGCTTTGTTTTTTTGAATACTTGGCCATTTCTGGTACATACATGTAAACACACACATCGTTCTTGCACGTTGTTCAAGTGAACAACCAAAAAGTTTGAGAAACATGGAAGTAAACTGAAAAAAATCTGAATGCACAAGTGCGGTTTTCAGTTCAGACCATGAGTTTTCAAGTAGAAATGTGCACCAATTTCACAGAAAGTTTTTTTGTTGTTGTTTTTTGTTTGACATGTGAGTCCTTCAGGATGCGGATGGACTTGGCGGCATCAGTATCACCCTCAGAAAAGAACAGGGAACCATTTTAGCCAAAGAGTGGTTGGACATATTTTTTTTTGTCTTGTGTTAATTTTCATGTCTATGCCCATGATTCCTGCCTGTAATTTTGCTGTACTATGAAGTAGTAGTGCCTTTACACTGTGTTTTATTTACAGTTTTACTTAGGCTTTAGGAATCAGAGCTTTTCGTGTGTTTGACTCTCTGAATCCTCCCTTCAAGGGGGAAAAAATTCCGTATTATTCGTACTCTCAAATGACTTCCCGTTTAGGTAGGCCCCAAAAGATTTTGAAAACCCTATTAGTATTTTGTATAGGGCTTGATTGTCTCTGGAGTGATATCGACTTCCCCCCCCCCACTCCCTTTTGGACTACATTATGCTTCCTTGCCAAAGTTAACAGATCTGAGAGAGACTGGATTGTGCTCGTACATGTGAAGCTGCTCAGTAGGGTTGGGTTTTTAAATTTGGTTTTGGTGAGGTTTTTGTTTTGTTTTGCTGAGAAAGTAAAGAGAATGAGGAAATACACTCAATTAAGTAATAAAATAATTTGCGGAAAAGATGGGTTGGAGGTTTTTTACTTTTGTATTTTCAGTTTTCCCCCGGAATCAAAGATAAAGAAATGAAAATGAAACCGTTCATTCATCTGAAATGTCCACAGGCAATTGCAGGGCATGACTTTTCTTACTAGGATGCTTCAGTTGCAAACCTGTACATGAAACTGGAGAGTCTGTATACTGCACAGGGATTGTGGTTACGTCTTGCAGGAGGCTACAGGATACGTGGAATCCACTATCTTGCTGTTACTTGACATATAAATTTTTCAGAACAAAGCAAAGGGAATGTATTTAACAACTGCGGCGAATCAAATAACTCTTATGACTGTGGTTGATCAAGTAACTCTTGCGATTACACCCTGTAGTCCTGTCAGAAGGGAGGGATTTCAGAAGACTGGAAAAACCTTACTGGCAAAAGTACAGAAAATGGGTTGGGTGAGGTAGGCTGAGACATTAGGTGGGATAAAGCAAACAGGTCCTTTTTCACAGCAAAGCGTCCTGTTTGAGTGCACCGGCAAAATAATGGAAAAGGGAGAGAAAGAAATATTCCATGAGTCACGATATATAACAAATAGAAGAAGAAAACAAAGGATTTGGTTTGGTCAAAAAATTATTTACTTTTTCTCAGTGATGAAAAACGACCCAGGAGGATACCTACAGATACGGCTATTTTCTGTGTATCTGCCTTTCATGCTGCCTGCATACAAAATACATACAGAATAATTTATTGCAAGTTTCAGAACTGATCATCCGCATAAGCCTGTTAAGAGCACGACATTACTAAGCATAGAGGCTAAAATATATTTTGTTTTGATCTTTCCATGACCTTGCTGGTAGTGGAGATAAAAAAATAAGTCTTGATATATTTTTTTAATAGTTTCTTTCATTTTGATATCCCTTTAAACAAAGAACAAATGTTCCTATGGCACGCCAGAATTCTGAATTCCTAAAATATACTTGTCTACAATTCTTCTTTAAATCAGAAAACTGTTACTCTGTGCAACAAAATGACTAAACCTGAAAGTTTGATGGAGAAACAAAGGAAATTGGCTTAAAGGGGTTCTTTATTATACTAATGCAAAACCCATTAAGAGAGTGGCTAATTTATACCTCAGTCAAGACACGTGCCAATAGTGTAGGTATCTCTGTCTTTTAGAAGTGTCACGCTCTTTCTTCAACATCCAAAATGGCAGCTAGATGTTAACTCAACTCTATTATTTCTGAACAGATTAGCAATTACTTGCCAAAACAATATTGATATTAGATTATGGACTCATGCTAGGTTCTCTGATGCGCAGATTTTTAGCAAAGAGGCAGGAGGTCTAAATTCTCTTATGAAATACTTTGGTGGTTTGCATTCCCTCGTCCCCCCTCGTTGGCACGTAAGTATACGCTCCCTCTCTTGACGGTGAGCTGGAAGTGACACTTTTCAAAATAACTTTACAAAGTTACTTTCAAAACTGTCACTTCCTTATGATAGCTTAATTATTCCTTTTTTCTTCAAAGAAAACGTCAATCTATTTGCAGATTCTCATGCACGTTTTTATCTAGTGCTTTTGAAAGTGGAGGATGATATTACTGAAAGCTAACAGTGTAAGAAAAAGCTAGAGATTGTCGCTTAGAAATGTAGGCTTTGGTATTACTAGTGTGCATTTTTTTAACTCGAAAAGAAATATTAAAATCTGTCCAAAAAGCTGATTTTCGCATTTAAAATGTCAAGTAATAATTTAACAATATAAATTGCATATCATACGTATTCATGCATAGCATATTTGTGAATACTAATAACAACAGGCTAATTATAATTTTATAAAATATAATATTGTGCTTCATTAAATTGTGTGTTTCAAGGAAATTTTTTTAATCGTAAAATATTTTTTATTGTATGGACGGCTTTGCTGCTTTTAGAAGGTCCAGGAGAGAACATTTGGGACTATTAAGACAGAGTTTCGGTAGAAGTACAGATATGCTTAACATGGCCTAAGTGTTGTGTGTTTTAAGCAGATTTTTCCCAAGATTTCAGGTTAATTGTGTATAACAGAACTCCACAGTAGCAAGAGCTGAATAGGTAGCCATTTTGATGAGGTAATTATCTTCAAGAATACCACTTACTTTAATACTGTTCTCTGCTTCAATGACAATATCTATGGCTAACAGAATATATATTTCAGAACTTCATCCAGCTTTAAGGACAACACATTATGGCTGGAGCCTCCCACAGTCCTTGCTGCCCTCTTTGCAGGATTAACTGAAGACCTGCTACGGGTTCCAGACCTGGGGCCACAAGTCATAGGTTGCTGAAGCATCTTTACCATCTCAAGGGTTTTGTGATGTTGGCCTTTTGTGCTTTTATATGTGTTTGTAGACCAACTGGTTAGTTTCAGTGAAATATTTGCAAACTGATTTCTAGGACAAGAGCGTTATTTTGGCGACTTTTTAAATGTGTGCCTCCATACTTGGTTTTATCTGTATACGCACACACACACACAAACACTATGTATATTCACGTTACATTCTATATGGAGATATCTTTATTTTTAACATCAAAGTAGTGATGACCCTAAAATATGGGGTTTATTCTACAATATAGTTTTAATTTATAGAGACAAACACTTGCAAATTGAAATGAAAAAGTGACAATTTCAGAGAGCAGTAAAGTCACAGTAGTACGATCTCCACATATTACGTAAAACTGTATGCACTGCATTATAAATATTCCCCTCCAAGGGGAATGGCAATGCACATTTGCTTAAAGCTCTGTCATGGTAGATGTCTAGTGTAGCTGAGTATTGTTGCAAAGACCTTTTTTAAAATCTCCAATATTGGAGGACTCAGCTGAAAATAGCTGTGTGAGATGCCTGAAACAGATTCGTAGGTCTCTGCCGAGCGTAAGGAAAGACCTGAATGCCAGGATTACAGATCCCACAAATCCTCTGCTCAGTTTTACAGAAGGACCAGGCAGTTTATGTATTCAGTTAATCTATTTTCACTTCAGTGTAATGACTTGCAGCTGTAGCCCACTTCATTGGCAGATCAGAAGCTACACTGTAGTATCTGTCCGACCCATACCATTTGTCTTGGAAGGCTAATTGTTTAGCTTACGGCATGTTTTATTCTCCCAGGCTATGCTTAAAAATAAACAGAGCCCAGGCAACCCAGACCCTGCGACAACTCTGCGACGTCCGTGGCGCTTGCTGTCTGCACCAGAAGCGCAGGCAGAGGAGCCTGGGCAGCGCAGATTTATCTCACCAGGCGCTGTTTGGGTGGTGTGGTGGGTGGTCAGTGCGCACGTCTCACGAGGACTCTTCCACGGACACTTTTTGGATGCTTACCAAAGCCAGTGCTGAAACACCCTTCAGCTCACCCCAGCTGGGGATGCTGTAGTGGATTGGCCAGCAAGGCAGGCAGGTGACGCAAATTTTCTGACTTGTCATTATCCAAAGTTAAGAGGATAACCCAGCCTCCAAAACCACGGCGCCTCTTTGGGTCTTCAGTCTATTGCTCATTTTTAAAACACCTCTCTCAATCTGTGTTCCTTCGTTTAACAAAGAGCAGCTTCCTTTACTGCCGTCTAGTATTTGCATGCGTCAAGGGCCAAGTCTGGCTCTACATTTCAGGGAAAACAGTATCAGATCTTGGCTGCTGGTGTGTAGCACCTACGGCAGCTGAGCCGTCAGTTGCGAACCGTGTTCTGCAAAGTTTCATGAAATTGCAGATGCTCTCATGTTTTGTTGTGCTAAGAGGAAGTTCGTTGGGGAGCTCACTGAACTCTCAAGTTTTCAAGTCATCAAATTACTTGAAAATGAGATGACTCTTCTTTTCTGAAAGGAAAAATGTTCAGATCTTTCCAAGTATGAAGTGACTGGAGCTCACAGAATCTGAGCTCCTCTTGGCTTGCTGTAATAGTGTTTGTATTGCTTTGGAAGATGGGATCAGGTTATTTAGGTCCTTGTGAAAATTTCACATCAAAGCTTCAGTATGCACTGGCCTACATTGACCTACTGTGGGTGGAGAACAGGATGGGACGGCAACAACTTGTCTGTTTTCTGCCAAGAAGCAAAGAGTTTTGCTTCCATTGGGGCAGTATGCACCTGAAGGTGACGTGAACTTCCGACATCAAAACGCGGTGCCTGATGAGCAGGGCTCACCCCATGTATTTGGATGGAAGTTTTCATCAGATCAGTGATTCAACATTTGCATATGCAAACAGGAGACCAGACTGGTAGCAACTGTGAAACTAACACATATATGACCTAACGTGTGCACTCTATATGCAACCCTGGGGTGTGAATTTTATATGGGTTAAAAAAAAATTACACAAGCACACGTACATAGGCACGCCATCATGTTTCCTGCTTTGCTGTGCATGTTTTCAACTTCCTTAGCTTCCGTCCACAAGTAATTAGATGTACAGTCCAGAAATACTTAAGAGTGCTCTATTTCTTCTATCGCTTCGTATTCAGATCAGCTCACTTGGAGCTCAGCATTTAATGCAAGCTTCTGCAATTAAACGCTTCCCCATGGCATTTTACCACATGGTGTCATGCTGCAGCGCCGTTTACTTAATCGCCTTACTTTGCTGGATGGCAAGTGTTTCATTAGGAACTATTATTAATTTGTTATAATGCAACGTAACTTAATGAGGTCTGGTCTCCAGTCAGGACAGGTTTGCCTTACTGGTTGATACGATTATCTAGGTAAAGCCTCAGTGTAAACTGGACTAGGAAGTCTTTTGCGCGCATGTTTTAATATACAATTATGTTGTCACTAAACGACACACCTGCAAGACTTGGTAGGATTCATTTAGTAGCTCAGCTGTGAGATACTGCAAAAGAATTTTCGTTTTAGAAGTTCAGAAAATGAATTTAACACATAAGCAGTAATTGTTTGGAGAGATACCATGGCTATGTAAGATTAGTGTCATTCTTGTTTTATTGTGGTAAACTTAAATCTAGCATTGTATTGTAGAGGCAGAAGCATGCTTTTAATTTGAACTATAAAAGTAAGTTGAAACATTGCCTTCCAGGTATTTGAATTGAGTCCTCGTCTTTGATTTTACTAAGAGAAAAGTTGGTGGTGGGAATTGTTTTAGAGCATGTGATTCAAATTCAGTCTTTGGCAACTACCTTGATTCAAGGTTTAATGTAGAGTTTGGCACTGCTAACAAAGGTGAAGTGTAATTATTTACCAAATGGCACCTAAATTAAGCTACCAAGCACATGCTGAATTATTTGGATAAAGATAACCTGTGCTTTCAGTTTTACTCAATAGGAAAATTCTGTGGCTCCCCTATGAGGGCCACAGGAGTTTTCAGTTTTCATTTCCCCATTGAGTCTCTTTCACCTCCTTTTTCAGACTTTCTGTAAATCTTTGAGTCAGATTTACTATATCTTAATAGGAATTAAATGCAGATTTCTAGGAGACTAAGATGCTTGGCAAATGGACAACTTAATCTTGGGAAATGTTTTTATATCTTATTAACTATGTATCTGCAAAAAATGGGATTTCTTTTAATTTCCCCCCCCACCACCACCCCTTTCTTTCCTTTCTGTTGACTTTTTCTTGTCTCTCTTTTGCCCCTTTTTCCCTTCCTACTGTCTCTTTTTTGAATTTGCTTCCTTGATGGCAGACATTTCCCAACTGTGAACCATTGCACGGTGAATCTCCTTTTGCACTATTTCCACCCCATTCTGCAGCTTGCATGTTTACACTCTGATGTGCAACTTCATTTGCAACCAGACTTCAACGCGCAGCAGAAGTGGCCCTGCACATGAAAAAGCCTCGGGAAGGACACAGACTACCACTTCAGTGAGTTCTCCTCAGCAACCCTTTCACGTGGAAAGCTCACACAACCTACTGCCGAGAGAAATGGACTTGGCAAATCCATTTCTCTCTGCAGCAGACTCAGCGTGCAGAGATCTGGCAGGGTTGAGCTACAGAGAAACCCAAGTGTGACATGAAGGCTAGAGCATTCATCATCTGGGCCAGAGTTTGGCACCACTTTATGGCCTTTTAAAAAAAAAAAAAAAAACAAC
>VZSC01002410.1:281802-299207 GCA_013398225.1 Steatornis caripensis | reverse complement strand
TTCTTACTTAAAAAAAAAAAAAAAAAAAAACCAACCAAAAAAAAAAACCCCACAAGAACCCAACTCCCAAACCCTTATCTCCATCTGCCTGAGAGCTGCTAGCTTATTTTCTGGAAAAAAAAATTTAAAGTATTTGGTGCTGAACTTCCTTTTAGATAAAAGTTCAAAGGATCTTTACAAGATATGTGCAGAAATTAATGTTAGCGACAGATGTTTAAGCTTTACCTAAACAAGGAATTCTTTAGCCAGATGATATAGCTTGTTGTTAGGCTGAAATACTGATCTAGAATTAGGAATTCCTAATCCCTTCCTCAGGCTCCCACTGCTGGATTCCAGATGTGGAAGATAATGTGTTAAAACAGCGCTGCCTCTTTTCCATCCCTCTGAGTTTCATTTCCTTCTCTTCCGTTTTGAACTCCATCTCCTCCTCTACTCCTCTAAGATAGGATTTATTGATTCATGAACGTCATCAGTAGTAATCAATGCCCTGTCCCAGCACCCTAATTTTGATATGATTGTATTTATACACAAAACTAACAGTTCTTTAGCAATTTGAACATAAATTTCTTCTCTGCCTCATATATTTCAACTAACAGGTGCCTGTATTACTTCTGTCGTAGTAATGCTTTTGAAGATCAACTAAAAAAAAACCAGGCTGATTTAAGTATCAGAAACATTAGAAAACATTATTTTGAAGATTTTTCCTAGATTAAGGTACTCCCAAACCTGTGGAAGTTGTTCGCTGTATGTATTTGATTCCAATTTAATTTGCAGACTGTAATAAAATTAGATTAATAATTCAGAATGATTATTAAGTTTTAGGAATACTTATATTTAATAATAAATATACTAGATTGCTATAAATGAGCATTTATTACCCAGAGGATTTTTTCCTAAACAGTGGAAATACATTGCGTGCATAGCATAATTACAGGCTCTGGATTCCTTCTTTTGATGCTGTTCTAGGGTTCGGTTAGTAGCAAATCACGTGTATCTCCAGTCCAAGGACACCTTCGTGCTCATGTTTGTGCACGCACACAGGGAAAGTAGGATTCAAGAGCTGTTTATATTTGTTTATAGCCCATCCTGGAGCATGCTGCATAGACCAAAGGAGTACATGATGTGGGGGTTTTTTTAACATACAGATTTATAGTGCTAGGTAACTATCTGTCCTATTGTTGCTTCCCAGTTCTTCCAGGAAAAAAAAAAACCCAAACCCATAACACAAACAGATGGGAGAAGTACTCATTTGAGTTTCATACTGCGGTACGGATGGCCTTAAAAGGATTTTATAAATTTATGGCCTCTATCATCTGAAGTTCTACTCTTTCATAGCATTACAATAGGTTGGCTGCTGAGTTGTGCGTTACTGTGCTCTACTTGAGCTGTTTGGAATATTACTTTGAGAATTGGAAGGGCTCCGGGGTGCTAAAACTGATTATGAGATTTTTCTTTGCTTGACAAGATGAGCAGGTCCATGTGAAGTATAAGGCAGTTATGTGGATTGACGACAGACAGGTTTCAATCACAGAATCATGTTGTGTTTTGCTCATCTTTGAGGTGGGATGCCAGCAAAATTGAGTTTCAAGAGGATAATTACAGCCCAATCAAATCCTCAGGTTAAATTTCATGACTTTTTTTTTAAAAAAAAAAAATTTACAGAGATTCCTTCCAGTGACTAAGTGTATTCTGAGAGTTTTTCAGAAACTTTGTTTATAATTTGTCTTCCTGAAAATGAGAGTAAAAGGTAGCAAACTGAGCAAAACCTCCCAACTGTCCAAAAATCTTAATTTTAAAAGTCATAGAAGTTGAATAATGTCAAGGGTACCCAGTCGTTATCGGTAAATTTTTCCATCTGTTAGTGGATATTATTATTCAGCACGTGTTTCACAAAAGTTTTGTGCGCTGATATCTCTGTCAGGTGGAAGTCTCGGCAGGCTGGTTAAGTGATCTCGGCTTGTAATTGCCCACCCCACAGATAACCTTCCATAGTCAAGTACCTGACCCTCTTAAGAAACCATGAGTTAAGTCTACGAATGGGGACTGTTTTGAGTGGTAGAATAATCCCTTTAGCTAAGCAGGATAAGCCTTGAGACCAGGCAAAGCCTTTTTAGGAAGTTATAGTTATACATTCCTCAACAAGAACGCGACATTCACAATTCCCCTAGTATCATTATACCATTTATTGGTCTCTAACCACAGAGGCTGGGTAAGGCCTATGGCTTTCCTTAATCTGCTTTCTTGAGAACCATTTGCTGCAGTCCCTGCGGTTTTCATTTGTATGCTGGAAAGTCTCAGTTCAGGCTGCTGTTGCTTGAACTGTCCCTCCTGCCAACTGCTTTGCACTTCCAAGTTGAGTCAACTCAAACTGCTTCACTGGGGATCAGGTTGGGCTCCTGCTCAGCCCCAAAATCCAACTCCTCGCGCAGCAGGTTTGTCCTTTCCAAACCTCCCTGGAAGACTTTCTGGTGTGATGGGAATATTCTGGTAATACCCAGACAATCCCCTCCCTTGGTTTTGGACGGACTGAAGTCTTTCCACTGAGGTCCCCAGTAGCTGGCATCCCACCTCTGCTCTCTGGGGCTGGTGTTTATGCTGTCCTCGCTTCCTGTGTCGCGCGCTAGTACAAGTTACTTCACAAGGAGGGGGTTCGGTGTGAAAGTGCTCCTCACCCTTGCAAGGCCAGAACTGATGCTTTAGATTTTGATACTGTAACACACAGTTCTGTTATTTAAGACATTCCCATTCTGGGTCTGATGCATGTGGAAGCTGTTTCACACTGCCACGTCACCAGAGAAGTGTTAGATATGTATTAGATTTTCCAATAACCTGCCCCAAACCGGTGGGATGGGAGCCTGGCCCACTGTCTACAACAGACAGCGAAACTTGTGGGATCTACATGTGACGATGGGAACAGAAACACAAAATCGATGGAAAATAATGTAGCTTTTCATTTTTACATCGTCTGAGATGGTTGACATTAACCCTGGAACCAAGTGCAATTAAAGTGTACCAGTCAAGAGCCAGTTTAAGCAATTCTGATGTTTTTCTTCCAAATTCATTGGCACTGTGTAATTCTTTAATACAAAGCAGTTGTTTTCATTTTTAACATTAGTTACAGGAAAATTTATGATGTATTTGTACTTCTCTGCAAACATTCAAGTGCTCTTCTGGAAGAAGGTATGCAATAAAGAACATTGCTTTATACACAGAGTGGACATTAAATCATTTAATAGTATAATAAGAAAGCCTTGAACTAAAATCCTTGTGGACTTTCTGAAGGGTTTTTTTTTATTAGATTTTCCAATATTATGTTCTTTAATGGAAAACTTTCCCTCCTGCTAGTATATATTCCATCTTATCTTACAATACAGAAAAATATTTACTGCAACTGCAAAACAGAGATATACAGAAGAGAGAAAACATATCTATGTTACATCGTTATGCTATACGTTAAAATATTTGCATGCCTTTTAAGAATACTGGCAAATCTGAGTGGCTGACAATGTATAGTGGTGCTTGCGTTAACTCAAGTTTGCAAATACCAAAATCAAGAAATAGGGTTGGTTTTTTTTGGTTTCCAGTGATCACTCTGAATTACTACGAACACACAGTTTCTCAGAAAATGGGTTGTTGGTTTTATTTCTCAGTGCTACTGTTACATTAAAAAACCTTAATACTACAGTTTTCTCCTCAAGTAGGCTTAAAATACACATGGAAGCTTTAAAGTCTAAACTGATACAGATGCATATTCAGCAAGGACTGAGGGCAAGACTGACTGTGCCAAAGCCCTTGAGCTGAAGAAGTGACTTTGTTAACTGACGTCCCCGGCAGACTTTTATGACGATCTTGGGCCTCATCCCATCGAGTGACCATTTCATGCACCCAGATTGTCATCCTTGCAGCCCCAGTTTTAGCACAGTAATAATTCACTGCAAGTCCTAAGCTTTTTTATTTTAGGGACGTACTCATGCTCTGAAAAGTGAACGTAGGGGATATCATTGCAGACGTGACATTTTTGCATTTCATTTGTCTCAAGGACTCAGATTAAATGTCATGCACACAAATAAAAATATTTGTTTGCCTGTAGCTGGCTGTTTTTCCGAGAGCTTGCAAGTCAGGCTTCACGCTTTCTAACCTGCTAACTATCATCTCTCTACCTAGCTTCAGACGAAATACTGAAGGTACGTGGAGGAGATCTAAAGATGGGAGGAACTGTCTTCAAGTTGTCACCCTTCAGGATAAAATTGCACTTACAAATTTTGGAAAACTGAGAATCAAATTAATGTTTCTGCTTTGATTCACACAAGGGGAGAAGTCCTCCATCCATTACAGAGAATCTGGCCCCAGTAAAGATGCGCGTAACAACTTCTACCCTGCTCCCTGATGGGGCGAGGCTGGCATCGGATTCCGTCTGTGCAGCGCTACATAAAAATACCTTGTCAGAAATGTTCAAATTTAGATCAGATTCTTGTGGTCTGCAGGGTGACGTGTTAGATGATGTGAAATTTCCAGTGAAATAACTTGTATATCATGCAGTGAGATGCGCCTGTATACATTCTTGTGTACAGCGCGAACACCCATAGATATGCTTTCCTTCAGTTGAGATTCTGTGAAATCCCATTCAGAGGGCAGCAGATTTTATGACTGGATTTTATTTCATTGCTTCTGCGTGTGCATTTGCGCTCTCTGTATTTTTGAACTTCCTATGTATATCTGTGTATGGCATTAAAAATTTGGGAATAGGTTTGCAACTAATCTTGGAGAAACCTTTGCTGTGCAACACTTTGCTTCAGGAAGGCTTTTTGGTCACATACTTGATTTTATGAAAAAGTGGAAATAGGTTGAAATACTTACAGAAAATATTCTGGTGAGAATTTATCTTGCACTTACTGTTGATTTTAAGCTGTGGTTAACAAAACCACAGTGCCTTACACAGCACAGCAGCTACTCCAGCCTATACACATTCACTCTTTCAAGACATTCCACCAAGAAGAGGGTTTTTTTTTGGAGGGTTTTCTTTTTATTTCTGTGTCTTTTAGTTCCCTCTTTGTTCTGAAAATGTGGAGTGTGGTATGTTTCAATTCCTTTGCTCCCTGGAAATGTTAAAGCCATTTGCCGTTCTAACTGATCCCTGCTTAGAGTGTTTCATTACTGACGCAATCTCGAGGTGAGCATTGTGAAGTGAAGTATTATTCTTGATCTCACTGCGAAGCGGTAGGGAGTCAAACTGCAGGCAGCCTATGTCAAAATCGCCTTTTCTAAAGGATTTCTTTTTTTAGTGTGAGGGTGAAGTGCATTTAAGGCTGTGTTTGCTGATCTTGAAGCTCGGGATGTAATGAGTAAAATGACAGAAGAATATGACCTTGCAAAGAACGAGAGGGATAAAATCTGCATGAGCTTTGGGAATAATGGAAATGAGGCACAGTCCAAATGAATGAGACCTTTAAAGGTTGCCTTTCCCTTCAAAAAGGTTTTTGATACAATATGAAGCTTCTAACAAACCCTTAAGAAAAGACAATTACCGTACTATCCATAGGGTTCAGAATTCAAGGTGTTCAGACTGGCTACAGTTTGACAGCCATAGAAACCGTTTCCCATTTAATCTATTTAACAAGAATGAAAGAGTGTTTTCTCACTCTTAGTATGTAGAATATTTAGTCATTAATTTGGTTTTATACTGTTTCCACTGCTGAGATTTGAGCATATTGTGGAAAATTAATTATCTTAGCGCATACCATACTTGGGAAGTATTGATTTGCCTTTTCCAGTTATAGAAAGTTGTACCTTTTTTTTTTCCTCTTAAATTGAATTTATTTCGTCAGAGGAGTTAGACTGGAAAATGCTGCATGAAAAGCCAGTATTTTGAAAAGCGGAGTGTATTGAGTGGATATTTTGAAATTAATTTGAAATATTCTGGGCATCCTTCTTTCACAACCACCTCTTGTAATGTATCAGTGCCCAAAGAAATTACGCAGTGCATCTGGACCTGCATGAGGAGTGATTAGGTGCAGATTTGAAAGACGCTGATGAAGGTGTACATTGAGGGCCCGGTCTGAGGAAAGGCAATTCAACAGTTTCCCTTTGGTAGCTTAGGCGCTGCGAGAGGGTGTCCTTCCTGATGAAGGTAGCAGTGAGTTTTCTGTTAATAGTCATATTTCTTACATTTAATCATGTTTTTTACTCTGCTGGTGCAGCTGTCTTTTGCTTTCTACGCGGTCTTCTTGTCCCCGATACTCAGCATGTTCAAAGCTTCTTCCTCTGTCCCTGCTTTCATACAACTGAACTGATTTTTTTCTTTCCTTCTAGAGTTGCTGCTTTCGGAAAAGGGAAAGAGAGATGGGGGTGCGAAGGAGGTTGGTTGGTTTGCTACGAGGGTTTTTTTTGGTGTAGGTTTTTCAGTTGCGGATTTGTTTTTTTTGTTTGCTTGTTTGGGGTCTTTTTTTCATTTTTCATAATCCGAATTTTCTTGAAAGTGAAATCTGTAGTTTTAGGAACTATGGAAAAAGGTACACGTTCACTTTAATTTTAGTGTTGTGGTTTTGCTTTCTATGCCGAGTGTCTCTAGGCACCTCTTGTGACTGGCACCGGTCACACATTGGTGCTCTTCTCACACGTCCTTCCGTAGTCATTCTGCTGCTGTGTGTAATGAACCCTCCCTCTCTCCCCGTCTCCGTGATGTGCTTCCCCTTTCTCCTTTTCCACCAGATTTCACTTCTGATTTGTTTAGCTGACATATGAACGGCCAGAATTTCAAAACAGTCCACAGCTGCAATTAGCCATTTGTCAAGGTGTGCATGAACCAAGCGGCCTCCGTGCTGCAGTTAGGTCCTTCGGTTGGTCTGCTCACACACCTCAAAATTATCCTCTTAGCTCCATGAATGAGAAAAGTCCCATAGCAATGGAAGCTCATCTGAGTAATATATAAAAAACCATTGTGTGCGTTCCCCACTTTTTTTTTCCTTTTTTCCCCCTCCCTCAACGTAGAGTTGTTTTTCCCTTTCATCTTAAGTGTTTCTGAAAGCTTTGTCCACCAGCCGTTATGAATTTCTGGTGTGCCACACCCCCAATTCAGTGCTATTATGCTTCTGCTTGTGCGGTTGGAACCCCACGAGGCATTTTCAAGTATCTTCTCCGTCCAACTCAAGCACTTCTCATCACTCCAGAAATGTCTTTCTTTAGCTTAGAGGACAGAAGAATGAGCTCCCTTCAGAGCTTAATATACCTCTGCTTCACACAGAAGCTGAAGGGGTGCTGAGGTAATGTAATGAGAGTGCAGGCAATCCAAGTTGGAAGTAAAATACATTTTCTTTGTGATGTGCTCAACCTTTTCTGCCCTGGGGCTTAAAAACTGAAATCTAGTCTTTAATTTAGCGTTCTCCGCCTGTACACTGAAATGCCGCTAATGATTCGAGAGCGTTAACAAGAGGGTAGCAAAACCGATATGTCAGTGATGTCTGAAACCATAAAAAATCTAGAGGCAAGACAATTTGACTCATGTCAATGGATTTTGAAAATATAATTTTCAGTCTACTGGAGGCCAGAGAAGAGAATATATCGAGTTCATTTGTGTCTCAGTATTTTTACAAACTCCTTATTAAATCAAACTTGAAGTAAAGGTTTGTTTTAACAACAGTTAGTGCGCTATTACCCTTATTTCTTTAGAATGGCAAGAGAGAATAATTTTCAAATTTTAAAATAGCATAAAAAAATCCTGATCGCTTCAAAACAGACATATTTTGTTGGGGGGGTTGTGTGGTTTTTTTTCTTTTTCTTCAATTTTTTTTTCTTTCCCCCTTTAGAAGCAGTGCTTTTGGGGAAAAAGGCTGGGATTTGTGATTCACCAGCTCAGTTATTCTTAGGAACGTGTCACACGTGGCAGTTCTCCTGATTTTTTTCTTTTTTTTTTTTCCATGGGCTTCTACTGGGCAAGCTTGCCGTGAGTCATGAGTGCAAGGGCACATGTTCCAAGGAGATTAATATCTGTTTCCAGAAACATGGCAATTTCTCATGATTTGTGATTCATGGAGGTGGCTATTTACACCATCTAAAAATGTTGAATAGAGCATCTATTATTTAACCTGTCTGATTTTTGTTTAATGCTCTAAAGAAGTTCATTTATTCAGTATGACAGTTGATTTTCATGACACTTTAACATCTGTTTCTGAATGATATCTTCAGCTCTGTAGTGAAACTTAAATCTGCTTTGGAGTTGGAAGCTTATGCGTGTTAGTGCTGGCATACGATGTAATTTTAAGCTATTCATGTGTATTTAAAATAAGATTGATTTATGGTGGTTTCTTTCCCAGGAAAGTACAACTTAAACTAATTCTTAATGATCCAAATGCATTTAAAACTGGTTCGTAAAATGCTCAAAAACACAAAACTCAGAAATCTTTCAAAGCCAGTTTACTCCAGCATTACTGTAATGGCTAAAAAAGCACGCTTTCTTGACAACTGACTGGTTGGCTTGGTGTTTTTTGGTGTTGCCTTTACTTAGCTCACAAAATAATATGGAAAAATAGATTACTGCAATATACCCTTTTGGTGCACATCACCTGGAGATGCAGTGGGAAGGTACGTTTCTCAGAAAATCGGTGTTTCTTAACAGAAGGCTGCAGCTAAAAGCAAACCCCCAAACTAGCCTGTACGCAACTGTGTGCCACATGGGTATTTGGGGTGTGCAGCCAACTGCCCCAACAGTGCTTTGCCCCTAACCAGCGGTTCTATCAGCTCAGGAAACAGGCCTGAACTTTGTCTTCATCAGAAGAGTAAATGTTTTTTCTTTTCTTAAATTAAGAAATGTACTCTTGGAGGCTACTCCCATTTCTTCATGGGGCTTGCATTCTGCAGCTCATCATATCTATTCTGTCTTCTTCCAGTTAGGCTGAGAGCCTTTTCAGATGCAGAAAAGCCTCCATTTTTTTGAAGTGGGAAGAAGAAAGGAAGGTAACGAAAAGCCAGTTGATCGGGCAAGAGATGCTTGAGGAAAGGCACAGCATCTAAGCTTTTCTCCAGTGCTGGCTGGCGGGTGATGGTTATTGCAGATTTATGGTGGGGATATTGCAAAGGTATGAACATGGGAAGCTCGGCACGATGGACGATGCTTTGGGAGCACCAGCTTGCCTGGTGGCTGCCCAAGTGGTTAATTTTGAGCTGCAGCTGGGGTTGAATCTGTGTTGTGACCAGCATTTTACAGATTCATGATGTGATATAAAAGGAGTAAAATGTCGTATTAGATCACGTTGTCGAGGTAAGGTGAAGAGTGTATGGCTGCTGTCCGATTAACAGCATAGTAAATTGAATCTGTTAAGGCTAAACAAAATTTGCTTTCGTCCCTGATTTTGAGCATACCTTTATTATTTTTAATGGATCGAAGCTGACAGGAGATTTGTGTAAGAAGATTTTACATAATTCTAATCTGAGTCCTTTGTCGGTGCGCAACAAAACCCTACATCACTCACAGAATTTAAGATGGTGCTAATGTTATCCAAGATTATTTGTAGAGTCTTTTTTAAGTGGCTAAATGTTTCTTCGTGATGTATTGGAGACTTTCACGGTCTCATACGTGGTTTTCCCGACTGCATCTGTGAATATACTCAAGCCCGTTAGCCTTCAATGCTACAGATGTGCTGGGTACACTCACCACAGTATTAATAATTATTCAGCGATGAAGCAAAATGGCAGACTTCAAACCTTGTGCGTAGGTGCTGTTACCGGCTAGAAACAGCTTTGATTCGGGAGAATTTCAGTCAGTTTAACTTTCTGTCAGTTAAGCAGCTTTTAGTCACCGATTTTGGTAACGAGAAGCAAAAACAACGCTGGCACTGCTCCTTCCCGTAAGCTGGCTCTGAGGAGAGCGCTGGGCGGCCCTGTCAGCATTCCCCACGTCCCCGCGGCGGCGCCGGTCTCTGCCGGGGCAGCCCAGTCTCCTCGGCCGAGCACTCGCGAACGCCCCCGTGAGCGTCCCATTGCTGCCACAAAGACGTGGGGTAGAGTTCCTCGGCCCGGCCCGGCTCGACCACCCCTCAGCCTCCGCCCGCGCTCGGTGCGGCTGCTCAGCTTCTCCTCGGAGCGCGTCCCGGCCCGCTGCCAGGAGAGAAATGGCAGATAAAGGAATAAGGATAAAGGAAGTTGGATGAGAGCTTTCTAAACCCAAAAAAGTGAAAGCAGAAACCCTCGAGGGTCCTCCCTAGGTTGGCAGCCCCTGCCTGGCCCCACAGGCCTGCTGCGCGTGATCTCACGCCTGCTCTGCGCAGAGCTGTCGGGCTGCCGGTGGCAGGTTAGTCAGCCTCGCCGGGCCTGTAAGCTGAGTCAGGTGCAAAAAGAAGCACATCAGGCATTTCTCTCGGTGAAAGGCAGCCACGGCTCGGTGGTGTTGAGGTATTTGTGTTGGTGGCCATTCCTGCACATACCTGCTCTTCTCCTGGCAATGGCGGAGGTGTAGTAACCGGGCCTAGCTTGGTTAACTCCTGCCCTTGTCTGTGGGGATAATTGCAATATACTGTGTGTAGCCGTGAGCGAACGTAAACTTTTGCAATGGCAAGAAATACTGCGTGAAGTATTTAATCCTTATTACATATGTAGCCTCTTTTCAGTATCTTTCTCAAGGCCTTTTTTTTCTTTGAGCATATGGGCACTGCTGAAATAATATATTGAGAAGGAAACAGAATTTTCCCACTGCCTCGGTAGTAGGCTTCAATTTCTGGGGTTCGTAGACTTGTATAAAATTTATCTTATCTATGCATCATGATCTGGTGACTATTTAGTAATAACGGTCACCCACACAGTGTGCCGGGACACCATGCTGTTTGTTAATGAGAACTCCTGGAGTTCTGTGAAGGCCCCAATTAATCATCGTAGTGCCAATTAAAAAGGCCATTAGAAATACTGTTCGTCGCCATCAATCCCACACAGGTATTCTTTCTCGAAGATATGCATATGTAATGCACACATAGGTGTACTTCTTTTTCCAGGTCAGTATGACCTGGCAGAGCGATTGGTCAAAACGTGTTGGCAGCGGCAATGAATTTAAGTTCTGTCTTACATCATATTATAGTTAGATCCCAAATTTATTCCAGTCTGTTAAATCGTAAATCGGATTTTGTTTTTGTGAGTGGGACATGGTTCTTCATGTGGCACAGTTACACTCAAGCTCTCATTGGAGTTGCACTGCATTATTATCGGGGTATGATTTTAAGGCCAACATTCATTAAATCCTTTGTTCTTCCACAGTTCCTGGTGGGGAACTGTGTGCCAGTTTGGGGCTCCAAGGACTCCAGTAATATAAGTAATTGTGGGTAGAGCAGGTAGCATTTTTGCCTTACATTGTTTATTGCTTTTCATTTGAATTCTTTTTGTCAGCTGCTCGTAAGTTCTTCGTATTTGAATAGAGATTTTTATACCCATTGTGTGCCCCGACACCTTTTTCTCTCTGAAAAGTCCATTTGAAAACAGTTGAAGCATTTATGAGACCAAGAGTAAAGTAGAATGCTGTTTTGTCCATATTAAAGCAAACAAACAAATAAGGTTTTTTTACTGGGAAGCAGAGCTCACGCTTTGAGCAAGGGTTTGAAAATTCTTAAGGGGTTGTGGGTTTTGTTTTTTCTTGTAAAACATCTGCCTAAGTTGTTCAAAGTTCCAGTAAGGCACTGACAACACCTGTTGTCTCATGCTCAGCAGAGCTGTTAACGTTTTAAAGCTGTGTTCTGCAAGAGGTATGGAGCTGGGTGGGAAGGATCTGTAATAAGGGCAGCACCTTTATCAAGAATCTGGAACTGAACTCGGGATTTTTCTGTGCTGCTAGCAAATACTTATGAAACACAGTAGCAGGTATGTATGTTACTGTCCTGTTATCACAGAAGATAATCTGCTACCTCTGTCTTTTACTTCAATTGCTTAGGTACCAGAGTTTTGATAAATGGGTCTTTGGAAGTGGTGATATGCCTGTTGGCATCAACAAGCTGCTCCGTGATGCGATATCAGTTTGGCCTTGCAGTTTACGTTAAAAAAAAAAAAAACAACCAGTTTACATTAAAAAATAATAATCCAAACAAACCAATTTCAGTCTCTTCTTCCCAGCCTCCAAACCCTGGAAATTAGATGCAGAAGCTATGAATTAAAAGAAGGTCAGGGAGTTAAAATCACTTGCACACTTTTGCTTAAGTTTTCTCCTTTGTACATGAACATCATAATTCAGTTTTTAACGATGTGATCATAAAGCCCAGAAGATTTTTTGACTGCAGAAGATGATACAGCTCTAGGAATCAGCCTTGTGTTGTGAAGGAGCTCCCTGTCTTGTTTTGTTACTGAAATCACAAGGTGGGAGTCTTGTGAAAGAGAACAGACAAGCCTGTTACTTGTCTCGTTGCATGGCCACCATCGTTGTCCCCTGTGGAGGACCTGATGACATCACATCAAACAGACAGCACCTGCGATGTCCAGTTTCCTGGAGCGAAGACACAGAGGCCTGCGTGACTACAGTTCTTACAGCTGCCACTGAAATCAGAGGAGCGACGCTGTGAACCTGGTAAAATACTATAAAACGCCATCCTTAGTGGGTGGACCTGCTGGCTTTTCACATGGGCATGCAAGGATCTTGGAGTCAATTGACCTTCATCTTGGTGTGCCCTCGTACCCCAGCTTTTATCCAGGAGAGGATAAAATGACTGTGTCAGATGGGAGTGGGAGAGTTTGCAAACAGCAAATAGCCGTGTTTGAAGTAGTCGCATGCTAGCATGCTGAGCCCCACGAAAACTAGAACGATATTAAGAATTCTGCATTCAGAGCAGAATCCAGAGAGTGTTACAAGACAGCCAGAAATAACACCAAAGTCAGTCATTAACTAGCTTCCTTTCATTCAGTGGGTGCCTCTGTTTGTCATTTATATTGGGGCAGAGGGAAGATGCAGCTTGTGAACAAATGTTGGGAGTTTAGAAAGGTGAAATTTTAAATGAGAGTCTTTGTAATTGTAAAGGAACATAGGCTTATATCTGTTAAAAGCAAATTTTGAAATGAAGCCTCTTTCCTGCCCTTCAGCTTAACATCTTATGATTATCTTAAATCCCAAAATGTGGCTTCATTGTTCGTTTCCTTCCTACCAGAATGTAAAATAACAGGAGCTTGAGATTTTAGTGTATTAAAAAAAAAGTAATCCTTTTTCATTATAACTTCTGGTAGTGTTTTAATTAAAGGTATTAGGAGAACCGTCATGTGCGACACATTCTAAAATTCTTGTACAGTGTGCTAGGAATATCTAAGAAAAGGATTATGTGCATAAGTTGTTCACTCGCAGTGAAGTAGATCGGACTTTGTTATTCTCGACTGTTTATCATCTGCAACTTGATCACGTGTTTTTAGGTGGCTGAGAGGAAGAATGTCTTTGTGTGTGTTCTTTGTAGTTCATAATCTATTTAGGAAATTTAGACTGTTTTTAGTAAAGTTCAGTGTTGTTTCTTCATCCTGCAAGAAACCTCAGTAAAGCAAGCTACATAAAATTTTGACACGCACTTAAAGAAGAGACCAAGAAAATTATTTATCTGGTTATGTGAGCGGCTTTCATTTCTTCCTGGTTTTGCACCCCCACCCCCCACCCTTTTCACCACCTCCCTCCCAAGTATGGCCTCAGCATGTTTCACCCTGGATTTGTATGTGCCACCTTCAGTGAAGGATTTTGAAGATTGACTCTGACGGGCTGTGCTGTTCTGTCAGAATCGTAGGGTGTTATCTGCCCGGCTTCCTGGGCTCACACTGTGCTGCCTGAGTGGCGAGGAGCTACCCTTCTGCAAATTCCGTGAACTTAAGAGGGTAATCCGACAGAATTCTTTGCAAGCATCCTCTGATCTGGTGATTGACGTTTTATAGCACTGTTTTTCCATTTGTGAAACTCCAAAGAGTTTGCATTATGTCACTACCCTGTAAAATCGGGTCTAAAGTATGTTACAGCAATGGTGATGAGGAATACAGCGCGATCTACAAAACCTGCACCAAAAAAGTGAATGGTTTTAGGTTTTAACCTCCAACATTTTGAATGAGGGGAGGACAGAGGAAGGGGTTGGGAAGATTTTCCCCAGGAATTGTCACGTAACATGTATTTGTATAAATTTTGAAAAGTGTGAAGTAATAAGGTTTTAGGGAGAAGTTTTAAAAGTAGAATGGTGTTTCCACCCACTCCTCAGCCTCTGTGTGAGACAGGAGTGTCACTGCTTTTAGCAGCTGCCAGTGCAGCTGACCTGTGTTTGAATGGAAAGATCTTGTTGATTGACGTTTAAACAAAATGTTAATTTGTTTACGTGCCGTGTGGTCCCAGTGGACTTGTTTAGATCACCAGATGCCTTAAAAAGCCAAAGTCTTTGGCCGTTACAAGGAATTTGTGTGATTTTTCTCTTTATCCTTTGTAGTATTATCTTCCTCGAAGAGATCTGATTCACTTAGAAGATGTCTTTAAGTAGGTCTTTTTATTTTCATATTCAGTTTAAAGAAAAGTTAAACAGATGTCTAAATTCAGCTAAAGTTACTGAATATAAGTACATAAAACTAATGTATTAGATGAATCAGTTACTGAATGAAGTTACTGGTCAGAGAGACAAGTGTCCCCTGAAATAATAGCATGTGCTGGCTTCTCTGCTTAGACAAGAGGAAGAGTTGTGCGGGTTTGCTACTGTTGTGCTCATTTTGAACAGTTAGTAAATGATGTTGGTGAACTTTTTCTTTCTCTTTTTTTTTTTTTTTTGAGTTGTTTAGCAGACAACCTGATTGACTGGCCGTTCTGATGGGAAAATCTGTTCAGGTGCTCCTTTTTTCCCTTTTCTTCTTAAGTCCTCAGGATCTTGTCTAATTACAAGGTGTGTAGAGTGCCTGTGGCCTAATTCCTTTTACCCAAACAAGTAACATCCATTTAGGAATCTGGGTGTTTTCCCCAGATGATTGGATCTCAAGTTTAGTTAGCAATAATGTAATAAACCTGAATTTATATTGCTATGAACATATGAAAGGGACATAAAATAAATTCATACTTCTTTCCATCTGTGCTTGGTACAAGCGTTGATATACTCATAATGAAAATTAGGTCCAAGTGTTTTATCAAAACCAAAATGTTGTCATTTCTTATTACACAAAAGCAAAGTGTTTATCGTGCAAGTATTTGAAGGTTTATAGAGTCCATGTGAAGAAATGTCTGCCCGTTAATGCACATTATTAATGAATGCCTTTGGTTCGTTTGGGATTTTTGTAGATAGGAAACGATATTAATAAACTTGTGTGTATGAATTTTTCTAAAGTGTCTGCAACAGTATTTACTTAAGTGTCAGTGTCCTGTGGAGGTTTTGCAGTACCAGTACTTCAGGAGAAAGCCCAAGGTGAAATTTTATAGAGTATGCTTTGGGTGTCTCAACTGATTATAGCATTAAATAACTAGAACATAACATAAATAATAGGATTATTTGAAAAGATACTACAGATAGGAGATAGGTGTTTTTTATAATTTTTATTTGGTGAGATACAGAATGATGCAGTATGCGAGCTAATGTTGTCACTGTGCTTAGCTGTGTGGGTTCTGCTGCACCATCTAATTGATCTAAGAACAGGATATCTGGACATCTCCTTATATATAGACCTTTCCTTTTCAAAGTACCCTCAGTTCCATGGCTTCAGTCTAGTAGAGAGTGTGTGTGTGTATACCCAGCCACAGGCATACTTTTTTTCTCACACGTCTCAAAAGATGAAACTGGAATACCAGTAATTTTTGATTACATGGCCGTTGTAATCTCTCAGTTATTAGCAGTTTGGGGCCCATCAAGCGCAGCTTTTGCAGCACTTTCAGTCATTGAGGGAACTGAAACTCTTGGCTTGACAGAAGGTTTCGGAGAAGCCCAGAGAGCCATGTGGGAACCCGTTTAAAATCCCAGATAAGAGGAAGAAGTGACTCCCCTAGGTGTCAAGGGTCCCTATTGCAAATTTAAGCACACTTTTTGTTTCCTGGCCAATGAGATGAAAACGGAGCCATTTCCCTGAGAAATTGGAAGAAAGCAGTCACACACCGTAATAGCATTTTGCAGGAGAGGAGGGTGAGGGCGCTGCAGGAAGCGGGAGAGCACGCTGGTGTCTGTCACCTCCCTCCCCTGCACAACTGCACGTTAAATGTAGGCTGCTGTTGGTAGAGGGGCGGGCAGATTTTAAGAAGAAACAAGTGGGGAGAGCAAATAGCTCTCACTGAGTTTATTCCCTTTATTCTTTCTGTGAAACCAAGGGGAGCCTCTCATTCTTCACTACCGGCAAAGACATTTGTCCAGTTTTTACTGCCTTGTGCTCTTTCTTTTGATATGTTGGACAAAGCGAACAAGCGTAAAATTGAAGCACGGACTAAAAAGGAGAGGAGAAAAGGAAGGACCAGTCCTAGAAAGCGAGTTATACAATGCTAGCCCTTAAAGCCCAGAAAAAAAGCTGTTTAAAATTGCTGAGTATGAAGCAAACATCGCCGGGGTCAACTTTCCAGCACGACAGCAATAAACGTGTGACTAATGATTCCACCCGACAGAAGAGGTGTTCAAGAATACAAATATCATGAATGCTCTGTTGTGCTTATGCACTCGAAATGCGATACGTAAGCCTGGACCTCCCTGGCAGTGTGCTGCCTCTCCCATCCTCTCATTTGATGAGCGTCTTCCAGGAGAAAGCAGCCTTTCTGCTCGCGTTAGAGAAGAGAGACTCTGTCTCTGCGGTCCTTTTTGCAACCTGTGCACTCTGTGAACCGCGCCGTGTGTGGGGGATTTGTTAAGAGACGCATTGGGACCTAACATGTCACAGGCAGACTTGTTACGGATGAAACTCCATTGACGGAAAGGATTAGCTGCAACTGAGAGATAAAAACAAGAAGTCGTATTTTTAAGGAAGATTGTGGTTCAAACTTTTGGTTATTTATTGGGCAAGAAGATAGTCAGGGCTTTGTGTTATTTGAGATTCTGTACCCTAGGAAACTGGCAGCGAATTCAGCCTGGTGCTGCCAAACTGTACTTCAGAATCTGAGGTTTCATATGAAAAAAGGGAAAAAAAGCAAAACAAACAGAAAACCCTCTATACCCTGCAGCTGCAGAGAAAATACTCAGAAACTCGCTGTGACCAGAGTTGTGTTCTTGTCTTGAGTCAGCAATCAGCTTGAAGCAATACCTTTGAGAAGCGCGAACTGTGCTGGTCATTTCAATGCATGCGAGCTATGAAGTCTGACATGTTTACACAGCAGCTAGCTCATTTCTGTGCTTTTTTGCAGAAACCTCAGTGTAATGCATGCTATTTGAGAACGTATTTTCTTGGGACGGAAGAAAAGAACCAGAAGGAAGGTTTATTATTTTTCATGTAAATTAGAATTAAACTTCCCTTCCTCTCATCTTGTCCTGTCACCACTGCCCCTG
>VZSC01002410.1:263489-281612 GCA_013398225.1 Steatornis caripensis | reverse complement strand
AAAAAAAAAAAAAAAAGGAAAAAGAAAAAAGCAAGCAACTTTACAAATTGTGGAGAAATGGACAAACAAGGGATATTTTCTTTGCCCACCGGAAAAAGCTTTAGTCATATCCGGACTCTTGAAAAAATCAAAACAAAACCCCCTTCTTCCCACTAACTCCTACATTGTCCTTAGTGCCATATGCCCCAACTTATAATTATCCAGCTTTTAATACATTCCGCTTCTGCTCTGACAGCTATACAATGTACAACAGTTGCACAGAGTCAGAAGGCAAATCTGTGAAGCACAAAGAATAAAGAATTCGCTGACAGTTTAAAACAAATGTAGTGAATATGGAAGTAAATAACATAAGTAAAACTGGATACTGATGGTATTTTTTCGATTTCTGTATGTCTGTCTAAACCTGCTGTCTCACATTTACCCACACAGTACTATGAATTTCCCTTTTGGCATCAGCTCCACTGAATTTATGTCTAGCAGGCTGCAAAATACAGGGGCTCTTGTACCTAGTGCTCACGTTCACCCTGAGGAACCTGTTAATCAGTGGAACAACTGTATGGTTATATGGCTCGCATCATGTTTGAGCATTGGAGCTCAACATTAGAAAAGCACTGTAATTGCTAATAATTATTACTGGCTAAGCCTCACAGGGTTTACTTAAGAGTCCCCTCGTGTCGGGTTTGTATCCAAAGCGTATCTGAAGTATCTGAACCGTTTAAGGATCTGGGAGGTAATACTTTGTCATTGTGTAAGGTGGAAGACCTGTATACGAAAGGGCAAGGGGACTGTGAAATAATTACTGGCTGTGCATTTAATTTGAGTCAATGAAAATGCCAGAATGATTGAAGTGTTTATGCTGAAGATCAAGGAGTTAGATTGGAATAGGGTAATCAAAACCAGGGACATCTTTCTTAAGTTTTTTAATATTTCTTAGGGAGGAGATAATGGAGGACTCTGAGTATGGCAAGGGAGTGTTGGAAGGAAAACCAGGATCAGAGGGCACACCTGTGTGAAGTGATGGTTTGAAAATGACAAGTAAAAATAGAAATACGCTTCGCTTGACGGTGATGAATGGGTTCCTTGACCTGAGGAGGAAGATGAGAGGTGGCTATGTGCTGTCGAGAGGGTAATTTGATAGTGGCAGTTACAGGTGAAGAAGTTTCTTGTTAAAAATACAGTGGAAACAATGACTGGTCTTAATTATGTATGGGTACTCGTAGCCCTGGGCCTCAATTGCCTGGACAGCTGTGCTTTTCTGCAGCAATGGCTGTGACACTTTCAGTTTGCCATTTTTCCATACTTTCAATGTGATTCTCCCATCCCTGTTTTCTCCAACTGTTCCCAGTTTGCCTTTTACTTTGTGCTTATCTTCAGCGCTGGAGTTTTCCACACCGCTCACCTGCTGCTTTCCTCTCGCACCACAAAATTGTTCAGCTGGCCTTGTAAAGTCGGTAAACTGACGAGCAAGACTCGTAGAGTCAGTATTGCCATACCTGGGACTGTACATATAGTTTCCACAACGTGGAGGATGGGATCAATCATATTTTGCTTGCACATCACTTGTATTCCAAGGGCAGGGAAACATTTGCCAGTGCCCTATAACTTTGTCTTTCCTCAAGCAGTAAATACCAAGAGTCTCGTCAGCTTTTTACATACCAAGAAAAAAAACGTGTTATGGGCTGCTGCCTGCTTCTGTTCAAACATGAAGCATAGATTTTGAGGTTAGTAGAGGTCTGTTTGCTTAAAAGAGGTTCTGATCGAGATGAATTATGAAAATGTCAATAAATACCACATTTTAAAAGGTAATAAACTGACTATTAATGTTGAAGGTAGAGCTCCAGGCAAACATTAGCAGCAGACTGAACCGCCTACCTTTATGTACCTTCTTCCTCCATAGCACTCAGCATGAGGAGCCGAAGCAGCCCTTGACCTCAGAAGGAAGTTCTTAAAGGCCCAAATAGTCAAAAATGCTTCACAGACACCACGTGTCATGGATTTTGTTCGTTTGTGCACGGGTTTCAGTCACAACATGCCATGCAAGTCCCTTCTGCGCATGTGACATCAATCCGTTTCTGGCCTGAAAATACCTAGTACATTGCGCTTAGTATAGTGCAATTAATCGTATGTTTGGGCACTGTGATGCCAAGTTTTATTTTGTTCTGAAATACTGTGTAATTGGAAAAAAATAAATAGTGACGTTCCATGTTTAGTATAGTTCTCTTCTTTTGCAATTCCATGTAGAAACGTACCAAAGATTTCTTCTAAAGGGTTGTTTAGAATAAATAATCTTGTCCTGCATCAGGTCAGGGTTTAATTGCTTGCCCACCCGGTCAGGAGTTACCTGGTACTTGCCAAGTTCCGATCGGTACGCTATCACAACGCCAGTTTAGAGATGATCAACTTGGGGAATGACCCACGTGGGAAACACTCATGTCCATAGGTCTCTCCCCATCCCCTTTGCTGGACTGAAAGTCTGATCAGTGTTTACACATTGCTTTGAGATAATGATAATGTGCCTTTTAATTAGCATCAATATTTCTACTCTTTTGGGAAATTATAATGTGCTTCTTTTTTACTCCTTGACTGCTGACAGATGGCCACGTATTAAACATCATTAAATTCTGACATCAATCATTTTTGTGCTTTTTAAGATACGTTTGTCATTTAGATGAAATGATACATATATAGGAGGAAGGTTTTTCACGCTGGGTTGTGTAGATGTTGATGCAGTGCTGAAAAAGCATTTGGTGGAGGCCTTGATTTTTAAGACGTTTCAAGTATGATCTCCGAGGCTTTGCTAACTTGTCATTTCAGAGTACATGTGTATGTTAAAGGCACTCTGATATGGAAGCAGCCCGAACGCTGTTGCGACAAATCCACTATTTAAACGTTTAGAAACTTGAACTTTTGAGAAGCCTGTGCTCATATGCAGAAAACCTTTCATGTATTTACACAGGAATTCATATTGTATGTGTTTTTGTGATGCCATGGAAAAGTGAAGAGGAATTCCTGTACGTTTTTGCAGCAACGCTTTCTTTGACCTGATGCATTCTTGGCTCAAACCTCTAATTTGTTATTTGTGAAACTTTGTTTAATGGGTGCAATTACGATCTTCATTGTGTCCTTGCTCATCTTAATAGCAGTATTAATTTGCAGGAAGGGACAAAAATTATCTTGTGGAGTTATCAAGTGGTGTTTAGGCTTTCTGAATGCTAATTAATTCAGAGCTCAAATGCTGTACCTGCTGTTTAAAAGGCTGGCAGCTTGTATTCATCACCTGAGTGACAGCTGTTCCTAGCCTTTTTCACTCCTAAAAAGAGTGGGGAGGATTAACTCCTTCCATGCTAATGACTGCCATGTTGAAAGAACAACTGTTACGTTCAAAATTTAAATTTGCCAATTTTTGTGTTTAACAGATTTGCTGATTTTGAAAGTGTGTTAGACAAAGGATTGGTGACAGTATATTGAAAGAGAAATGGCTAAACATTTCTCCAATACACTGTTAGTTTTTCTGGGCAGGGGAAAAAAAAAAAGTCTCTCTGACATTTGATGTCAGAGCCAGATCCTCCACGTAAGCTGGAAGAGAAAGAACTGAAATACAGCTAAGTCAGATTTGAATATTTATACTGAGTGTGGGATATGAAGAACTTTTCTCTTGGAGACAAATCCTTTTTTAATATTTACTGTCAAGGAAAATATTTATTAGTTGCACTTCAATTAAATGTTCACTTAAGCCATTTAAATGTCACACAAAATAGTAAATAACAGTTTTATGTTTTTATATGCTGCTTTCAAAGATCAATGTGTTGTTATTTGTTAAACTAAACTCCTCCGCACTAGGAAGAAATGTTAGTCTTTGGCAGTAAAAAAGGGGGCTTAAAGGCATGCAGGTAATTTAATTTAATTTAATCTGAGGGAGAGTATCATCTGGTATAATGCAGGTGTTCGTGTGCAGGTTTGAGAGGATTACGCAGTTTGCCTGAATGATTGAGGAAATGAGATGCTAATATTGGATTACATTCCTTCTTTTTCACAGAGGAACAGATAGCTAAAATATCTATGTTAACTCCATCCCTCCATTCCCTTCTGCCCCCAATCAAAACACTTTAATTATACTAGATTTTCTTTTTGGAGGGAACATGAGACAAATCAACAGTTGTCTCATGTCAAAGGGTATTGCTGAACTACTGATACCGAACAAAATTCCACAAAAGCTTCCAGTTAGTGTTTTCGGGGAAATCCAAGGGTTTTTTCCCTTTTCCTTCTTTAAAGACCTATGAAGTCTGGTATGTGTTTTGCTGTACAAGCATTTAAGAAATACAGATGTACAGTAGACATGTCATAATAATTACAAAATTTTCAGTCACATTTTGGAAGCCGTGTATCTTTAGGGAAACTCAGGGTGGACTTGACTAATGCCTTTGGGCTTTGATTCTGCTCACATCGGGTTTTACGCATTCTGATTCAGTAAATCTCATTAAGCACATGTTTAACTTCCAGTGTTCACTGAAAGTTCTGTTGACTTCACTAGCAAATTAAGCACTTGCTTAAATGTTGTTCAGAGCCTTAGGGAAAGGTGATTAAACTGAAGAACAAAGCTGTGCTATTAAAATATTTTAACTCATTAAAATCCAGTAGATTTGCTGATACTGATTCACTGAATACTCTGTATTGTAAGTAAAACAATTACCGTATAGTTGGCTGGCTCTCTTGTGCGGCTTGGAACACCAACATCAGTATATTGGCTGGGTATTTCTGCTGTGACAATGGTTTTACTTTTCCTTTTGACCTACTGTTCTGTTCTTATAAATAATTAGGGATTATAATGAGTGATTGAAAATAGAATGGGGAATAAAAAGATTTCCAAGCTTGTTTACATAAAGTGTTCTTGAAAATGAAAATAGTTTTTAAGAAATTGTCTTGTTCCAAGTTACTCAAACGTCTTTTGTTATTACTCATTAACTTCAAACAACGTTTTTAGTTTCCGCACACAGGGATGATTTTTTTAAGCTTTAGCAGTATTTTCTTAGTGTTCTTTGTGTGTGGACATTTTCTATGTTAATTTATTGTGGAGTTTGATACAGAGTAATTAGAAATCATACTTTGACAAGACTGCCATGTAGTCTTTGAATGAGCATGTGAGATGCTCTAGTGAGTCCAGCAAGCATTAAGAAAATGCACTGCAGTACGTAGTTCTGTCCTTAGTATGTTATTTATTAAAAAAATCCCTTCAACTTTTTAGAGTTTTGTGAAATAACTTTCTTCAGGGCAGATGTGTTGCGCTCTAATCCATGGGGAGAAGATTCTGAAAGAATCCCCTAATGATTCAGAATCCAGAAGGTTGCTTAAGAGTTTGGAGCAGAGCATGGAGGGGGGGGCAGCAGGAGGTTAGAAGGAAGGTTGTTGGGTGTGTTTTCTTTTTATTTAGTTTACCGTAGAGGAAATAATCACACCAAGACTGGAATATTTTGGGAGGCTGCACATGGCATGATTAGCTTTCCCAGGTTCCTGTCCCAAGCAGTTGCTGTGTGTGCAAAATTAGTTGAGCTCATTGAAATCCTGGAGTAAGTTATTTGGGGTCTGTAGTCTGTCTGGAGCATTGTGAAATAAATCTGAGTGATAAAGCTATGTAATTGTTGCTACTGCAGTGTTAAAATCTACAATGATTCAGTCTCAGTGTGCTCACTGAGTCAGACTAAGAAAGCATCGAGTCTGCTGATTCGTGTTTGCTTCTTGACCTTTTGGCAAAGATCAAGTGTAGCGTATGTTTTTATCAGTTTAATATCTGTTATGTCGTCAACTTGAGGATTTTATATTAAATGAGTTTGGGGACTGGGAAATGTACTAGGAGCTTACGCCATCCTGTCCATGCATGAAGCCAACTATTGCTGTGTTTCTAGAATGGTGTGAAAAAAAAAAAAAAACCCAACAAGTCCCGTAGTGACCATAAATGAGTGCGAAGGGAAGAGCAGGAACAGAGCAAGCACAGTTCATGCTTCTCTAAAGCATTCTCTTAATCTCCACCTATTTTCAGCTCAGGGATTTCCTCAGCCTCAATAAAACCCCTGTTAAAGTAAAATAAGATAACACTTCGACTGCGTTTTAATCTTGTTTTCACTGTCCTCTCAATCCATATTAATATCCATTTCGTAATGTCCAGCATTATAACACCAGATTAACACCTTCAGGACTGGGCATTACTTTGTGCTTACTGGACACAGTGAGCCTACACTCAGTCTCATCCTTGTTGAAGAGCAAGTTATTGCATCGCTCTTGCTGTTTATTTTCACTGACCGCTCTTACANAAGTTATTGCATCGCTCTTGCTGTTTATTTTCACTGACTGCTCTTACAGGTGCTGTTCTGAAAAATGACATAAGATAACAATCATAAATAACAGCAAAATCCGCAAGAGAATAAACATAGTACATCATGGTGAAATGGTACATACAGGATTTGATTTGGTTTGATTAAAGACCATTGGAAAAAAATAGATGCGNAACAGCAAAATCCCCAAGAGAATAAACATAGTACGTCATGGTGAAATGGTACATACAGGATTTGATTTGGTTTGATTAAAGACCATTGGAAAAAAATAGATGCGACAGATATCTTTAAGGAAACACTGCTGTCACAGGTGTTTCAAAATATATTAAGAAATATGCCAAAAACTGCGAGAGTTGGTGCTCACTTGAACGTTTTTGATTCATTAAATACCAGCTTACGCCGTTTTATAAACTGGAGGTCCAGAACTGTTCATACATGTTGCAATCAGCGGGTGGCTAACGAAAGCTGATTTTATTTGGCCTGTGACATAGTTACCGCTGAGGTCTGTATAGTGCAGCAGGTGATGACAGGCATGGTTTATGACATCTTTTGAAACAGAATCAAGCCACTAAATGCCAAGTTGATGTGACAAGGTGAAAACTGGAAGTTGTATTCGAAGCAAAATGAATATAGTTCAGATAGAGAGTGATCAAATTCATTTCTAGATGACATAAGAATTTGACCCTTCAAGGGTTCCTTACTAAGAATGTGAGGTAACACAGAAAGGAGGAACCTATGTCATTGTAAATTAGTGTCCTTGAGTTAAGTCTCATTACCAAGACACTTTGATTTTTTTAATTATTTGACCTGCCATGGTTAATAAAAAGAAAGTTAACTTGGTGTGACATTTTCGGTGGTAGTTTGGTGCACTACCAAATTAATTGCAATAAAATAAAGTAATAGTTTCAAAAAAAGCCCCAAACTTCCTGTTCCTTGCATTTTGAATCAGTTTCTGATTTCTTGGTCATTATTTATGGCCTCGATATTTAAATTAGGACATGTTAAATAAAGCTGATGTTCCAGGGGCCGCAGAATTAATTGTTTGTTAATTGTAAATATTTTATTGTTGCTATTTAATGGAACATTCAGTATTTTTATTCTCTAAAATTTCTGTTTAGAACCAAAAAATAGTGTCTACAAGATAGAAATCCACTGCAGCAAAATACCATCTTATTACTATGCGTGCTACGATGCTTACAGGTTATTGTCAATATACAGTGTCTACTGGCAAGGAAGCTTTTGTTTGTCAGGGGAGCAAAATGATTGCTCCTCATTTTTCTTGACTGCTGAGTTCTTTAAGCAAAAAGCATTTTGATCCTGGAATAAATATTGATTCTCTCTTTTCTCTCTCTGAGAAAATTAATTTAGTGTGAGTTACATTCACCCAGGTGAGGTAAGGGCAGCACAGGACCCCACAGGCTACTTAAACCTGTGAAAAGGCCAGCATTCAAGAAGTGTCTTCATTACCCCTAGGTCAGTTGAAGAGTGTCTCCTGGGGCAGAGCTAGGGAGGATTCGTCGGCTGCTTGTCTATAGCAGTAGGACTGCCGGCTATCTTTTTTCTAGCCAAAAAGTAGTGGAATCAATCTGCCTTCATTCCTGTCCACCTCCCTGCCTTCTGAGTGGTTGCCTACCCTAGAACGAGGTGGTCTAGGTGAAAACAAGGGCACTTAATGCGTTGTGCCTTCCAGAGGTAGCCTTTGGAGAAACGTAAAAATCTGCATTTTGCCGTGCTGATTTTTAGCACGCAGGAATCCTTTTCACAGTGCATTGAGGGAAAAGTAGAGAGGTTGGCAATAGCCACGTCTTCCCTTTGTAAATAGGCAGAAAACGTGGGAGAGAATGCAGAGCGTTGAGATGACGCATGGGAATACGTGTACGAAACTGGGCATCCATTGCTATGGCCACTCCAGCTGACAGGGGACACGCTAATCCTTGGAGAAGGGCTCAGTGGCGTGTTCTTGATACACAAATTGAAAGAACGAGCAAAAGCAATGGGAAGAGTTGGACAGATTTCTTTAAAGAACTGCACGCTTCCACTTCCTTCTTGCTGGGTTCCCTTTAGAGAGTGAAGCCTATGGTGTCTTGATTCTGGCATTATGAAAGCAACACTTAGCATTCTAAGGAATTAGTTCAGTGGGATTTATTGCAACATGATAAGCTTTGGTATTTGTAAAGTCCGTGTAAGCTCCTGACACACTGAATCACTGGATATTATTGTGAAACTATTTTTTTGATGTTTATGTGCTGTACACTGGTCTTTGTATTATAGCATGGGCCATTTCCTTAGTAAAATGTTTTGAAGAGATGAAGAAAAATGATAAAACTGTACTTCTCTAGCACAATGTTAACTGTACATCTCCAGCACGACGTTATCATGCTTTTATTCCAGAGTCAGTACTATAGAATTAATGTTAAATTCAAATTTTATTAGATTTTTTGGTTTTGACGCCTCATACTCATTTTTTTTTAAACCACCACCACAATAAAAAACAAATAAAAATGAGCTAACACATAAATATAACTCACTCACTCCTCTTGTTCCTCAGAGAGAGCATAATCCTGCCAGTGACTTTCTGAAAACAATTAGGATTGTTTGAGCAGGTTTTGAGCTAAAATGGGGACTTTCATATGGCCTGTATTACCTCTCCTCAAGGGGAATGCATTTAGTTAAAGTGACGATTTATGAGATTCAATACTAATGTCAAACTTTGTTCTGCTGTGTGGAGTAACGTAATTAAAACACCAGAATAGCAGAACACAAGCGGTGGAGCATTGTTGAACTTGTAGGTATTTCCTCATAGGTGATTTAAAATTTGGTGGAACAGTGATATGAGTGTTTGAGGCATGTCCATGTGAGATTGAAGAAAAACAAGCCTGAGGAACTTCACTGTTTCCCTCAGAAGGATTTTATCCAGAGAGGAAGGTACAATATTTATGTGCAATAGCAGCTGGGTATTTTTAGAATTATTTTAAATTCCTTTATAGTAAGCCTCTGCACGATTAGAGAATAAGATACAAATCAGATAAGGTAACAGTTTGTCCCATTTGTGTGAAGTGGTCTTCCTGGATAAAATTACAATTTATTTCTTTCTAAATGTGGTATTCATTTGGGGGTAAATTAATGAAGGCTGAGCTGATAAGTATCTACTGTTGTTCTGCAGTCATGACATGGCGAGACACTAGGTATCTAGATGCAAAACTCATTTGTACATCAAAAAAATAACTAAAGTGCCTGTCCCTGTTGTTTCTAGAGCTGTTACATGATATTTTAAATAAATGACTTAATTCCATGTTCAAAATACTCAAAGATATAATATTTTATTATTGTTATTAGTAACTTAGATTGCATTAGTATAATCGGCCTTTCCTCATTTGAGAGCCTTTCTCATGAGACAGGAAGGTGGTCTCTGTGCGCTGGTTTACTACTTTATCCATGCTACGACTTAAAGATGAACATAATGTAAATCAAGCATCCTAAAATGACTCTCAGCTTGGGGTTCCCTCTGTGATCTTCATGGCTGGGAAGGACATATTTGGAGGTTTTATCAGTGGGCTCGTGATATGAATTGCTTAGTTACTCTGTACATGCTAGAAAACTGAGTGATTTCCTTGTTCCTCTTTGAGGGGAGATCAAAAATGCATGCAGCAAAAAGGTTAAGACTGTCAGCATTTGAAACAATCAGTTAAGATAACAGAGAACTTCCCACTGAGTTGGAGAAGAACCTTGGCTTGATGTCTACGTGTGTTTTAAGACAATTGCTTTCTATGCTTAATACAATGATCCTCTGTCATTTTCTGGTCAATTTCTTTTTGTGCCTTAGAATTAAGCTAATTGCAAAATGGTTTCGTATGACAACACTGAATGTAAAGGTGTGTCTTTCTACATAAATGTTTTGTATGCATTCTCTCAATACTACGTCAATGAGGTGGATGGAAAATCAAGTGCTGAATCTCTTAAAAATGCTTTTGAATGCTATCTTCAAGCAGATATTATGAGGGATGAATATAGCTGGAACTTAGTGATTAACTTTTCCCTTTCCTGACAGTACTGACATATACTTGTTTCTAGACAAATAGTTGAATCATAGCTAATGAGTTGTTTTGATCATTTATGGTGTTAATGCAAAAACCAAGGCTCATATGTTTTGACCCTAGGCCTCCGAATTAACTGTAAAAGACTGAAAGCCTAGAAGCTGATGTTTTGCAAAGACTTACAAACTACTCGAAAAGTTGCTCCATTCAGTAGGCTTTGGCCTGGGGTGATGAACCGCTGGTGAGCCATGGGTGACTGCATGCGGAGGGAGTCTGCAGGGCAATCCGTCATCCAGTGGACATCTGCTGGCACATAGCCCTGGAAGCTGAATATTTAGTAATGGTCTTTTTTTTTTTTTTTCACCTGATGCTTTACCTATGGCTCTTGCTGTGAGTGAGATTGAGTGGTAGCCTGTGATCCCAGTGAGTCTGATTCACAGCAGGCTTTTTTAGTTAGATGGTTTCACAGCACTATGTCCGTACTTCTTATTGTCTGCTTGATTGTCCAAATAATCCTCCACTAGAGCAAGAAAAGGAAATGTGGGTATGTGAAAGAGGAACAGAGAATTGAACAGGGAGATGCTAAATATAGAAAACAACAAAGGGAAACCTCGACCAGACTGGAGTTGAGAATACTCCCTGTTCCAGTTTTAGTATCCCTGTATTTTTGTATGAAGAGCAGCATAAAGGAGTATGGTGTTTCAAAGCATGGGGGTTTGCACCTGCCGCGTTGTTGGATACTGGAACAAAATTTTGGTTCTGAAGTTGGCTTCCAGTAGTTGGTTTCAGAAGCATGTATAAAGTATTTCTTTGGGGAGCAGTATTAGACTTTGCATGCAATTCAGCTAAGGTAGCAAATTTAGTCCTTGAACCTTAATAATTTTGTGATTTTAAAAATATTTTGCTATGTGTAGGACTTTTTTTTTTTTAAACGTGGATATCTGACCCAAAGGCCACGTAGCAACATTCAAGTTTAACCTTTTCATTTTACTTGACAGTCTAGCAGAAAATGAGGGGGGGAAATGCTGTCAGAGTTTACACAGAAGATGGAGAGCGGTGGTAGTAGTGAAGGGGATAATGACTGCATCTCTGATTTCCTTCCTCCTGCTGCAAGAAGGCATCTGTATTCTCTGCTGGGAAGCTTTTGTTCCTGCAACCCACATGTAAGTCAGGAGATCATATGGGAAATTAAAGAGTCATGAGAGCTGGACTTGTGATGACCTGTTTAAAAAAAAATAAAAAATATGGATGGGTGGTGAAGGGGAATGATGGGAAAAATGCAAGGAAGAGCTTAGGTATACTTCCATCTGCAGTGTTGTAAAGATAATAGTGCTATGGTATCAGGGGCCATGAGCTGCCAGCCAGGCATAGCAACAGGTCTTTGTCTTCCGTTTCACATACAAAGCGAAGAGCTCAATCAAAAATCAACTTGCAGCTGGCTGGCACTTTAGGGGGATCACTGACAGTAGCGAAGGAGTAAGACTGAATCTTTCTGGGCTGAGATGAGCTGAAGTCTTCTCTTACCATAGAATGGCTTATTATACCATAGTATTCAGGCAAATGTGTATAGTGTAACAGTATGTCAATTATTTTGTCAAATAATCAGACTCTTCATTTTGTGCTGCAGAAACAAATGCCTTTTTCAATTACTTTAATATGCTACATTCTTTAAATTAGATGGTCTATAGGCAGCATATAAACAAGACTCGCCAATAGTATTTCAGAAAATGAATAGCATGTGGTTTGCCCACACTCATCTACAAGAGAAACTGCAGAGTGACATAGGTTCTTGTTATTTGCTTCCATATCAACAGCTCTCGGTAAGTGTCCATTCTCAAGAAATACACATTTGCTGCGTTCTGGCTCGGGGAAGGCTGTGTGTCTGACATGCTCCCAGTGGAGAATTGCTTATCCATGCCTGATCCCGACTGGTTTCACCTTCCAAAAGAAACTAGCATAGGTCAAAAGTTGGCAAGATGGATTGAAAAGTGTTTCCAGCTGATGGAAATGCTTTTGGTAACAAAGTGGGGGAATTTGAAATCTAATCTATTCTCAATGGAAAAACAGCAAATAGTCCATGTTTCAACACGAACAAGCCATTCCAGTATCTGAAGTGCTGACATACATGAGTTTTTCAAATAACAGAGACTGTGAATCAACCACTTTTGTATGAAAGGTACCAATACAAAATACCTTCTTTAATGGACTGCAGTATGCCAAAAGAACTTTTTTGTTTACTAGTTCACTGCAGTGCTAATGGCCACACCTGTATGTGAATTTCTCCAGATTCACCTTCCTCCTCCGGTTCTTATGTTCAACGATTTGGGCTTTCCTAGTTTTTAATTTATTTCCCTTTCTACATTCTTAATATTTTCGCTTCTGTAGTTGCATCTTTCCCTCCCATATTTGAATATTCATAATTTCCTTTTTTCTCCTCTGAGCTTCTTTTTCCCGTTTACTTTTTTCACTCTTGCCTCTTTGCCATGTTTACGTTCTTCCATGTGCCATTTCTTCACAAGCAGTTCCCATATTGTCCAACGCTTTGAGGGAAACACCCGTTCTCAGTTACCTGTTTGTCTGTGTGAGAGTGCGCGTGCTGTGAGCTTAGGATGAGAAGAGCATGTCTTGTTGTACAAAGATGATTTTATTCCTCCTTGATTTTCTTAGCTGCTTTTCTTTGCCTCCATTCCTTCCATCTGTCTCTGACTGTAAGCAGAGTGTAAGGCAAAGTAAGGGCCAAGTGTCTGTTAGCTTTCCTGTTGAAACACAGAATAATGATGAGGATGTGAGTCAGAGACTGAGTAACACTGGGCGCACCAGCACAGAAGTAGTTTACATATGTTTCTTTATTATACTTTTCCTTTTTTAATTCCATTGTTTGTTCTTTTTTTCTCCTTGTGCCTCTCCTAGCTCATACATAAAATTAATTGACATATTATAGGAGATCTTTAATCAAACATGGTTACCTTCTGATTTGCCTGGAACAGGGAGCTCCTTAGGTGTAGGAATTCTACCAGGAGTGCTAAGCTACCCTTCTTGGCTTTACAGGGCTAATAAAACCTCTTGTTATGCCCATACCCCCTCTGCTCTCCCGGTACCCTCTGGACACTGCAGGTTTCCAAGTCAAACTGGTGTGTGCAGATTTCTGGTGTAAATTCGGAAGTAAGCAAGGCAAGGAGCTGTTACAGTTGTTTTGGTGAAATATTTAAACACGGTTTCAAAACTTAATTTCTCCTGACAAGGGCAATCGGGAAAGACAGATTCCTGTAGTACAGAAGCAATCTTGTTTGACTGTCTTGAGCAAATTCTCCCACTACTGACTGACTACTGAGATGAAGTGGAATTTCTAACAAATCCTGTTACAGTGGGTCAAGTGCTGTCTCTCCAGTTGTACGTATTTGTTGCAAGTCTCAGTAGAGGTTTATTTTAATGCAGCCATTTGATGGTGCTTGGAATATCTTCATACGCTGTATTGCTGCTACTATAGATAATGGATGACCGCTTGGTTAATGTTTGACAGCAGTTACAATACACATCTCCCAAAGTTAAGTGTCCTTAAGTCTTTATACGAGAACTGACCTTCAGGGACAGTAAACACATTGTTTGGCAACAAGTTAATTACAGACTTTATCTTCCAAAAACATTCATGTCATGGGTGGGATAATTAAGATGTCCTTGCAAGAGAAAAAAGTTCTTGAGTTATAGTAATGTTCCGAAGTAGGTGTTAGAAACCGAGGTCACAACAGTATTACAAGAGCTGTGTACTCATGTTATTCTGACTAAATAATTCTCCTCTCCGGGCTGTAAAAATGAAAGACGGACATAACTGATATGTATGGCAATATATTCTGTGAGTCTGTGAACAAGACAAAGGGATTTGGGCCGTGCAGGGGTATGATGGGCAAGCAGAACTGATTGTGTTTGATTTACTGGGGGATTGATTGCGAGGGTTTGTTTTTTTTCCTCCCCTTTCCTCCTTTTAAGGCCTATACCTTTTGTTAAATGGTTAGGATCATGTTGGCCCTTTCTAATTTTATAATGTGAACTTCATGGTGATAAATAGCTAATTATTTGCAATTGAATTAGGCTATGAATTTCAATATGACAGAAACAGATGTACTGGTGATTACCTTCAATGCATTGCTCAGGGGATCTCAGTTTAGCATAGTATAAATACCTTCCAGAAATGTTACTTCTGAAATGGAGCGGTGCAACTATTGAAGAATATCGTAGAGCTGTTAATGAGTTCTGTGGTACATGAATATCCTCGAGACTGATGTATCTCAGATATGGCATGTGTTTCGTTTTGTTTTTTTCCTGGAAGAATTCAGGGAGGGAGGAGAGGAGTGTCTGCTGCTGAGATCTGAAGTTCCAGTTCTGGAGTGTTGAATCTCTAAGCGGGAAGCATGCCATTTGGGTGAAGTTCTGAAGTATTTTTTTCACAATGTATGCTCAAAAGAGGACGCTGAGCGCTTTCCAACGACGGAGCCCCTAGAGAGGCGCACCGCAGTGCTGTTTCGTGGGTGCCACTTAACTGGAAGTCTGTTGGCTGGCTGAATTCTGACATGATGCAGCAGGTTAACTACCCCAGCATGCCTTTGTATTAACATGAAACTGAGAATGAATACACACACTAATGTAATTTAAAGATTTGAATTGTAATACCTGAAAAAAGCAGGGATTCTGCACATGTTCTCTTTCTCAAAACCTGAGTCAGGAGATTGATAGGTCTACTAATGAGATAATTCTGAGCTAGTTTTAGCTTAATTTTCTCTGTTTGGAAACTTACGTTCCAGCAGAAATAAGTCATTCCTTTTTTAATGGGCAGATTTTGGACAATCAATTTTGGACAATCAAATAACTATAGAATGAATTTTATTTTCTTCAGGGAAAGAAAAGTCGTTTAAAAGTAACAGAACGTGCCCCAATATAGCTGCGATACATGGTGGCTGATGTCATGCCTTGCCAAAACGTAGCATGAGTATGAATGATTCAAACACAGACTCTGAGACCTCTTCCCTTGTATCCGTTTGTGTTTGGAATAACATTTAAGCTTTCCAACATTAGAGAAAAATAGAAAAATGAGATCTAAGCACAAAGACTTAGATTGATGGATCTATGTCATTCACGTCTAATGCAGAACTGTTAACAAACCCATCTCTAACTGATGCAGTAATGCAGAATGTGTCCAGGCTGTGTTTATACAAAGTGCAAGGCAATAGAATAACACCTTTAAAATGGTTAATTTTGAGGCTGTCTCAGTAACTGTCCTGAAAGTTAAATCCCGGTATCTGTGCACTTTGGAAATGGTGGTGGTGGTGGTGTATCTTAAAATGAAGTCATCAATGAGCATGCACCACGTAACATTTTTTTATTTTCGTGTAAACGAGATAGATTTTGGTGAGCTAGCTTTTCAGTTTTGCATTTTTCAACTTTTTAAATGTGCAGTTTCCTCTTTGATTTCTTTTCTTGGAAACTTCATAGCTTATTTTCAAGTTGTCTCTGTTGTTTATCAGGTTTACTTCTGTGTTCTACTCAATGTCGTATGGCTCTGTTGAATTTCATTTGAGGTGATTTTTTCTGCATAACTGTGTGCAAATAAGTGTTCTGATAATCCCTTTTGTTTTAAATCAACCAGTTTAATACTTGCTTCTGTCACTGTTACATGGAGATGAGAGACTTGACCTATTTTTAAAAATGAGCTTTTATCTTTGTTAGCTACCGGAATACAGAGCTTTAGAATTTTTGGGATTTATTTTTTTAATTAGACAGTTGCTGTTAGGATTTGCTGGGGCACACATGGATGATGTTTTCCTTCTAATTGTTATCTTTTGCAATGGAACTTAGTGGAATTTTTTTCTTCTTGTAACCGCTAGTGCTTCCTAACCTTCTTGGTCCTCTGCAGTGTTGGACTTTGACCTGCTCTATAGGCTTCAGCTTTGTTGCATAAAAATTGCTTGGATACTGCTAGAGCGTATAGATTATTCCATTTCATGTGCGTTCACGCAATAGGCACGCAAGTTGATTCATGTATTATTACAGTTATTTCTAATGTGACATTTACCCCAGAACTATATTAAGTTGTTAGCCCTGGAAAAAAAGTAGTGTTTTCTTAATGCTGTTCTGTATTCAATGGCTTTGATGGTACTTGTTGCAGATGGTTCAGATTACTGTCAAAACTTCATTATCAGTGATAATATACTAATGCAGTAAGTTGACATAGGGGTTGACTGAGTGACTATTGCAATATATAATTAGGTTGGTGTAATGTGATACATTCCCACTGATCCTGCGCAGCCTTTAAATGAAATCTGTTTGAAACTGAATTCCCTTGCTGCATTGTTACCATTCCCGGAGTGACTGCTACAATTTTTTTAGGATTCCTGCAGAATGGTGTGAGTACGTTGAAGAGACTCCATGTCACACAGCTAGAAACGCATTTCCTTTCAGATTTTCTTCTAATATTGATATAACTGGAAATAATAATAACAACGTTATAGAATTAGCAGAATATGTATCTGTAAGTCCAATCAATCAGATCAAAATACATTGTGTTTGTATTATATGTAATCCGTCTGCTGTATATTACTGGTGTTTACTAGTATTAAGCCATTTGAGAGCTATGGCAATTTCTAACCTGCATAAACAAAAATAATGTTTGCAGAGACGTTTGCCTGCAAAGTGGAAAACTGAAATTTTAATGGAATCCTTCCAATAGCTGTCAGTTTCTTCCTCAGAGTTGGATAATTGAAAGGTTTGTTATTTTTTTAGAAAAGGAAGATGGTTTCAATTATCCAAAGCTAGTGGAATGTTTAACTACCCTTCTGCTATCAGTGGACTTGTTTACATTGGGATTTTGACTAAATTGAGATTGCACATATCCAGATGTTATCTGCCCGGGTGACTTTTTCGTTTGCTTTGGCAAAGTATTTGATGGTATATTGGTACCATCTCTTTGTTAGTTTTCACATTATATATTGCAGGCTACCCTTAGACTTTTCTTTTACAAACTTCTCCCACTAAACTGCTAACTCCTAAACTTTTTCTCTTCTTTTCTAAGGGTGAATCCCCATTTTACCATAGGTTCATGTGCATAAACATTACAGGATACGGAAGGTTGTATGTTTTGTCCTTTGCGTGGCTGTACACACAGCTGAGCAAATGCTAGGTTTTGTTTTTCAGTTTTTATAGTTCATTGTTTTTGGTCTCGTACACGTTGGGAATGGCATTGCTCTAAGTGTAGACTGTAGCCTTGCGTTTTGCTTCGTGTGGAAAGCATGGTGCTATTCGGCTGCCCGAGGTGCAGCATGGGAACCAGACTGAAACCGAGAGATGGGGCTTTGATCCTTACCACAGATTTTCTCGTTGATTAGCGTGAAAAATCCAAAATCCCAGACAAAGAAACCCCAAATCCAAAATAAACTTCCCTTGTTCTTGATTTTTAGCTCTGCTTTGCTGTGCTGAGGGGCAGAGATGTGTTTGAAATGCATCCACTCTGCAATGTCCTTCAGCGAGATAGGAAAGGCAAAGCTCTCCACCAAGAACTGCTTTCTGCCCAGCGTCCAGTGACCTATTGCACCAACGGCTTGCACAGAGGAGCAAAGGCTCCTTGTACAAGTAGCTTACAGCAGGAATATGTTTCCACAGAGTATCAGCAGGGAATTGTGGAAAACATTAGCCAGGACTATCAGTAGAACTGTAGTATTGGAAAATAGGATCAGTTGGACAAGAGTATCATTTAATTTGTTACTGCAATGTCTTTG
>VZSC01002410.1:233424-258888 GCA_013398225.1 Steatornis caripensis | reverse complement strand
AATTGCACTTACCTATATTTAATTTTTATTTCCCAAACTAAATTTTAACTCTGAACAGCGTAATGCAAGTGCAACAAGGTCAAAGTGACATGTCTAAGTTCACTCGCTGACATTTGCTCTTATTTCTAAAACAAAAGTGTAAATTCTTTACCCTTTAATCCTTCTTATTTTAAGTTTCATGCACAAACTTTTAGCTTTCGTAGGAACTACAAAATCAGTGCATACATTTTGAATGCTTTAGAACCAGGACGTGTACATATTTTTCTGAGTTCAGATGAGTTCTTTCATGAGTTCCGATCCTTTTTCACCTCTTCCTAGAAATGTTTCCTTAGTTCAAATTTGCTATGCTTGTCTCAAGCCTGTGAGCGTTGCTTTGGATCATTTGCAGTGAACAGCTGCAAAGAGATCTCAGAAAGAGAGAATATGCTAAGCAAATTAGTAGTTTCAACTGCACAGCAGTCAGCAGTCTTTCATCTGCGATATTGTGTGCTTGTCTATGAATTCGGGAGTAAGTTTCCATAGGTCCAGAAAGCTCCCGGTTTGGATGTGTGGAATTCCAATGAGCAGGAACTTCTGACAGCAGCTTTTCCCAATATTTAACTTTCACAATGTCAATGAAGGCAAGCTCAGATTTTTTTTTTCCCCCTCGCATCACCCCTAAAATACGTTTTTCTTCACAGTTAGCAGTCACTATTAAGAAACTCACTGCCCGAAGGCAGGCTTTACGGATGAACTTATGCTCATCCAGAACCCCTTGGTATGAAAGTAGCATCCCTTGGCCTTTTTTTACATCAAAAGGGTAAGTGTTACAGAAAGCATATTTTATCCATACAGGTATTGTCTTGGCTATCACTCGTGCTTTAACACCAGTCTTTGATGTTGGAGAATTTTGGGGTTAAGTGACAGTCATAAATCTTCATATTGGTGAAATTCCTGAAATGAGGCCGCTACATGCACATTACTGTTTATTCTGTACTTCAGCCTGTTACCTGCATGTGAAATTGCAGGCGTTTGGGAGGAGGAGTGGGGCTTTTGGATGGACTTTTGTGTTTTGGAAGGTAGGGAAGGACATTTAATACATCAATGCCATTATAGAATATGCCTCATTTCATGGTAATTTATGTAAGGCAGTAAAATATGTTTGTTCCCGACTGCTTCTCCATTGTGAAGTAGCATGAACTGTTAGGATAGTAGCTGTGTGAAACTGCTTTGAAAAAAATGATACCATCAAAAACTGGATTTAAAATGTGTAGAAAGCGCAGCTTATTTTGAGGTTGAGTTCTATGCAAAATTTCATTCTTCCCTCTTTAGAACGCTGAGAGCAGAGAAGTTCTGAATTAATTTGACAGATGATGAAAAAAGTCCGAAGTGAGCAAAACTTGTCCCACTACCTACCTTGCATGTTGTATGTCAGGACAGAGCAAAATTAGTCCCTTATGAGTAAGATGCTGGTAATAAATAATATATAAGATAGATTAATTTGTGCCAACTTTCAGAAACTTCCAAAATACGCAGAGATTGTGAGGATACATAGTAGTTGCCTAGCCACCCTAAGAAACGCCACTATCTTCTGCTAAAAAATATGGGTAAATCTTTTTGTTTAAGTACATGCTGAGCTATAATTTGTCATACTAAGGTTTAGCTGTCATTTTACGTAGGAACAGCAGCATGTGTCCCCCGATATTTTATCTGCAACCATCACAAAGCAAGCTGATTTTCCCTGTCAAAAGCAGTATTTTCGTTGTGTTGGTAACCGAAGGGTACAATATTTTCGGTTGTTACTCTAGAGAAATACATTGTTAGAAATAACCTTTATACTTAATGAAAAGTTCTGGTTTTAATAGAGAGATGCGTTTTGGAAACTACCTCTATCAGGGCAGTGGATGGGACGGTTGTACATTAGCACTTCTGGGATTTATGCTGTGTTTTGCACTACAACTGTTAAAAATTGCTCACACAAGCACCTGCGTCTGCGGAAGAAGAATTATCCTAGACGAGTAATAGTTCCAAAATCTGTCATTTTTCTGGTAGGAGCCAGGATTTGAATGCAGCATTCCAGCTGCTAATGGATATTCAGGGCCCTTCCGGACGGAGTCTTGATTAGTGGATGACAGATTAACAGAAGAGCTGTGTTTTATGGTTAGGGAGGTTAAACAAAACTCATGTTGCCTTTTGGATGGAGGGGAAGGAGGATCATTCAGAGACTTCGCAGGAAATCACGGGAAGGGAATGCCATAGTGATTGATGAAGGTGGTCCATTATCTAACACTTTGTAAAAACTTTTATTTCCTCTAAGTAAGTCACATAGCTTGTACAGGGCACCAGTAGAGAATTAATTTTGTTGCATTTTGCTGGAAATATGTCAAAGAGCATGCAAGCCAAAATTTAGGAAGGGAAATTGCATGGTGTATTTAAGGCAATCGTGTAGCTGATGTTCCCTTTGAATTTTGCTGCTTTTATTGTTTGGCATATAATGTTTTGTTGGAAATGAACTTTTTATGTCCAGGTCTTACAGATTTGTATATCCAGGCACATGAAACAGAGCCACAGAAGTTATGAGCTTTTTCTGTAAAGCAAACATGTAAATAGGTTGATCGTTTTCATCTAACTTAGAATACTGAAATTTTCTTTTATTCTTACCAAAACAGTATTTAAGTATTATTTAAGGAAATTACATTTCTCACTTGCTATTAGCAAGTATTATGAGGTAGTGCCTATCCCCTAGGTAAGGAAATCCAAGCTTGGGGAATAATAATTTTGTACGTGCCGTGTATTGTGAAAGTTTTCTTCTGGATAGGAAAGCTGCGAAGGTGTTCAGGCTCAAAAAATTCATTTGACAAATCGTTCTGAACAAGAATGGTACGCGCAGTCATCCATAGGCTTTACAGGCTGCACAGTCCCCAAGGAGCGCAGCAGCCTGGCACGTAGAAAGCGATATATTATCTCTGATGGATATAGGTAGGACTTGTTCTGTTGAATGACCCTGGAGATCAGGATCGAGTTTTTCAGCTTGAATAGATGTGTCTGGAATCTACTAGGAGCATAAGATAATATCCATGAGGGACTGTGAAACAAATTAATCCCTTCTAGTTTCGGAAGTGCTAATGACTATTTCTGAGCAGCCACATTTTGCACAAGCTTGAGCCTTTGTATTACTTCTAGGTATGCCTTATATATGGCAGGAGAATCAATATGGTGCATGTCTGAATTACCACTGAGGTGATGTGAGTAAAGGATCGAGTTTTAAGTCATGTGCCGGCTGGATAATACCTTTTTGTAGGCAATTATTGTAGTCAGTCATCTTAATTAATTATGATTATAGCGTGATTCTAAGCTTCCCATCACACTGGAAGGACGGGTGGGGAAGGTACTGGCNTGAATTACCACTGAGGTGATGTGAGTAAAGGATCGAGTTTTAAGTCATGTGCCGGCTGGATAATACCTTTTTGTAGGCAATTATTGTAGTCAGTCATCTTAATTAATTATGATTATAGCGTGATTCTAAGCTTCCCATCACACTGGAAGGAAGGGTGGGGAAGGTACTGGCTGGAAAGGGCAGACGTTCCCCAGGAGATCCGCTAAAATATTCACATCAGACTTGTTCAGGTTTATTGTGTGCCAGGTGTTCCATTGTGCAAGAAACTGATACTCCTGGCAGTCCTGAATAATCAGGATTTACACACCTTCCTTTAGACTCTGGAATAGTTTGTAATCTGTGAGACAAAAGAGAGATCAGGCTTAGCACCTTTTATCTGACACTGTGTTTCTGTGACCTACATGTCTTGTGGCAGAAAGTTTAAATACACTAATGCAGTCAGTCTCTCTGTAAACTGAAGTGTGCTATCAACTGAAGTATGCTAAATGAAATGTTGGTTACGTGGGCGAACTGTGTAAGGACCCGAAGCAAGCCAGAATCCAGGGGTTAAAGTGTGCCATTGCTCCCTTAAAGCACGCCAGCTGACCAAAAGGTGTCAAAATTCAGGTAGTATTCAGCACTGGTCCACTGTGGCCCTATACAAAAGTTCCCTGCATGGCTTCCTGACTCATGTAACACAAAATGTGCTATGCAATCTGAAGCATCCTAAAGGTCCTTTAAAACTTCAGTTTAATAAAAATGAATAAAACGAAACAATCTAAAGTTCAAGGACTTCAGAGGCTAATACGGACATTTTCCTTGCATGAATAGGTACTTGAAGATAATCTCGGGATAGATCACCCTTGTATGTCAAGACATCTACACAGAAAATCTGTGGTGGTTAAAGAATTAAATATGTCTCATATTTCCTTGTAGGAGAGACTGAAAGGATGAAGGAAGGTAGGCCGTTCTTTCCAGTCCCGGTACAAAGTACTCATCTTTTGATTACTTCCTTAAATACAATTGTTTGACATTTTCCTCCAAAATTTTTATGAAAGAGACTCTACCGAGTCATTAACAGCCTGTTAACTGACTTGGCTTTTAATAGCTACGCTTCTGGCTCGGAGAGAGAGGTGTGTTAGAAAAATCTCAAAAGTGAAAGATCTGATTTGCCTTTCCTGCTTTTAACTTCAGGTTGGATGTAAAGCCCTTTCCTAACCTCAGTCAGATGCAGCAAAAGTTTCATAGGGAGAGCTTCTACCCTCATATACGTAGGCAGCGTCCTTCAGGCTGGAGAATTTCACTGCATTCCTGTATTACCCACATGTAGATTCAAGGTAAAAATCCCTGGATTTCAGCCCCCAGGAAGTTCAGCCAAATGGAAGCATAGTTACACTTAATTCTGTTTTGCAGCATGGCTTGCTTAGTTGTATTTTTCTCTCCATTGTAAGTTTTTTCCCAGTTCTCTAATACAATTTTAATAACAGTGTCCTTACATTTGATTTTTCTTGCCTTAATTTACTTTTTTATTTTTGTGTTATCTGTCCTATATTCAATTTTTTCCCCACTTCGAAAAGTAACTGCATCTCTCTTGATGCTACGTGTTTGCTCACCTCTGTGCTCTCTTGTCCACTCTGTTGTCTTTTAGTTTTTGTCCAAGTATTTTTGTGGTTTATTTGCTCAGCCTTCTCTAGGGCTTTTGCTCTGCCAACTTTAAACTACATGGTCAAAATGATTCCTTTTTGAATGAATCAGTTAATCTGGTCTCCACATAGTCAGCCGTACTCTGTTGTCTTTCAAAGGCCTATACTTACCTCTAGTAACACTTAAATGACACTATATGCAGAATTGTTGAAGCATCGTTAAATATACTTAGCAAGTAGCACTATTCTTGTTTTCTGGATGGAGAGGCACAGATAAAGGGAGAGACTGTGCACGACACAGGATTTTTAGGTGATAATTTCCTGTCCTTTTCCTTCTAAGATTCCTCCCTGCATCCATTGTGCCTTGGAAAATTTTGCTTGAAACAATTCGCCTAGAGCAGCGTGTGAATAATGCAGTGGGAAAGTACCACGCGCTTGCTCAATGAACTGTTCTGAGTTTCCTTGTCAGCGATGAGCGGCATTGCTGGTGGTCTCCTCTGGTGGGTCGTTGGGAGAGTTACGAAGGTGCAGGAACTTCCCTGACATCAGGCAGCGTACTAACAGCCGCAGAATTGGTCTGCTCTCGCTGGAGTTGTAAAGACTTCTGTAAAATCAGAGAGTCAGTGGGTGGTTTTCAAGAGACTGGCGTGGGCTTGTGCACCGTAACAAAGGTTTTCACATGTTATTAACTTGTATATTTTTAAGGTGCTTTTAATACTTTGAAGGAGAGATGCGAAGGCCTGCAACAGACATCCCAAAATCAAAGCGGGCCGCAGGACTCCCCGTCCCTCCCTGCTCGCTGGAAATCCCTAGAAGGTCGGCTGTGTTTGTTTATTTTCAGTTTCAAGACCCACACTCAGGCTGTCTTCCACAAGTGCAAACGCTTGGACTATTTCAGGGTCATCCTTCACGTGGAGTGAAGACATGGAAGAAGAAGATTGCAAAGTAGCTTTTTTTTCAGTGCAGTCACTGGTTCCAGTCGGTTCTAGCAGTAGAAAGTGCAATAAATGAATTTAAAAGAAGCTATTGAAGAGAGCTCCATTATAGGGGTGATGGCCAACTCCTCTCTGTTGTGTTTGACCCTATTTGACTTCTAACATTTTTGGGGGCTTTTTAAATTTAAGTGACTTTGACTTTTTAACTTTTAATACTTTCTCCCAATTAAGATGGCCAGGCCTTGAACTTAAATACTTCCTCTCAGCTTATGCTAGTTGACGGTCCTCTGGGTAACTCTCCTGACTAAATTTCCACAAAGGCTTTTGCAGGGTGGTAAAGAAAGTTTTTTAACTTACCGTTTTTAGTTCTTTGAAAACTAACCTCCCTGTAGAGCTGTCTTTAATTTCAGGAGGCATGCAGCGTAAATCCTATGTGTTTTACTGCTTGATTTAGTGGAATTTCTGATGCGAATGGGTTTTCTCTGCCTTTGAGACGAAATGTAAGAGTAAAACAAGGAGCCTGTTGTTGTTATCATTTTGTATCGATGTAGTTACTAAGCTCCCCAACTGGCTCAGGCCATTAGAACTGTAAAATTACCTGATAACAGACAACACAGGCCTGAAATCTGTGATAAGAAAATGACAGAAAGTTTTCTACAAATAGATATCCAGGACTTAAGTCTCTTTAAACTCTCCAACTTCTCTATCCAAATAGATTTAATCTACAACGTACAGAATGTGCAAAATTATGCCGCTCCTTCCCTTTGTGACTGGTCTTCATGCCCAGCCTAACTTCCTTAGGCAGCAGAGTGGTTTCTTAAAATTTCTCCTGTGCCCATATTCCCCACCAATGCCGCTTCACTGAAATAGCGTTACTCTCTTCCATCTCCCACAACTTCTTTGCAATTCTTACAATTTCTGTTTGGTAGAAAAAGACACCTGGGGCTAGGGCTGTAAACAGGTTTTCCGCAGTGGTCTCCTTATCCTGCTTCCCCACATCTTCTTCAAAAAAGAGGTTTCCAAGTGGAATGATTTTTTAGTAGCAAAATCCATTTTCTGTTCGATTAGATTCAAACTGGGCTCCTCATCTTTCAAACTCGCCATATATAAAAGACTTTGAATGTTTTTTGCACCCATTTTGCTATATTAGTAAGAAACTTTCACAAATGGTAATGAAGCAATAGAAGTTATCATATAGAAAATGTTGTCTAAAATAGAAATACAAGTTTTTATTAGTTATTACTTCTAGCAGTAAGTAGCTTATTTCTTTCTGGTGCAAGGAATTTTCAGTGTAACTTGATTGTAGAATAACATGCACCTGAAGAAGATCCAAAGGTTAGTGCTTCAAATTGCCACCTGGTGGTATTGCACATTGAATGTACTACTCAGGGCATAGCAAAATCCGTAGTAGAAGGAAAATAAAATGACAACTTTGTGAATGACAAAAGATGATCTCGATGTTTATGTGAAACATCATCATCCTGGCTCAAGATTTGAATTTTGTTATGTTCAGAAATGCAAAACCTGCAAAGATTTTGCAAATCGGGGACTGTTTAGATTTATTTGCATGTGACACATTTGTTTCCTTTGTTTTGACAGCTAGCCCTACACGTTTGCCCGTAAATAATTTAAAAAATCAGATCCATATGACTTCTTTCAGACAACTTCTTTAGAATCTGCTTAACGATAAGCATAAGGAAGGTTCAGATGGTTTGAATATAAGTTCACTTCTGAATAATCATGTATTTAATTGCTTCGCTAAATTGAGCAATGGCTTCCAGTCAGCGACAGCATGCAAGCGTGTCTCTGCTTAACTTCACGTTCAGCTGTTTTTTGAGTAGGGATATTTTGTTGACTGTGTGCCCTCCATACCCAAAGGAGGTGATGAATCCAAAAGAAGCAGGTGGTATGAAGAATTGCTTTTCTGAAAAGAACCATGGACTGTTTTTCAGCATTGCTGTTGCGGAATGCAGTATCTGCACTGGACACCGTGGCTTTGTACTCCCTCTGTGGCCTGCTTTCTGGGGTCCACGGGTACAGTCTGGTCCATATCCAAACCAGCATCCTTCTGAATCGCGGCCCAGGTCTCTTCTTGCCTTGTTTGTGGCCCTGACGTTGTTATTTGGTGGCGCTAGTATTGCTTTGCCCCAGAAATGTCTCTGACCGGGACACTGTTCCGAGGCTAGAGATGCACCATAGTTTACCATGTTACATTCATGATGATAAAAGTCTTTAATTTTTGAGCTTGGGCATTTTTCACTTTGACTAATTTATAAGAAGGTAGTTTAACTACTAGCATGTAAAGCAGTTTGATTTCTTCATTGCATGAGTGTTCAGTTAGTGCAATCTCTGCTATTCTTATGAGGGAAGAACAGTTGTGAAGAATTTTGAGACTTCGATGGTGGAAGTCCCTTTTTTAAGGTACTTAAATGGGCTCATTTTCAGTGGTCCTTTAAAAATAAGTCTTAAAAATCAGCAGTAAGTTTTCTCCTTATGTGTAATGATGAAAAGAATGGCATAGAGCATCTTGTGAAATTGCAGAATACTGAGGGGTTTTTTTTGTATTTATGGCAGAGTTTTTCCAGTAATAGAAGAAAAATCAGGGAAAAAAACCAGATTTTATTCTGGTACTTTGGGCTTATAACCCCTTTGCGTGATATCCATGCAGGTGAGCTCCCTGCAAGTTTTGGAAGGTATGTGCAGGAGGCTGGGAGTGTCATGAGTTACATGAGACAAGCTAAATATGGGGGGGGGGACTTGGCAAAATCCGTTAGAGTTGTGCAGTTGTGGGAGTAAGAAGAGATAAACAGGGAAAACGAGTCTTTTGTGGAATGGGAGAATCATAAAAGCTGCTGCCATTTTGTGGGGAGAGGACTGCTTGGGAAAGGTGGTAGGGAGAAAGGACCCAGGTGTGTTAGCTTCACAGGTTGTCAGCTGAGGAGAAGATGGTGATCAGCAGCTGATACTGTGCAGCTGTGAAAAAAAGGTAAGAGCAGGCTGCAGTGCCTCAGTGAGCACCAGGACAGTGTTAGGGAAGGTGAGTTCCTGGAATATTATGTGTGAGTCTAATCCTCTCCATGGGATAGGTAGAGTTGTTGGATGATTGGAGGAGAGAGAGCGTTGCCTGCTTGGAGAAATGAGAGCTATACCTCGGTACAGGATTGACGTACATCAGGTAGGGAGAGGGGAGAGAAATGCTGATGGTAGCATGAGCTGGCCCTGTTTGTGTGAACCTGGAAAAGACTCAAAAAATCAGGTTCTGGTGTTGACTTGAGGTGCTGGGGAGGGAGCAAAAATGGAACTTGAAACGTTTATGAAAGGGTTTGCGTGATGATTATCCTTGAATTAGCAGATTTTTAGAGGCCCCTTTTCTCTATGTTCCCATGTACTAGCTGGTTGTTAGTACTTACTACTACTGCTACCACTGGCTACTGTGCTGTGATGGGAAAACTGCTTTTCAGGAAAGTCATGTGAGAAGGCTTTTATGTATACTGCAAAATATTTCATGAATGTGTTCTTCAGGCGCATTTTTACGCTGTGACTTTTGCTGAGAAAACTTAAGCTTACTTTGATTTGGATAGTGTAGTAAGATGGCTTGAGTTTAGTGAGCAAAAGATAAGGTGGAGAGTATATACTAAAAATAATAAATGATGATTTATTTATGTTTGGTAGGTAGCGTTTATTATTTTCTGATGTAGTGGCGAAAGTAAATTATGTATAATCTACATCAATGCAGTTATGCAGATTTGTCTGCTTTTTCATGCTGTACTTAGAGTCCTCAACAAATCATGGAATATAACAAGTGTTGATTTAAAAAAAGGCAAAAAACAGCACCACAAACCGCTCCAGCAGAGTTAAGTGTGTTGTTATGCTCTTAATTCTGTGTTTTTCTTTCTGCATGCAATCATTTCTATTATTTGGCAATCATTATGTGGTGTAATGGAAGTGAGCTGAAACGCTCTAAGCACAGAGTTGTCTTTATAAAGGGATTTTTAGAAAGAAATGGCTTGTGGCAGGGGATTATTATCTGAAATACATCAGCATACACAGATAGAGTATCTTCCATATTTAGTGGCACTACAAAAATATTCATAATTAAACGTGTGATGCATGGAGTAATTCTCATGGGAGCCGTTTCATATAATTAATTTCTAATAATTGTGTTACTGTGTAATATCATATCACCCAAGAAGATAAATACCCTGAATGGTAGTTGGAAAATATAAATGGCTAATTCTTCAGCTCTTTAAAGAGAATGGATCCATACAGAAATGGCTTCTTGTAGGGGGAATAACGCAGATGAAATGTTGCTCGCTCTTTGAGGAAGCGGTGCGGGGCTTCTTCCAGCAGGTCTTTACGAGGAGTGCCAAAGAACTCGTGCTTTGGGTCGAGATATACTTTTATTTATGGTTTTGGAGCTTCCTGGATCCAAGTCACAAAATCAGTTGTCTTTTGATTTTCACCTCGGTTTGAAATCACAGTACATGAGAATTCTTTGAAGTGAGTTTACTTATGTAAGCTGCTGAAAATACCATTTTTTCATTAAAACATAATTCTCCTGGCTTACAGTATATTCAAGTTCCTTGTATGTTCAGTAATAGCTAATAGGAGGCCTGATTAAAAATGCATAAGGCTTGTCAGGCTGTGAGAGGTGATTTACACAGCTTTTGGGCAGCTTTCTACATAGAAAACGGAGACCTTCCTTTCCTGGTGTTTTTTAAATCTTCCATTTCTCCCCACCCACTTTTCCATTATCTCGTATAGTGCTAGTAATAACAATGAATATATTGTGAATGTCAGTTAAAAGCCAAGTCTCTGTCTATTATAACTAATGAAAATATATTGAATTTAATATACTTGGTTGGACATATTAGTTTCTGACAGTAAATGATTGCTCACTCTAATGATGGTCATTATCATGCAAGCAGAGTGCATTCTTTAAGTCTGACGTATTACTGATATGTGAAACTCGGAAGAAAAAGATTTTTTTAAAGTTTAAAAAAAGATGTTAAGCTTATTTTCAGTGTTGTTATGTTGCTGGCTGATTCGAAGAGAACTGAGTCCATCACAGCTAAGCAGGCTAGCAAGGAGGCTCTGGTGCATTCAGAATTACTTGGCTTGTGTGGGAAGGTGGAGGAAAGGTGGAATATTGACTTGGTGGGTCTTTTCCCAAATCTTTCTCTTTTTGCCTCTTAATTTCCACTGTCTCCATTTCATATGTGTAGGGAGTATCTCAGGATAAAGGGAGTGTCAGCACAAGTGATTCAGTCAGCTGGGATCACCAAGGTCCTCTTCTGGCATATGGGGAGAGGTGAAGTATAAATAGAGGAGAGAGCTAAGAAAGTACAGCTTGCATGAGCTGCTAGGATCTAAACCAAAATACTTTGGCTTTTTTTGTTCCTGCAATGGAGAGAGGAGCTCCCATGAAAAAATTTTTTCTTGTCGTAACAGCTGTGAAAATCCAGGCTAACCCAAATTAGTGAAAGGAAAAAATAGTTTTTAGTTTCTCTCTTGAAAAGTTTGCGCTAACAAAGATGTCAGATTGGTTCCTTTGGCTGTTGCTTGGCAGACTGGGAGAGTGTGCCAGTGCCTCTCCTGCTCTGTTGGTCACAGCAAGGTGGCTGAACTACATCACTGTCCTGCCGAGAGGCTTTTGCCAGACTTAGTTTCTCAAGCCTCCCGTGGGGAGAAGGAGAAGGGAAGTGTTTAAAATAGTCCTAGACTCATTTTGAAGTGAATGCTTCTTAAAGTTGGACACTGTGGTTCAGCATGAAATAAGCGTGTCGGCCATGCCTGGTGACCCTTGGTGCGCAGCGGCCCTTCGGAGTGTGTTCGTGTCCCCAGCATTGCCCCGAGCCTGTGCTGTCCCGGGTCGTCCAACCGAAGGGTGCTGTAAATCTGCTGCTCTGTAAGGCTCTTTGCTACAGTGAAACAGAGCTAAAAACCCCAAGCCTATTTCTGTCTTAAATCCAGAGAGAAATAAAACTTGTGTATCTGGGAGGCCGGGGCAAAATCTGGGCAGTGTTCTCTCTCTTGCCTTCTCCACAGCCGCACATCTGTCAGAGGTTGTTATATCTTTAATTACTCCAAATTGCTTTATAGAGGGGCTTTCAAGTATGTATGATCAAGTATGCGCTTTTCCATTATGCTGCTCATTTCTTTCAGAAAAGTTTGTGTCTCGTGTTAGCAGTGTTATTGCTTTGCGAACACACTATACTTTAGTGATACTTTCCTATGTTGCTGTTCTTAGGAAAATGTCTATAGAAATCTAAATAGAACAGTTACTGATTATGAAACACGTATTTTTAGAACACCAGAGAGATTGCCCATGGGATGCTACTGTTGTTTGACGTTCTGCTCCTTACAATAAGTTGAATTATTTATTTCANAGAGCTAAAAACCCCAAGCCTATTTCTGTCTTAAATCCAGAGAGAAATAAAACTTGTGTATCTGGGAGGCCGGGGCAAAATCTGGGCAGTGTTCTCTCTCTTGCCTTCTCCACAGCCGCACATCTGTCAGAGGTTGTTATATCTTTAATTACTCCAAATTGCTTTATAGAGGGGCTTTCAAGTATGTATGATCAAGTATGCGCTTTTCCATTATGCTGCTCATTTCTTTCAGAAAAGTTTGTGTCTCGTGTTAGCAGTGTTATTGCTTTGCGAACACACTATACTTTAGTGATACTTTCCTATGTTGCTGTTCTTAGGAAAATGTCTATAGAAATCTAAATAGAACAGTTACTGATTATGAAACACGTATTTTTAGAACACCAGAGAGATTGCCCATGGGATGCTACTGTTGTTTGACGTTCTGCTCCTTACAATAAGTTAAATTATTTATTTCAAAAGTGGGGTGGGAATTCTCAGGGGATCTATGGGGGGAAAAAATGTTATCCTAAAGCTGAATGTAAGCTACTTTTCTGTTTAAGAAGCCAACTGGCTTGGGGGGAAAAAAAACGGGGGCAAACCATTTTGCATCATATGACTGCTCAAAGTGTTTTGTGTGTCACCAGTCCAATTCCAAACAAAATGACTGTCCTTAAAAATGGCATTGGCTAAAAATACAGTTGAACATTCCAAAGTTTATGGTAAGCTCACTAGTATTGAATCTATAAATACATGCATGTATGTTTGCTCATTGGTTTGTTTAATGATGGTCAATGGAAGTCAACAAGATAAGTCTGTTGAGTGTTTTACCACAAAGTGAAGCCTGATCTCCCTGCTCCAAGTGCTTTTAACCTAATGATGAGGCAGGTGATTGCTTGATTGTTTCATTACTGTTGTTCGGGGTTAATGGGAGAAGCTCAGTAAACAGAGCAAGAAGGAAGAGGAGGAAGGAGTAAGTTTAAAAATAAGAGGAGGAAAACTGAAGGAATACACAGCGGGAGGCAGAATGAAGTTGAGATGACGATAAACTGCAACAGCGAAGGCAGAGGAAAGCTCGAAGTAAAGACCTTTTTTCAGTGTGGGAGAATGTAATGTGTGGGCCTTCGTAAACTGCCACCTTCCCTCCCCCAGGTAGTACCTCCATCTGTAGCTCAATACAGTTTTTCATTGTTGCTCTTCATTACCTAAGCAGGAACACTACTTTCAGCGGGCAGCATCTGTAATTTCTGGCATATTTACAAAAGAAGAATTTCTGGAATCGTATCTTAAAAAATCCTTGGGATATAGCTCAGTTACCAAGACTCATGGTCCCACTCTACTCATAGTTGCTTAAGACAAGTACCTGAATATGGATGTCTTTCTACATTGAGGCTTTTGACTACTTTTTTTGTCCTGATTTTTCCCCTCCTTTTTTTAAGCAGTTCATGACAGCTGTAATTCACGTACAGTAATGTGCAACTCATAAACTGGCAGACTAATAGGGTGGAAATATTTAACAAGCATAGAGAATATTTTCAGGATACTATTGTGCCTTTGTTGAAGCTCCCCAGTTTGAGAAAATATCTGGGTGAGACTAATTGAATAGATTGCTATTAGAATGTGAAAATAGAAATTCTAATTTTTTTAGTGTGTGTTTCACTTGTAGATGATAATAAAATGCTGAATTCTGCAGTAAAATGTATTGGATTTAACATACTTGCTTGGGAAAATCTATTTCTGTCAGCTGTATCCAATTGTTAAATTTAACTGTAATTATTGTGTGGTAAATGGGATGCACTTTGGAGATAAAATCAGAAGAATATTTTTCCTTGCTCATTCCCTCTGGACCATGGAAATTCAGAAGAATTTCAGTTCTGATCTGCAATGTGTATGTCTGGTTTAGGCAGTCAGATTTTTAAATAAATGCAGAATGCAAGATGAAAGTGTAGGCCATGCATTTTTAGGTATGCATCATTGGCTGCGCTTTTGCAGTTTTATTGCTCTGAAAGAATGGTTGCCTTGATTACATGTAAGTTGTGAGAGCTGAATGATTCTGGCAAGTTTAAAAATGTAAAAGCAACATTTTCACTGTTAAAAGATGCAGGAGTGTAGCCACTGATATATTAAGATAACTGCATGTAAATGCCCAGTGTATATTCATTTAGCCTGTCGCTTGGACTAGCTGTTGGGTGACTAGTGGGTTGCTTTGTATTAGTCAGCAGAGACGGACGTGAAGAGCAAAAACCATCTAGAATGGTGAATTCATTATCTGTTCCTCCAGCCTGGGCAGCTCTTGAAACCTCTCCAATGCTTAGCTGCCCCTCCACTTTTTGTAATGTGAATAAAATGTAGTATCTACATTAATTAGTATTTTTGGTAAGAGGCCAAAAGGAGGAATGTGTTTGTTTATACAATAATTATTTTCTTATTAATAACTTCCTTAGACTATATCAGCATTTTGCAGTACTTTTCTTACTAGTTAACTCTTGCAGAAGAATAATCTTTCCTCTTTTGGTGGGGGAAGTTGTGTGTGGGAGGGAAAAAACTACTAGCTGATGTGTTTGTAGTGTCTGTAGCACCAAGTACTGCTCAGAATGTACGTAGTCGTTTATATTTATTTTCTAAGCTTTTTAGGAATTCTGTGTTGGCTATTTACTTGAGTAGTTAATGGACCAGCTTTTTTATTCTTAATGGGAATGGCCCCTCCTGATGTGCTAGAAGGCCATCTTCTGATCAGTAAAGTGCATAATTCTAAGCCAATGAGTACATTTGCTGTACCCCACTTAAAATTCTTATCATTTTTATTTAAATATATTAAACTTGGCCGTTTTCCAACTACTGCCCCTCCTTACGTAATGGCAACCTGACAGTCTGAAGGAAGATAGGAAGCTGGCGATACAAGACTTTTAATTTTTTTCCTATAGGAGGCCACAGTGCTGTCCAAACCTTTTGATGTTACTGCTCTTTCTTCCTGCTGCCCACCTGCCTGTTTTTTCATGAACAAATCATTTGGCAAATGATTATCTAAACCCTGTGGGTCAAAAAAAAAAAAGCCAACAGAAAAATCTGGTAGCCAGGAAAGGCTATCTAAATGCAGGGGAATTAAGTGCTTGATACCATCAGTAATGGTGTGGCCATCACAGGGCTGACACTTCTTAGTTGACAAGAAGATGAAAAGAAAAGTAAGCATTTAGACCAGCTGTACGTCTTTAAAGTGATTTGGGATCCAAGAAGACAGCTGATTTCACTAAAGAAACTAAACATTCCCAAGAAGACAGTAGTAATATCGGCAGCTAAAAGGTGATCCCGTTTTATTTTTCTCAAGGATAATGGGAAACAGCTCATCTGAGAGAGCTTCTGTTTTCTCTAAGAATAGACACAATTCACTGAAACAGGGAAACTTAACTGCACTGTTCTCTGGGCCTAAATATTTTAATTTTCTTTAATGAATTTTCCCTTCCGCTTTTCCCCTATGCACTCACATGCTTTGGCTTGGAATGGATCCCAGGGTGGTGTTGCTTTTTGTACAGTTAGCCTTATTACACCTACGTATTTTTCTCACATGCATGCTATAAAGACTGAAATGACATTGTTGTTTGGAAGAATAACAGGGAAATGATACTCTAAATGAAAACTAATTACCTGTGCCCAGTAAGGGTGAATATCTCTAAGACTACTGCAATGCTTCCTCAGTTCAGAATGAGCTCAAATGTTGAATGTAGTTTTCAGACTTGCTAAAAATTTAGTGGTTGCCTGATTGCAGGGAGATGTTTAAACCTTACTGTTTGTTTCTGGGTTGTGCATGCCTGATGACTTGGTATTCATAGAGGTTCAAGTTCTGTGAGCAGTGAAGTTCACGTTGACTCGATTTTTGCTTATAAGAGTTTGAGCAGAAAAGTCTGTATGTATTTTTTGAGTAGGAGGTAACTTGGAGGATTATGCATTGGTCATGCCTCTCAGATCATCTAGCACCACGATGATCTTGTTCTAGAAGACTCACAGTAGTGGTTTTTTCCAGCAGCACCCAGCAAACGGGAACGATCTCCCTTGTGGCATGTCGCATTGGAGAGTTCATCTCTTCCAGCAGAGCACTATGCAAGATAGAAGCTACCAGTGGCTCCTCACTGCTACTTAAACAGTCCAGCTTAAAGGACTGGAGTGTCATATGAGTAGAAATGAAAGATATTTCCCTTCACTGTCTTGTTTCCTTTGGGTGATTCTAGTTGGTTGACCTATCATTAGAAGATGGTGGCTTCTGGCAGTCTGCATGCGCAGCCTGTGTGAGGGGTGGATAGACCCGTTCAGAGCTACAGATGTATCCAGTTGTGTAAAGTAAAAATCCTTACCCAGCGATGCTTGCTGCATCAATTCAGGATGTTTCTGAAGTTCATGTTGGTGGAGAATGGTTTGTGGTTGATTTAACAAATAAGCATGTAATTTGCTGCTATTGCCTGGGCTGGCCTCTAGAGATGAATGAGGCAAATGCTCTGGAGAGGTCATCTCTCAAAGGTGATGAGTGTGAATAACTTTTCCTGTTACTCCTTAATTAGCAGCAGCATCTTTGCATTAGGATGCAGAGAAGTAGGTCCAAAATTGGCAGTCCTAATGGTATGATCTGGTTAATACAAAAAGTGACTTGAATTAGTGATTTTTTGAACCTCTGCATATATAGGTCTGTAGGTCCTTTTGAAAAGGTATCATCAGTGGGAAAACACTACATTTTTTTTTTAATAAAGAAGGCTTTGTTTGCAGTATGTAACTTTCTTTACTATTAAAAAATAATACTTAGTCTTGAATAAATGGAGTAGTTCCTGGCAAGTAAGCTTTACTCAGTTCTTCAATAGAAGATCTGGCTGGGAAGCTTGCTGGAATGATAATCTGACTTGTCATGAATGTCACTGTTGAATGGAAGTTGGGTGTTTCAAGTTTGTTTTTCTACAGACAAATGCTTTTTGTCACCAGCAAAACGATTGTGGTCTTCAACTGGATTACAAGTGTTCCTTGGAAAGGAAAACTTAACGTTATTTAACTTAATTTTTCATTGTGAAGGAGTGATGAAAATTTATTGCATATAAAGATGAACTAATCTCATATTTGCAGAAGGACATACTTTTGAAGGTGTTCTTTTTAATCTAAAGTGCCACTTCATAGGCTAACCTTGTAGTAGTCAAGTTGAATATAAAAGTCTCTTTATCAGTGCAAGATGAAATAATAATTAAAAAAACTACCATGGGCTGAGTAATGTTCTCAAAGAGCACAGCCCTTCTGGAGATGCTTTTTAAAGATACTGTTCAATTTGATATGCTTTTCTCAGTTTCTGACCCAACATTTAAAATAATGGACCAGCTACACCAGTAACTTGTGAAGGGCTTGTTTTTCATATGTGTTGCTGCTTTTTTATCAAGCTTAGATCATTTTGTGTCTCTTGTAGCTGATACTTAAAACAGTTTACCTTATTGTAGTTTAAGAAGAAAGAGCAACCATGACATTATATGATATTTTACAACATTTGTAGTTGTGTCCTCATTTTCAAAGGTATAAATGCATTTAGAGGGGAGGACTGCATCTTAGTGAGCTTAATGGTATTGATAGGACTTCTCTAGCCTTAATCAGTCCCTGGAGCACCTTAAATCTATATATAACGAGCATTCTGGAAGCAGCGTGTGTACCTCTACTGTTAGAAATCATTGCTTACAGGTTTTTTTCTTGCATTTGTAATTGGTGTGATGTTCAACTTGAGTAAATTTCATTCACGTTAACCTTGAAATAAGGAGCTTCAAGCTGTTGATTATTGTTTTTTCAAGTCTTGAGTGTTTTGTTTCTCATTTCTTTGTGCTTTTTATCATAGGAAAATGAAATGGAGTTAAAAAATTTATTTATAACATTTTTTATATTCTTTGGTTATAAGGAAGACCTGTTTCAGTTGCTTGTGTAGGGAAGGAAAATTAAAACCAGGTGATATCAGCTCTATTGCTTCCAAATGCTTTTAAACAGACGCTAACAAGGCTGCTGGGTTTATAGGCTTATTGACAGACAACAAATAAATTTCATCCCTTTTCTTCTCTTCACTGCTTCTTCCTTCTTTTTCCTCTTAGTTGCGCTTTTCTGGGCAGCCGTAATAATCAAAGTGTACAGCATATGAATGTTACTGACTGGCAGTGTGGCAATGTGATACAGTCTGCACGTGGCTCCTGACTTTCCTGCATACGGATTTGAGTCAATTGTTTTACAGCTTCCCTGATAAAGGATTTTAAAAGGCAATAATTGAGGAAAAGTAAATTGTATTTTACTGTTTTATAAGAACTTGTTCCAGGAGTAAAATATTCAAAGTTCATTTAAGCCTCTGAAAGATACTGTAAGTATTTTTAAATAGAATATAACAAAAGTTGCTATGTAACTTTTTCTCACTAATGTTATCCAGTGGGCTTTGTGAATTGTCTCTTACATCTCCCTCTGAGCCATAACTCAAGATTGGATTATCTTCTGAGGTTTTTCTTGCTTTTCCTGGGTTTTTGTTTGTTTTCTTTTGTTCTTTTTTTTGCACTGGTCCAGATGTATGACTTGTGGAGGGTATAAACAATGTTGGTTGTGTGGTAGAAAGTAGTCTGACTTCACCTGGTACTATGAACGCTTGTTCTGTTACCTAAGATAATTCTGTTTCCTTCTTCACTGACTTGTTTTCTACCTTCCCTTCTTCTCAGCATTCATTTTCTATGCCTTGGTATGTTTTACTTCCCTTTAGTGGATGATCTTGCTTTCTCATTCCAATCAACATGTTGTTTCACATTTCATCATCCCTTTAGTTTGCTTTCTTTTAAGGACAGCGTCGCAACACTTAAAAGTATAAATGTGTATACATAAACAAGAAAGATAAGCTCTGTCCACGTAGTTATTTCTACATAGTAAAATCGAGAAAAATGCTGGAGTCTCCTTGAAGCTAACTGTACTCCAAGGAGACCCATGCTATGGAACATGCTGCCATTTCTGAACAATGTTTCCCTGAAAGACTGTATGTGTATTGCCTTCGTTCTGTATTTTTTAAACCATTTCATATGGTTATGGCATTAAGCCAAGGGAGAAAGCAAATAGCTAAAAGGGAGACAGAGAATGTGCTCAAATTTTGTATCTTCTGCTAGACAAGGTCTCATTCTGTTGCAGACATTCCTGGCCGCTTGAGCAGACCCTCATCTAGTATTATTTTATGTCTCGCATATGTTCTCTTCACGTCTCTGAGCCAGCATTTTTCATCACCGCTTCTGTGATTCAAATGGCGGAGGCTCTTGCGCTTGTCCTGTTGTAAAATGCATGCACAGATGTTAATTGTCACAGTCATCCTTTACACAACAGGAATGATCACATTGGATTGACTTATTAACGTTTAATATAGGATATGCTGTGTTCTTGTTTGGTTTTGATGCTTAGTGTCGAAAGTATGTAGAAGTAGGTAAGATCTCTAGTACGTGCTTCTTTTGCAATTCATGCATAATGTGTTTTTCTGGGTTTCTCTTGGTTTTGTCAGTTTTCATGGATTTTCTACCAAATCGATGAGGGTGTTTAAAGAAAAGGATTCGGTGCAAAACGTTCCTGGTTACGAGTTAAAATATTGCAAATAACGACGTTTCCATTAGAGAACTTGTTCTGAAACACCCAGATTTTTAGTATGTGAATTTACTTTATATTTGAGCAAGTCTTGTAAAATGTACGTTTGCTTAATTTTTAATGCTATATGATGACTTATTAACAATTACTGTCATTAACAAGTGAAGTCAAATGCTTTTACTGAGTAATACGTAGCACGAAATGTTCAGTGATTGTATCAGGATTGAAATCTCCATGTTACTTTATAAAACGTTATAGGAAGCTGCAATTTCATTATGTTTACAGCAATCTGAAAGAGGCAGAGTTTTTTCTGGTGGTGTCATGCCGTACTAGGGAGCGTTTGTGCATACAGTTATGCTATTAACTTATTAAAGATCTTATGAAATTTAAATAAAACGGAGTTGAAATTTGTTTAGTTGTAGAGGTTGGAAAATTGCAAATTGGGTCTTGGGTTTTTTCAGTTTTGCACTTAGTCACATTTATTCCCTGTTCAGCTGCATTGTTTGCTTGTTAAATGCACAGGAGAATAATTTTGTTAAGTTATATACGCTTTTAATAGCTTATGCACACATAGATATTAAAGAAAATTGGCATTGCTAGCACAAATACATTTTCGATCAATTGCTAGTTAAAAAGTATAGATATGGGTGTCAGGCAGTTATTTGATGTTTGCTGTAGAAATGTCCCCTGTAGCAGATCTGTGAACTTTTAAGGTCCCCTGATCCAGTGCGCGTTGGATTGGATGAGAGATTTTTCCATCTGGTTTGGGTCTGCATTTGCAAAGGCAAGTGGAATTGTTTAAAGCATTATTATTTTTTGTGCAGCTTACATAATATACACAACCTATTAATGTGTTGTATAATGCCAGGTTTGGACAAGAGCCCTTCTTGGTCATCTTGCTGGCATTCCTACTGATTAACTCTCTGATTATGGAAAATAATCAGCAATTTGACCATAAGAGGAAATACCTGTGGGTGAGCCTGGTGCTGCTCCTACACGTGAGAATAACGCTGAGGTGGCCAGTCCGTTTCCGCACTGTGGGCTGCAGCGACATTAAGCAGCTTCCTTATGAATTTGCAATGGAAAACACGAGATAAGTTGGGTGCAGGTAGCCGCAACTCATTATTGAAACAGAAGAGAAAAATGGAAGCAAAACACCAAAATGTTTCCTACTAAAAGCCATTCTCTGGTCTTGGGACTCCTTGTCCTCTCTCAGCCCGTGGAATGCTCGACTTATTGCACTGTAATTCTTTTCTTTTTATTTGCTGTGCTTAAGGAACACCCAAATGACATTTCTATGTGGTTACTCAATGTGTTTTTTAAGCTATCAGTCAGTGGAGTAGGAACATCGCTGGGTCTAGCCAGAAATTGTGTTTTAGGGGGAAAACTGCAAGCTCCCAGAATATTAAAACCCAATTCTTTACTCTTTCAAACAATGTTTTTTTAAAAAAAATTACAATTTAATTTAAAAAATCCAATTGAGAACACGATGAATTAATGCTCATAAAACACTCTGGAGGTGGAGGGTGCTGTTTCCAGTAGTAGTCATTTAATCTTAGGGGCCTTTTTGGTATAGGAATATAGGTTTGTGTCCTTATTCAGAAAAAATTGTTGCAATCTGAGAGGAGATATGCTGGACTGTGTGGTAGCTGAGTGCTGATTAACATACACTTGTGTATACTGAAGGTGCTCGGCTTCACCCGGGCGCGTCGCTGTCCAACTGGGGACATGCGTTATCAGCGCTACTCTGTCTTGCTGCTTAATTATCTTTGTGTGCAAAGCTGGAAAGAGAACACACGAAAGAAAAATGTCTTTGCACAGCAATAATCAATAAGACCAGCAATATTTTAGGCCTCTGGTGATCACAATTTAGTTGTTTTGAAAACAATCACAAGACAGACTAATGATGTAGAACTTGTCACTTGCTGATTGTTTCCGACAACTTGGAAGAAATTATGTTAGGAACGGTATTAATTAAATATTCTGTTTATCTAATTGCATTAGTGAAGGTTTGAAATACTAAGTGTAAATTATACTACACAATTCTAAATCAATGGCAAGCTTTACTCGCCTTCCAGGTTGCATCTCTTTGAAGAGTTTGGGGGTCTCCACGCACCCTGTCAGATCCAGCTCCATTGTAAACTAATAGGAGTTGAAGCAGCTCTGTAGCATATGCTTCTGGGATAGTAGAGTAGTGTTTGGTTAAAGGGATTAACAACCTATGTTTGAAAAATTGTTTTTTCATGATGAAAGTGGGTGAGGCTAGAAGTGGCAATTTTATTTTTTCTTACTTGTGTGTAAGATTGGAGGGGAAATACTATATAACTTTTCTATTAGGCTTCTGCTAAACAGGTTGGACTATTGGAAAGTACTCTAAGTTTTAAGTGGGCCAAATAGTACAACCTCTTTTTGTGGAGTTCAAATGCATATATGTGTTTCTACTGAGATAACTTGTCTTTGTTGGCTGTATAAGGTGAGTGAGCTGGGCAAGTGATGATGTGTGTTAGTAGTCTTGTATGGTAGTCGCAAGTTACAAGGTTTAGTATTGGGAAGAAAATGTCTGGATTGAGGGAATTATCTGTTGACTAGCATAGATCTTGCCCAGCAAGTAATATGCTATGGTCACACTGTTTTATATGAAGAGCTACATGTAAATAACTTAGAAAACATCAAAGCTGCTTCTTTTGAGACCCCAAGTAATGTATGTGAGGACAGACTTTGGAGTAGAATGTGATATCCTTTGTGAATTTGTTGCAAATACAAAATCAAACTTTATTAAGAAGTAATTTTGGTTGAGCTGCTGAGCAGCATAGCAGCTGCTGTGAGGGCGAAGGCAGCAAGGGTGTAAAGCACAGAAACATCCAGGTAACTCTCAACTGGTTACTGAGGCATGGAGTCGTCATGATTACACACTAGCTCCCTGACTCTGTGCAAAGGCTTCTAAAATGAACAATATTTTTGGAATGAAGTTTTGCGTCATCAGTCTGATGAAGATGCAAACAAAGTGTGCAAGTGAGCATCTTAGTAGGAATCTCTTGCCTTAATTTGGGGGACAGGACAGACGGACGAACAACAGTTCTGTTCCAGTGCTTCTGAGGCTACTTGCTCAAAACTACACTGCTTATTCCAACGAAGAAATTAGACTGCGAGGAGGGATAGAAGGCATGACTTAAGAGGAAAAAAAAAAAAGTAGGAATTAGGGCCATTAAAAAAAAGACAAGGGAAGAGGGCAGGTCTTTCATTTTAAAAGGTTTCTCTTTAAAAATATAGTTGTCATTCATTTTCTGTCTTATGGGGGAAGCTCAAGAAGCAATTGGTTTCATTTGAAGCAAAGATGGTTTTCTTTGGATGTCAGAAAACCCTAAGACATAGGCTTAAAATAATTTTTGATGGAATTTCCTTTATAGAAGAGAATAATATATACCTATCTCTCTATCTAAAGCAGCCTTGTAGATATGCAAATGTGCTTCTGTAGAAGTTATATGGAAATGTATTTCCACAGCAGGCATAATCTTTTCCAGCTCCATATTTCTCTGATCCTCTGGTAATTTTTATTTTTCTTGCTTGGACCAAGAGAGCTACTTGAAATGTGCATTAGTAGTTACTTCGTGTGGTAGCTTCTTGAGAAAATGCACTGAAATTCATTTTTAAATCTGCAGGTAGTACAATCTGCAATTTTTAGGTCTGTTGTAATTTTTGGCATATCTAAATAAAGAACCTGTTAGACAGACAGTTCGAAAAGACAAAATTATGATGAAGCAAACCAATCTTCTTTCAACAAATTTACTCCTGAACTCGCTGTCGTCTTGAGATTGTCCGAGATGACCTGAGTAAATAATAAAACTACAAAAGTAGTTCTTAATAATAGAAAGAAAAAATGACAGCATCGTGGCTGCCGTGTAAGCAAGCACCGCTGTAAGCGTTTATGATGTGCATTAACCTTGGCTTCCACGCACCGTGTTTTCTAATCAGGCGTCCTTTTCCTGGCTGTTTTCTGTTTTCTCGTCTGCTAAGCTATCATATTGCAGTTAAGCAATTCTTCTGCCCCTCTAATAAATCTAGGATGGAGACAGAAGATGAATAACATACCTTGAAATGTTTCTTGTGCCTAAAATATTAGGAAGACCCTGATATTTCACTGAGAACCTTGGCAACCATTAATATAATGGAGATTGACTATATTTGGTTGGATCATTCTGGGCTGAGCAGTGCTCGGTTATGCTGCGGGTGGAATTGGGCCACAGATGTTTTCTGCGGGTTTGTTGAGTGCTACCATCAGGACGGCGTGGTCTGAGGTCTCTGTTATTGAGGGTATGTCTTTGCGGTCATTTGCAAGCAAACTTGAACGAGCTCTGCCTATTCTCTGAGCTGGCTGGAAGCTCTCTGACAGAGCTAGTTTGCTGCCAGGGCCTGATCTAACATCTTTTTGTTCCTTCCCTGGGAAGTCTGCTTGACTCAGCGAGCAAGAAGGGCAATCTTCAGTCAGTGTGAAGGGTGAGCTAATGTACAAAAAAAAAAAGCTTTTTACACTGGTAGTTTAGAGCCGTATGCTTTATTAGCAAAAAACTTTCTCATCTTCCCAATTTGAAATAACACTTTTAGAATGTAAATTCTAAAGGCTGAAGGGTTACAACACTGCTAAACTAGTTGGTTTTTTTTTAACAGAAGTTCTTATTTGTTGACTGAATTGTGAATACTTTTTCTAAATTCTGAAAACTTAGTAGGAGGGGAAAAAGCATGTTAGGATTTTTAAGCTGAGATTTTGACCTTTTGAGATGTTAAAATTCAGAGGACCTGGGAGCTTGGAGACTGAAGTCGTGCATAGGGCTGTGCATGGAAACGGAAGCCTCAGGCTACAGCCTCCTGCTCTCTTAGGCTGGTACTCAACCACACTTGAGGTGAGGGGAGGAAGGCTGTTCTCACAGACTGCGTTTATGTGCTGGGTTTAGTGGTCAAAACATAACACATTACCACGTTTGAAAACGTATTCATGTATTTGGGGCAAACTAGTGGAAGGAAGATTAATGTACAGTGACCAAATTTAGTTTACATATGCAGCTTCTTATACAGCTCTTTGATATCCTATTCTGTCTTCAGAGAAAGTCTGACTTTTATAGGAGCTCTCTGAAAAAGAGGCTTTTTTCTTTCCTGCCTTGTTTACAGATGATGGTTTTAAATTTTCATTAAAATCGGTCATTTTCCACTTCAGCAGGACTTCTCAGGACGTGGCCCAATCACTTGTTGGGCTAGAATTGTGCGTAGCACTCAGCACCCCTTGCAAACCAGTCAGAAGTGAATCTTCCCTATACTTGCTACAGAGCTAATCGTTCTAAACCCCAATGCTTTTGTTGCTCCTCAGGAGTAGAGCTCAGGGATAAGGAGCGGCCTGTGCCCATCTAGGTCAAGAGGGCTGTTCTCTGAAAGCCTCGGTCTCTTAACAAAAATGTTTTCCATTTTTCTCTTAATTAGTACCATTCTAGATATGAGACGGTGTTTCCTTTTACCAGGAAAGACTAGGAACACATTGTATGAGAATGCTTTTAAGAAAAAAAAAAAAAAAAAAAAAA
>VZSC01002410.1:215901-233274 GCA_013398225.1 Steatornis caripensis | reverse complement strand
TTAAAAAAAAAAAAAAAAAAAAAAAAACAGAAATCCTGATAATCTATTTCCAATAATCTGCCTTTAGCATTTTGATATTTGTTCAGAGAAGAAGGAAATGAACTGTTTGTGAGACAACATAAGCTGTTGAACAATACTTAAATATTTAACATGTTCCATTTTTAAAGCTCTGGAAGAGTTATTATAAGTAAGATTTCTAGAAATTACATACCGCTGTGCATCAGAACTTCTTCTAACGTAAAGTCAGATTCAATTATTAAAGTGTTAAAGCAAGTGGAAAGAGTCACTGTCAATTCAGTGGAAATATAGATAGGCCTTGGGGCTTATCCTGAAACTTTGTGATGTTTTGGAGTTCTAAATGTTTTTTAAACTACTGTTCGTGTCTTCTATGTCTTGAGCGTGGCTTTGGGAGGTGGATAACGTATATGCGGGGACAGTATCTCTGTAGCAAGGAAGATGAACACACGGTGGAAGAAAGGGCTTTAATGTGCAAGCGAAGCGGTGGTTCATAGTTACTATCTATATTTACCTGTATGTGTGGGAGAGGGAGAGCAAAATTTTAACTTTCCACATGAAAGGAAGATGAAAAGCAGGGATGGAATTTCACCAATGGAAAACAATGTGGGGGGAGCCCCCAATACTGGAAAACCAAGGGAGGAAGTCTTTGGCATGCAAACATTGGGAAGCAATTGAAGCCTTCTACCAGTGTTGACGCTTGAGAGCGTCGGTGCTTTTGTCTTGATTTTTCTCTGATACCTGATCTAAGGGTTCCCTCTCTGGCATGTTTATCTCGCCCCGATCCACAGACCTGGAGGACCAAAAGGAGAAATGTGGCTGTTACCTGCCACAGAGATCCTGCCGTGTGCGAGCTTTGTTCCTGCACAGATTGGAATCCAGGGGAAGCAGCAGAGCGGCATTTGGGCCAAACACGCCCATTTTTCAGCTCTTCTATGCTACAGGGCTGCTTCGGTGCCTTGGAACGTAGTTTCTGAGTGTAGCTGGCTTGTAGGAGAACAGTCTGCCTTGTTAGTAATCTTCTAATTTAGCAATTATTTTTTTCTATAAACCGTTGTAAACTTTGAGTTAAAGTTTTAGTGAGAATTTTAGTTGAGAATGGTGTAGAGGCCTTGGTGAAATTAGAGACCTTTAGGGCACTTCATGTCTGAAACTTCCAACTTGAATATAAAATGTATTTTCCAAGTCAGGTGCTGTTGGCTTTGCATACAAATATTTGCCTTTGCAAATATCTTTAAACTTTAATTATTGGAAAGGTGTTTCTTGGATTTACTGTTGTGGTTCAGTTAAGGCCATCCTGCAAGCAATATGGAAAAAGATACATTTACATAAGCCTCAAGTGTTTGCTTCTGTGCTTTGATATCCAGTGCGTGCAGTTATCGTTTATCGAGACAATTAGTTTATGGCTGGTCAGTTTGGGAAGGCATATTAATAAATAATAATATTAATACATATTTTAGGAAAATTCATTTCAGCTAAAATATTTAATCAGTCATATCTTGTGAAGCTCGCTCTTGGTATTCTGTTTTTCCCGATGCACAAGAGGAATCTACAGACACCCCACCTTCATTTCTGAAAGTTTTCTTGAAGTGTTCTGCTTTTAAACCATGCCTTTCAGAATATGAAGACAGACAAGGAACTAACTAGTTTACTGGGAAGTTTGTATTGATTTTTAAATTAACAACGTGACTAAATCAGGTGAATTTCTTGAAGAAATGTATTGTTATTTGCTTAAAAAAAAGCTATTGAATCTCAGTGTGCATTTTAAAATCCAGTAATAAAATAAGTAATATGGCTGAAAAATGCACACTGGAATTAGCTTTGACACTCTTATTTGCTTTATGTCTAGCTTTATCTTATGATGCATTATTCACTGGTAATATACAGACTACTTTAGTAAGTCTTAATCAAATGCATTTTATCATAAGTGTCAATTCAGTATTTTGCTATTGTATTTCAGTTTTAAAATACTGAGCTTTTTGTAGAGGAATGATAAACGTATAGCATTTTGGTCAGGAAGGGATAGTTCTATATTGGCATTTTGCAAAATTACCTATAAAATGTAGTTCTACATTCTATTCTAAAATGCCTGTGGATTCAGTTTACTTTATTTGCTTATATGAAATGGCAAAATTGAGGAAGCAAAGTGGTTGATACGTGTTTATCATATTTAGATGTGTTGGAAAAAGGGTTTGGAAATGTGTCTGGATGAATTAAGCCTGCTTGATTACTGCAGATTGTGTTTGCGTTAGAACTAATAGGAGTTACATGCACGTTGCATTTAGGGCATGTGTCTAACGTATGATTTTTGTATGTAACAATGGAGATCAGGTAATTGTGTGTGTTACTGTACACAACTGTGTAATGCCGTAGCTAGAGATATATGTGACTTGCATGCGTGAAGTCTGCTTTTTGGACTCTCTAGGTGTTTGGGCTTGCATAGATTGTACTCAAGAAGATTATTTTGTCTGCCTTGAGTTGACTGGGTAATGTGGAGCAAAAATTAGTAGCTGTTTTAAATCAGCATCCTGACACTTTTTCCTGTTTTCGTAGCACAACCTAGTTGTGCTCTAAAAACTTACAGCTGGACAATTAGCCCCATGTAGAGCTGTAAGGCAACTGTAGTTTTGCAGGCAGGTTAAAATAGAAGATGATAATTTTGAATTTTCAGCATCTCAGCTGAAGGCGTGCAGTATCTTCCTTACAAAATGCACATAGGTTAAATGGTTGCTTAATGGTCTTCCACATGGGAAGCAAGAATTAAGTGGCTTCCATGTCACTAATCAATTTGTTTTGTTACTCCCATGAATTTAGATTTCTTTGCAGCAACAAAGATTTGTCTAACCGCAAAGCATGCTTAAAAAGCAACAGCTATTTTCCATTAAGAGGGACCAAAAGACAGAGGGACCCATTTACTTGGGCTAATGCGGAACTTTCATTTTCTCCATAAATTCTGCGTTAAGCTTCACTAATGCTGATGGGAATTAAGCATATGTATGGTAAAGAACAGACCTCTGAGGCTGCGACTAACTTTCACAAACAAAATAGATGATGTTCACTGCTGATACTTGTATTTTTTTCCCCAGGCTGACTGAACTGTGTGGTCGGAACACACATCATGACAAAACAAATCAGTATTTATAGTAGCATTAGGAGGTTTATAAGCTCAGAATCAGTGCAGCAGTTGCAATGTTACAAGTTCTGGCTCTTTCGTCTCAGTTTTATGGCCCTGAAGAAGTGGCATCTAGAAAAAATTAGGACATTTATTCTCGAGGAAAGGTTGGGAAGTGTATAAGCATTACTTATTTCATTTGTTTATAGAGTAGAAGTTAGGGTAAAGGATAACTGACCTGCCTAGGGCATGATGCAGTTACGTCGCAGAACTGTGAAATACAGTCTCGTATGAGTGCTGCTTTTGTGTCTCCATAAGGCTGTGCTTTGCTGCTGCCCGTATGTGTGTTTAATGACCAAAAAAGTAAAAAGCTTCTATAAAAGTACTACCGTAGCAATCGGATTCAGTCCTGCCACTCTTAAATAATTAAATTTGTTTAAATGACGTGATTCCTGTGTGCAGATACAGCTTTTAACTTGTAATAAAAGGCAGTTTAAATATGTGGCCTGCGATTTCTTGCATATATGCTGTCGGATGCTGTTCCTCCATACGTGCTTGAACAAATGAAATTAGGCCTGTATAAAAGAAATAGAAGAACCTTGATTTGAGCTATGAATAGCAGGTGCAACAGTGTTAGAACTGACGTACTTTTTCAGCCTTATACACAATACTCATTCTTATTTGACCACTTGTAATATAAATTTAACAGCTCTGTAGGGTTGTTGAGACAATATAAGCTGCAAGAAACTTGAATGGCCGTAGCTTGGGAGTAGTTAGAAAATACTCCTATGCTGAGCACTGAAAACACGCTGAAGGTCAGTTTCAAAACTTTAAAGGGTATTTAAATGGTGGAAATAGTGAATCTTCGCTTTGCATTCTGCAACATTTTTTCATTTAAACATATTAAAATGCATGCCAAAATGTGTTCTGATTCAGGTCGTAATGGCTCTGACTGTTCTTTTTGGGAAAACGCACCTGTGGTTGAATAGGAGGCTTTCCTAAATTCTTGCTTGAACTGCTCTGTTTTAGTTAGTAGGTATAAGATTTTGCTTTGGTGGCAGTGCTGTGCTTTGAGTTCCGTGGAAATTCTACGCGTTGTCCTGTCCGAAAACAAGACACAATCCCCAAGCCTCAATCCGTCTCAGAAACTTCTGGTTTCCGGACCCGAACACCCGGGTTGTACTCGAAGGTGCTTGCTATGCCTTTCTGTGTTAACTTTGTGATGCTGAGTTTGAATGATGGAATATGCTGATATTTCTTCTGATTCCCTGAAACACTTCGTTATTGTGTGAGGCTATACAGAAGCTTCTCGGGCCTTCATAAAACACGTGTGTAGTTGTGATAGCTAACAATCCATTCATTAGACTGCTGGTTTTGGTGGGTGTTGTGTTTGTACTTGATCCTTCTGTGAAGTGTGTTCTCTGAAAACAAAGCAATTAAAAGGAATGGGGAGAGAGATGAACATAACAAACCATAGTATTATATGGAAAAATTGGGTTGGATTTTTAGTTACCTACGGTTGCTTTTATTTTCCGCCATGGCAGATCCCTTTGTATTAAAAAAACTTGTCAGATGTGATAATGTTTTCCTTGCTTTACCTACTTCATTTTTATAGCTTCCAAAAATTCAGTTTCATTGCTCTTTATAAGCTGGCACCACAACACAGTGTTTAAAGTCTCTTAACAGAGGAACGTACGAAAGCTCCCGCAACCTTTTGTCTGTTCATGCGTTCCTACTAAGAACTAATGTACTCTAGCCTACTCGTTGCTTTTAGTATTTTGCCGGTGGGATTTACAGAGGTTTTTGTTTAGCTTTTCTTCTTTGACTTGTAGAAAAAGATATTTTCCAACCTAACTATTTTTGAACTTGAAGGTGCCTCTGGCATTGCCAAATGATTTTTCTGGTTTCTATATTGAAGTAAAAAGTAGTATAAAGCTAGAGAAGTGATTAACTGAAAATTTGCTAACGTGTCAGACTTCTGATTCAGGTTCAGACAACAGATCTTCGTAGTCTGAATTAGAGAAAACAGTTTGTAGCTCTGTGTGTGTATATAGACATTAAGTCCTATCTGATTTTTTTTTTTAAAGTTATTCTGTGTTTCTCTTTTCTGGATTCATTTTGAAGAAATGAGAATACTGCTTGACCTGGCTTGTAGAGAAATTAATGGTTCTCTTTTGAAAAATGTATACAGTTCCCACAAGTAAATATTAAGTGTCAGATCTGTGCCACGGTTGCGCTGGAGGGCTGGGAAGAGAGAGCAAGCTTATTGCTTTTTATGTGACTAACACCAACTGAAGTAGGAGTCATTTCTAGGCACTTCACTGGTTATTTTGGTATTTTCTGCGCCCTTATCTTCCCTTCCTGGCCACTGCCTATTTCTCTGTTCTCCACAGTCTCTCTGTGGGAACTGCTCACGCTGTTGTACCCAGTTGTGTGAATTGCATGTGTACGCATGGATCTGCGCATTTCTGAACCCCGTATTTCAGGTTCCCAGAATTATTAATTATCACTGTAAAGAGAGGTGTAAAGACTATAAATATCAAGACTATGACACTTAAAACAAACCCCGCTTCCTGGGAATATGCTTCCTGGGAAGGTAGGTGTCCCTTCAGAGCAAAGAATCCTGATCTTGCTTCCAAGTATGTCCTGTGCTAGAGATTTATTTAAGGTCTTCAAAACATGAGCCCTTGGATCCTGGAAACATAATCTGTTATAAACGATGACAGTACTGCCCTTTTAAAATGTGTTTTAAAAGATGCATAAAAGTCTGGGAGTAATTGGCAATTGAAGTATATTTTCCCTTTGGGATATCGTAATTATTTTGGAGACTTAATTTGTCATGTATTCCCTGCTGAGTTTTTGAAATATTAGTTTACTTTCTTGAGGTTTCTCTGATGTGCAAGGGAAAATTCAGATATTTGATCCTCTGGCTGTAGCTGCTATTGATATGACAAATGGGTCAATTTGTGTTTCTAATCATGCTGATAATGTGGTATTCAAATCTTTGATGACAAACAAACAGATACGTACATTGTGGAAGAAAATAAGAAGTCTCTTGAAAAAAAACAGGATGTTGATATGAAATTTTTCAGTCATTATACTTTGAAATGTAACATTTATCTTGGCATTCAGTTTCATTCTGTACTCTTGAAGGCCCCTCTGTCATATATTACTGTTAGCATACCAGAACAAATGTCTTTCAGATGTGAAAAATCAATCATCTCAAAAATGTCTCCAGTAGTTATTTGGGTGGATTAATGCAAGGTGTTGGGAGAGTAAGGTTGAAATGAAATGTCATAATTGAGCAGCACAAGTCACCAGCAAAATAATAGTCAATTGATCATGCCTCCAGCTTGAGAAGATTTCTAAAAAACAAAACAGGGAAAAAAATACTCGCCAAAAAACATAAGGAAGAAACTCAGATAGTGATATACAATATATTGGAATGAGCGCACACTTTGAGTTAAGATCATTAAATACAGCAGGCGGTTCTTTACTTTTCAGATTTTTTGGTTGTTGGCCCTGAATATGTTTTCAGAGCTACTTCGTAGTCCTCTAGAAAATAACAAACATAAGCTAGTAATATATGTATTCTGTAATCTCTAATGCTTGAGTGTCAAGTCCAAAATCTTTCGCATCAAGTCCGCATTGCCTTGGCACCCGTGAGGGAGAAGATGAGTCGTGATGGTCTTGTCAAATGAGACTTGCAGAGAAATAATATTTTTATATTTTTTACCAAGAGTTTAAATCAATTATTTACAAATACTGAGAGTTTTAGGGGATTTCTGGTAGGATAAATCCTGTCTATGTTGCTGAGGAGAAGCTGCCCAGATACGAAAGAAACTGTAACAAATCTTTTTTCCCCTGTAAAATGCTAAAGAATAGCTCATAAGAGATCACCCACACTTTCGCTATTCTCTGCATAGCCAGCTGACGTTACGGAAAACACATTGCTAATTCTGCCGTGTTCTAACTGTTGTCTTCGAGTGACTGAAGCTTCCACGAGAGGGAGGAGGAGGGTCATTATTTTATTATTTATAGACTAATATATTATTAATATAGCATATTTTGAAAGCAGAAGAACATTTTCTATACAAACATAAAATGAGAGATGTGTACCTGTGTTAAGGTTTCTCGTCTGTTTTCAGTGAAGGAATGTCCTAAGTTTTCTAGTATGTATGGATCAAACACTAAAGCTGATTTGGGGAGAAGAAATATTTTCAAAAGCTAAATGGGTTTGCTTGGGGGGTGTATGGAAATAGATTAAATTCTGGTAATTGTGGGGAACGTAGATTCTAGGACCAGAGAAAACATTATGGCCATACCATATGGTCATACATAGGCCTCCACTATAATATGTCCATTGCAGTGAATCTTAGAGACTCATGAGGATGTTATGGGTTTTGCTTGGGGTTTTTTTTTATAATTTATAAAAGCCCATGACATGGGTTAGCTTAATTTGCATTGTAATGAGCCATTCCTTTTCCAGAAAGCGTCAGTGAGGGTGAAGTCTCTGTATGCAAACTACGCACAGGTCATATTCTCTGAAATGTGAGTGCTTTTCTGGAAATTGGGAAACTAATTATTAAATGCCAGTTGTCACTGTTGCAAACTCTAAGACTGCAAGAGAAACAAGATTCTAGCATAAAACACAAAGCGGGACATGACGGGTGTTTCAAAATTAACCCTGAGTTGAAAGGAAGGGGTTGAGGGGGAGCATCGTCTGATCGTATTTCGACATTAAATTATTTCATGGAATTGAGTTACGCCCTGCGATGTGTTGGGAGTGATGCAAAGCAGGGGAGAATAGAGGTCTGTTAGACCTGTATTGAGGAAAGGTATATAATACCGAGTCTCCAAACCAACGTTTCTAAAGAACTGTTCCAGGGATGGACTTCCGGGTCAAAATTTGATGTTCGTACAGGCCAATAAGACACTGTTTTGTTAGTGATTACATTGTAAATGTTCTCGCTAAAGTATTCACCGTTAGTAACTTGAATTGGGAAAAACTTCGGAGGTTTTGGCAGGATATAAGCTATTTAAGGTCAGAGATAGAAACTAAACTTTTTAAAGTTCCCAGGCTACTTCAGCATTTTACCAGGCATATTCAGGGGAAAGCCCTGGTCCTGTTGAGTTAAATGGCAAAATTTGTGTCAAGTCCGAAGTCAGAATTTCATCCTCATTTTTTTTTGCATTTTCATGGTTTTTTTCCCTTGTATTTCTCTTCAGCCATAGAAAACTGGGCTGTTGAATACAGTGTATCTTAAAAAAAAAAATTGCAAAAGGTGTTCCTGTGAAAGATTCTCTTGATGGTAAATGATTAAATTAACTGAGAATGATGTGCAAGTTTGCTAAATGGTGACTTTCTTCTTCCCTGCCCTCAATTTACATGTATGTGGATTGGTCCTTCTAACTGTGATATCCCGTCTCTGACTTTGGGATCTGCATTCATTTGGGAACCTCCTCAAAAAAGAGAGCATCGACTGATGTGTCTTTAAATTCTGTGTATTAATTTGGGTTCAACATTGTCCTGCCAGCATGCCTGAACACAATAGGCGTTTGGAACCATACGTCACACTTGAAACTATCTCCTTCAAGGTGAACTGTAGCTTCTGTTTATGAAAAGCATTTATAAATTAGTGAAGATGAAACAATGAAATTCAAAAACACTAACAAATTAAATAGTTTTGTTTCGATGGTAAGTAATTCAGCATGGCTTATTAAAATTAATTAGAACTATGTGCTGATTTTGAAGCTGTAAGAATTCAAAGCAGATGGGATTTTGAAGGAAAGAGTAATCGCACTTTCTGTATCTTTGAAGAGTTTTAAAAATAACTAAATGACTTTAATAACGCTCAGTCCAGTAAGGCTCCTTCAGCTGGTGTGCTAATACTTCTATACAGCATCCTTTTAGAAGCTTCACTGAGTCTAACTTGCAGTTAAAAGCCAAAGCTTTTGAAAATATGAATCTTCCAGTTAATAAACATGGTGTGTTTGAAGTTTATCAGGAGTCTCCAATTAGAGACTGCTCACTGTTATGGAAGAAACCATGGCGTGTGAGCCGGAGCAATGATTTAAGCAGTAAAAGTGACTAAAAATGTAAGAGCATTTAGGTGTGTGAAATCCAACCAAGACACAAGCTTATGCTTTCAGCGTGCCAAGCCTGGCTCCAGAAGTTGAAGTTGTAAGGCTGAATGAAGGCTGATATGCAGATTGCACAGGTGCTTAGTAAGTGAGGAACAGCAATGAAGAGCATTGTTTAGGATACCTGAGCATTCATGTTGCTGCCACTTCCAAACAGCCATTCTGTAAACTTTCAGGTGGTGTTTTGTCCTGGTAATTAGTCTGGCAAAGGGCACTGAGACTTCATTCTTGATATGGTAGTGAAGCTTGCTATCTGTTATGAGTCTTGGAGGTAGCGTGGGGGTCTCTGGAAGCATGAGGGTCCAGAACAAGCACTGCTGGTTGTCCCACAGTCAGACGGTGACTGGGAAGCAGTGTGATTGTACCGGAGTGCTTTTAGTGGACTGGGTGTCTGAGGAAGCTTGTGGTTTGAACTTGGGTCCAATTTGGATTTAGTCCACCAATTGTTACATTTAGTGGTGGTTTAGTTTATTTGCAGTACATTCTTATATGTTCATGATTTTTTGAATTTGAAATATTGAGCCAATAGAAATAAATATTCCTGTTGCTTCAACATATGCCTCAGCAGTACTGTCTCTGTAGTCGCTGGCCTTTCTAAACAACTAGCCTATGGTCAAGTGATTTTTAGGCGAGACAAACTCCTTGCTTGCAAACCCAGGTACCTGAAGCTTGTATAGTATTTTCCCTGTCCCGCTTAGTCTTCCCTTGGTGACTGTAAAGGATGCCTTTGCTGTAGGCTGCTGAAAATGTGAGCTGTCGCTACATGGGTACCCACTCACTTCCCAGAGGACCGGAGATCATAAACTGGAACTTTAAAGGTAAATCAATGGCTCCTATAATCTACTAATTGATACCATGTAAGTTTAAAGGGAACATTCAGTGAGTCAGCTAGCCAAATGTTAGTGGGGAGCCCTGGGAAGAACAGAGTTTTAAAATAAAACAGCTCTTACAGATGAAGCAGCAGGCTAGCCCAGACTATTTCTTTTTCAGTGTGCTTGCTCCTTGTGTATTATCTTTTTTGGGAAAAAAAAATATTAAAAATCTCAATTATTCTGTTTTAAATGTATGTGGTTAGTACTGCTTTAGTATGTTGGGAAATAAGTCTGCCAAAACCAAGATCAACTTTAATATAGTTTTTGCTAGACATGGAATTAAGGTAACTGACTCCAACTGTAGGCTTTTTCACTTGCAGTGCTCATAACCTCAGCTGTCAGTTCAAACTGGGGAAGTTTACAGGAACTTGGCCCTATTTAGGGGTGGTATTTACTAATTCTGCAATGTCTTTAAGATTGCTGGGGAAAAGGCATTTGAATTCCATGGGATTTTTGAGTGTCTATGCTTCACATAGCATCTTCTGGGTAGGTACTAGGCCAATACCGTATTTCTTTATTGTTTTATGGGGCTACGTGGTGTAAGCATTAAAGGGTATTGGTTGTGACGCCCCAACTTCTCTTTCTGGGAGAAGTGTTGAAAGATGTGATGAAGTTGTATTGTGCGAACTGGGGAGAATTAAGGGTTGGGCATGGCTTGTTCCCTGTTGATCTTTGGTGAATGTGTATCATCATCCGTAAATCTGTTCAGTATTTTCCTTAATGATGGAATGCAGTGTGTGCGCTTACTAAATCTGCAGGCATTCGGGCTGGACTGTGAGCACACTGAAAGGCAGGAGTAGAATTCGAAGGCATCTTAAAGTAGAGAAACAAACCCAAAAAGTTGAATGACGTTCAGTGTGGATGGGGCTTGTGCTACCGGCTTTAAATAGCAGAAATCACCCACCCAAAGAGCAGATAGGCAGGAGGGCTGCAGGCAGGGATCCTGGCATTATAGCAGATCACAAGCTGATGCGGAGTCAATTGGATCTTGTTGTTACACAAAGACACACAATTTGAGAGTATAAATGGGGTAGTGGCCTGCCAGAGGTACCAGGTAGTTCTCCCACACTCGGTTCAGCTTTGACAAAGTCTCAGCTTAGCATACTGCGCCAGTTTGGAAAGAGAATAAGCATTTGAAGAAAATCTGAAGGAGGCTGATGGGAGGTCTAGAAAATGTGACTCCACTAGGTGTGAACAGGGGAGACAGCTGTTTAGCCTGAAGAAAAGAATAAAGGAGATGTAAAAATAGTCTTACAGTAAAGAAAAAGGGAATAATCTGGTTTGCCTGTGCGAAGGACGAGATGAACAGCAACAGGGTAGAAGGTTAAAGCCTAGGAAAAACTGCCTGTTTATAAAAATTGCAAACTCGTGGACTACAGCGACATGGGAAAGGTGGTGGAGTTTCCATCTTTGGGAATCTTTAAGGACAGTTAGAAAACCATGTTGTTTTGTTGATCTTCTTTTAAAGCTGGGAAATAACTTCCCAAAATCCGCAGCAGCCCTACTCTCAAACTGGGTAATATATTCAGCCTTCATTTTGTGTGGATGGGGTTTGTGTACTGGCAAATTCCTGGAAGTGTGAGAAAATGGCTGGATTTAGACTTGCTGAGATCTTGTGTATTTAGTCACTTTGCAGGTTAGATGCAGAAGAAATGCAAGTTCTTGCATCTCTTGTAAGTGCTAACAGCTGTTCTCGCAACTAAAGGTGATGCCTTGTAGCTTTGTAGGAGAGCCTTCTGCTGCAGTGCATTACGGTCCTGCAGCGGGTGCGTAGTCATCCTGAGGAACTACAAAGTTGTCACATGCAAATGTAGAGTAAGTTATGAAAAACTGGCTTTATTACCACCAAGAGATTATAGTAACCTACAAGACTTGTGTAGAAGTGCTGACAGAGAACAAATTTGATAGCCTTGACCATAGGTGAGCTCCTGAAGGGCTCCCTGTAGTCAGTCAGATATTTTAAAGATAGCTTGAAATGGATTGTGTTTTTTATTTCACTGAAGAATGAGATGAAGTTCATTACAAATACAGCAAGTAAGAAGGTCAGACACCTTGCTGCTTCGCTGAAGAGTCTGATTAATCAACTGTTGATCTATAGTGAGAGAAACAATGTAATTAGAAAAATGGATTGACTGTAAGTAAGCTTAAATCACACAGTTTAAAAAAAATTGTATAGAAGGAAATACAAATTACATTCGGAATAAATTTGGGTTTTGTGACAAGTTACTTGTCCTTTAAAGGTGAAGCCTTGTCTACATAAAAAGTGGTGTACCTGGTAACTAAGTGTGGTGACAATCACGTCACCCTTCTGGACTATTTCAGCGTGGATGTTCCTATCCTGGCAGGGTAAGCGCTGGCAGGAAGGGCAGTAAGCTGTGTCGCTGTAATGCCTCTTTACAGTGCAACCACACTATTATGCTGGCGATAAAGACAATGCCATTTCCGGTGGGAGGGAAAATAATAAAAAAACCCCACCAACAACATATCTTGTAGCCCAAAGCAACACCTGGCAGCAAACAAAAATGCAGTGTTGCCTCCTATCCAGAATGGTTTTGTGTGCCCGTAAGTGCTCTGTAGCTTGGGAGCAGGAATACTGCTGAGCTGTGGAGGCTGGGGAGCAGCTTTATCTCTGTTCTCTTGGGCCCAGGAAACCTGCAATTTGAGTTTACAGTTTCTTTGTGACTCCAAGTTGCTATAAATGTAGAAGGGAATGTGATATGAATGGTGTGTGATACAACTTATAAATGAGTCTTTTCTTACCTGTTCTCTACCTCACTAATAAACCATTGCATCTCTCTCTCCAGCAGAGAAAAGTGCCTCTTTCCTCTGCCTTCTCCTCATTTCTTTTTTCTTTGCCCTGTTTAGCTTGAAGCTTGCTGGGTGTAGGAAGGCAAATTGGTGTCTCTTACTGAAAGGGAGAAAAGCTTTCATTTATTTGTCTCTTCTGAACAGGAACGTGGACCTAAATGCTATCCTACGTGACGGAGAAACAACATTGTCTTTTCTCTCCTCGCTGACCCGGAGGTGATCTGGCGTGTTAGGTGCGCAGTCCCTCCCTGATGAAGACTGCCATTATGCAGTGAGCAGCCCAGCTGTGGCAAATTTAAAGAGTCACAGGTGCAGCAGTTACAGTAGTCAGCGGGAACTGAAGCACTAATTTTACTCTTTGAAAGACCTGAAGGAATAGCTTGCAAGCCATTTAAGCTAAAAGCTGTAGGAAGCTCCACTGACTGTCTCTCCGTCTCAGGACTTGACTTGTATTTCAGTAGTGCTCAGTATAATTGGAAGCCTAGCCCACCTTTGTTTCTGTTGCGAATAAATGTTTAATTTTATCCGTTTTGCATTTGATATGCATTATCTCTTCTCAAGTCTAACCTCCTTCATCAGTGACAACATCCAAACTTTTTAGTGTGTTTTTCCGGTTACCAGCACAGAAGTAGCTGTGGACGGCGAAGCCTTTCTGGTTACTAATGTGTGACTGAACTCCCTTCTTGTCTTGCAGAATTTTTTTTGTTTTGTTTCTACTGGTCATTTGTTCCCAACTGTCTTCGAGCAGGAGCCTTGTTTTATGTGCTGATGGCGGGACATCTTCCTCGCAGCCTGTTTCCTCATATGCTTCACTTACCTCACCACTTTCCCAGACTCTCTTGCCCTTTTCTTTCTTTGCCTTGTCGTGACCTTCTCATCTTCCCCCTCTCACCCTTTTCTATTGTTCCTTTCTCTTTTTTGGATTTTTTTTCTGTTTTGTTGCATCTCCCTTTGCTGTTCCCTCCTCCCCAGCAGCTCCGTGTGTTTGTGATTGTTTGCTGAGTGCAGGACATCCAGTGGGGTTGGCCAACATGTGTTTTTGCAGCTGTTGTGTGAGTCCAGAAGGGACCTTTTGGGTATAGAAGCTGCTGTTTGCTTGCCACTCTGTATGCATGAATTACTGTCTCGAGCACAGGCCCCCTACGAGAGCTGAGGGAGAATGGGAGAGGGATTTCGAAGCGGTCAGCTCTTTATCCATAGCTTAGGGATTATGCCCACAGTGGGTGGGTTAGATGCACAACTTCCCAGCTCTACAACTTTTATCTCCCCTGTATCTAGCAGTGCTGAATTCCAGTAGGATTTCAAACAGTGAACACACTTTTGTACTGAAGTTTAAGTCAGTTACAGGTTAGATCAAGCCAGTTTCTGTAGGGAGGGAAAGTATGCAAAGACCTTTAAAGGTCACAGAGTGGGAGGCGATCAGAAGAACAGACTGTGCTTACAGCTGTGTGCAGGGGCCAGGGGAAGATAGGGGTATGGGCTGACTCAGGGCAGGGAGCGAGGCAGCGCAGTGGGAGTTCATGGTTCCATGTTTCTGTTTCCTTGTAGCTGTAGCGGTTGATGGATTATTGGCAAGAGCTCGGAATTTACCTGTTGCAGTGCGTTTCTGCAGTTCACTGCCCTGGCGTGTCTAAGCTTAGGGGAAGTATTATGTGGTGGTAAGGTGACTGCCTGATTTCTGAGAACTTCCAGCACAAGGGGAAGCCATCTGGTGTGGTGGATCCAGTACGTAAGGTGGGCTGTGGGGAAGGTGAAATTCAACGAATGGTTTTGAGACTTGAGCCAACTGATGTTAAATCTCATTTTGTTATGCCTATGAGCTGGTATTAAAATCATACAGTTGGAAATCCTCAAACACGGTGGCCATGGATTGCTCTTAAGTTGGATAGGTTTTTGTCCTGGTCTGCTCTGCAGCTGAATAGTCCTTATTTTGCAAGGGCTTGGTAGGAAACTATTGTGGTTGCTACTTAAGAAGAATGTCTAAGTGGCTTGTGGCGCTCAGTGGATCCGAGTGTATGAAGCTAGTGACATGGCTGGTTGATGTCCGCTGACAGAATAGCAGTGTTTGCAGGTAGCTGTTCTCCTGCAGATATTGTTACCCTATTTTGATTCCCAATTAAGACACTGAATATTCACGATTACCTACTATCTAGAACACACAGAGTGTAATTCCTCTCGAACTCAAATACGCTGTGAACAACAAACCCAGTGGTTTTTGGTGTGGGGTTTGTTATTTTAAGCCAGCATAAAAGGTTTCTAAAGTATATTGAGATATGCAGCTGCTTAAGACTTAAAAATTTTGAGATACATTTTCTATGAAATGGCATTTGATACCTTAGTATTTTTGTTAGCTGCAGACATTACTTGAAATGAAATCTCGCTGTAAGTCTCTGGAGCTGTAGATATTTAATTTCTTTTTTTCAAGACATCCCACTAAAATCAAAATTGAGTGTGATTTGTGCCTGCTTAACTGTGCAACACGCCTTATTTAATCATGGTTCCTATCACGTTGTTCAGACAAGAATTCTGTTTATAGTAATGGGGTAAAGTAATTGTGCATCCTAAGGGGTTATAGTGCTTTGGAGTCGGTAGCTTCTGGTCCGTCCTTCCTTTTTTGTGTTTTTATTTTCTTTTGAAATTTAAGGTGGGTAGACCAGAACAGTTGTATTGAATCAGAAATTTTTCTTGTAATTTTTTAAAAATAGGAAAGTTTTCTTTTTCTCGTTTTCATGAAAATGTGAGTCGTATAATTGACTCCTTTGTTCCCACTGTTTAGGGACGGCTTATTGCAGTTCTGGTTAGATACTCTGTTTTTCCAGTTTCTCTACTCTATTCCATTTCTTGATCATTATTGAAATAGAATTGCTGGGGAAAGCACAGAAATGTCATGTCTGTGCAACGTACACCCAATCTGATGGCAGACGTCGGAAAAGGTTGAAGTTCTGACATTCTGGTGAGTTAAATTGCTCAACATATCTGCGCAATTATTGCTGCTGCGTTGAGGGGGAAGAGGGGAATGTTGGTCTGCTGACCTTGCAACTGCAAGGTTAAATCCCCCTCTGTGCTGACTCAGACATAGGATGGTGGCAGCTGATTAGCCAGTCATGTGTGCCAGTCCACCTGTAGTGTTACAGCTAGCAAATTAAATCACGGTGTGTAGAAATGACAACGGCTTTGTATTTTAGGCCAGCAAACATCAGCTTTAATGGAAACTCACATGAAAGGAGACAGGGCTTTTTCTGGTGTTTGTGTGTGTGGATTGTTTTTTTTCTCACTAATATGTTCCTTAAACAGCAAAACTGAAAGCCCTAAACCTATACGTATCCAGGGCTAGAAATCAGTCTTGTTTTCAAAAAAAAAAAAAAAAAAAAAAAACAAAAAAAACCCAAAAAAAACCCACACAACCACACCACAATGAGTGGGTATTCTAGGTAACATAAGAAATAGTGGTTTTGAGTATGCAGTGCTGTCTTCAATGCACTTTTGCTCACACGCTAACATACAAAGGATGATAAGGGAAGAAATCAATGCAAAACCATTCCAGTAACTAAATGGATCCCTATTAGTTTTCAAGCAATTGATTTTTAGTAGGCATTTATGTATGTTAGCTGCTCTGTTGCTGTGAGTGGGGTGGTATTTCCAATTAGATTTTTAACCGTCAATGATTTACTGAGCATGTTATGTTGTTGATTACATTCAAGAAACAATGGGGAGGGGGGAGGACTTGTTTTGGTCCCAAGTGAAGGCTGAGTTTTTTCTGTTATGCCATTGTTATGGACAACTTTTCTAATATGTTGGTTTTTCCCAGTGCTTTTCATTATTGGTTTTGGGTTTCTTGGGAAGTTTATACTACAGTCAGATGGTCTTCATGGAAAATTCTGCTGTATCATTTTAGTGATGCAGAGAGAGACCATATAAAGCATAGAAGAACGGTTTCAAACATTATATTTGAATTTTACTGCTTTTCAGGTAGTAGCATCAGTCCTGATTAGATTTGGTCAAATAAACTCAAGGCTACTGTGTTGGAGCTGTGATGCATAGTGTAATGCATGAGATTAATCCATTTTCCTACTGTAGGGCCCAGCTACTAACTCTGACCCCTTTAAGACTTCTATTCATAATATGTCATTAAAACGAAAATAACACTTTGTATTCATATCTTACCTGCAAAGCCATTTGAGTTTCAGGAAATGAAACTGAATTTGTAAGTCACTAAAGGTGACTAAAATGACAGTGGCGATAGCAGGGAAGTCTTGCATTGCAGTAAACTGAGTCTAGTGATCTTGAAATGAAAGTTCAGTGGAAAAGCTGATGGAAAAAGTAACAGAGCACAAAAAGACAAGCTGCACAGCTGATTCAAATGAACTGGCTGGCTGTGAACATTCATGTGAAAGAAATGCTAATGCAAACAATGCAGAAGAA
>VZSC01002410.1:137800-215736 GCA_013398225.1 Steatornis caripensis | reverse complement strand
GGGGGGGGGAAGTGTCAGTGGTTAGTCAAATAAACTAAAGTGTTCTGGGATGTCTGTGAATGCCTAAGGTTTCACTGCAAAAAACAGTCTTGAGTATGTAATGACTGGAAGTCCGAAACTTCCAAACTACCAAGATGAACGTGCTACTTGATCGTAATGTGTATTGAAAGGCAAATGCAGTCAAAGTCCAGTATAGCGTTTCATTGGTACAGTAAAGCAATGTCAACTCCAAAGAAATTTTGGAAATAGCTAAAAGGCAGCTGTAGGGAGGATGCAAATTTTTCTTACTTGTAATGCGCCCGTGAGCACGTGACTTACAGANCAGTCTTGAGTATGTAATGACTGGAAGTCCGAAACTTCCAAACTACCAAGATGAACGTGCTACTTGACCGTAATGTGTATTGAAAGGCAAATGCAATCAAAGTCCAGTATAGCGTTTCATTGGTACAGTAAAGCAATGTCAACTCCAAAGAAATTTTGGAAATAGCTAAAAGGCAGCTGTAGGGAGGATGCAAATTTTTCTTACTTGTAATGCGCCTGTGAGCACGTGACTTACAGAATGTAAAGAATTTGACTACGGGAAGGGTGCCTTTCAGAACTATAATTGACTATCCTGGAGTGAAATGTCAGAAAAACTGACATGGCACCTAACGTTTTCAGGCAAGTCAGTTAAACTGACGAGTGAATCACACGTGCGTTCTGAGAGATGTACTGCTGAGTTTATAGTCTCGCTGTGTATGCAAAAGGGTGGAGTAGTTTTCTGACAAACTTGGCTGAACAATCGGGAGCAATCGGAGGATAATTCTGAGAACAGTGATTGAAGTTGATGAGGGAAGATGTCCGTCGTGTAAGAGATGCCACGTGGGAAACTTTACAACAGCCTTTCAGAAGAAGGTGGCAAGGTGCAGCAGTCAGAGGAGTGGTTTTGTCGTCGTCATAAAAATTCAAAAAATCATGTGTTCATTTTCTCTCAAATTGATCATACAACATAGCTGGTCTCCTGTAACACTACTGAATTTTCTGTCTTTCGATATCCTAGGTAACAAAATATGGAGATGAAAAGAGAGGGAAGATGATACGCAGAGTTAACAACACAACATATTGTATCTCTACCCAGTTACTAAAGGGTGGCATGACACACACTTGTAAAATTGCGTACATATACGCTGCATGAAAAAAGGATGTAATATAAATCAGTTCTTTTGTGAACTGTTAAGTAAAGACGTATTTCTGTACCATATTTGTGATTTCTATTTAGACTGTTATACAGGTTTTAGGGAGTTCTATGACTGAAGTTTAAATTCTAAGGGGAAAACTTAATTGCAGTTGGGAAAGAAATAATTGTTCTGAAGCGTCTCAGTTCACTTCTGACCACCGCAAAAGCCCGCTGGGGCCCCAGACTTTTTTCAAGTGCTGATCCGCTTCTGTTTTTCATAAATGCTTCTTGATCTTGTGTATGTATTCACAGTGAACTTGACTTGCACCATACATAAACTACACAGCCACAGACAGTAGAGAAATGTGTCAGGATTTACTTCTAAAAATGCTTTTCAGTTTTCATATAAACAGTCTGGGATGATCAAAATGAAAGACAAAGCATAACTCAGATGAAGGGTCAGCATCTGTGTAAACTTGAATGCCAAGCATATGTGTGGCTGGATTGTATCCTCCACAGGAATATGCGTTATTTATCATGTGGTTTTACAGCATTTAAATAAAAAACCCAAAAAAACCCTTAACCCTGAATCTCTCATTTTCACTAGTGTAAATATGTTTGTATAAGGAAGAATTAAAAGTTGACATCAGATTAAATATAGCCAGAAATCCTGAAACAGCAATCTGGACACCTAAGGCTGAATCACATAACGAGTTCCTGGCTTACATAACCGAATTGAGAGCAAAAATGTGTCCCCTGTTGTGTTATAGCTCTAGGGTATACATCTAACCCACATGATTCTGTGATTTCGCTTCTCTGTAGGATTTTAACAGCTGAATAATTAACCTGTGTTTCAGCCTCTGCGTTGTGTATTAATGTAGTCGAAGCTGAGAAAATACATAAAATGTGTTAGGGAAACATTTTGAATATATTCGGCTTTAATCGGGGAGGATTGTAGCATGAAAGCATGACAACAGGAAGTTCAGCGCGTTAATATCTAAAATTAGATGCCACTGTAAGTGCTAATTGAGTAGAAATGTATTTTCAAAAAGCTGCTGGAAAGAGTATATTTGTATGGTGGTGACTCCTCTTAAACAGCTCTGCTTTTATCCTTGAGGAGTATTGCATCAGGACAGATCAAAGTCATCAGGCATATGTTGCTTTACAAATAATGTATCTATTTTCTTTTTCTTCTAAGAGATATGCCAAATAAAGAGAGTTATTAAGCTTTTCAAGACAATTTGAGCAAGATGAAACTTGTTGGTGGTGTTGAGCTGCCAAAAACAAATGATATAATGTCAACATTAGAAGAACAAACTATTCCCCAAACAGTCTGTTGGGCTTTTATGCCAATCAGACTGCACCATATTTCATTCTTGAATATGATCTGTAATTCTATGATAACTCCCCCAGACAGTGATAAAAGTACTTCAGGTAGATCTCAAACACTTCAGCAACTCGGGTACGGAAGAGTAAGGGCTCGGCGTTACGTTGGTGTGGTTCGGCTAGTGCGGTCTTTACTGTTGATGACAACAGCGTTGCCAGTCCGGCTGCTCGATGAGCCCGGTGCGTCTTGTTGCCGCTTTGGTAAGCGTGGACGGACTGCAGGGGACTGACACGGCTCAGATAAATGCCTGTTTCACTTCCAGGAGTATGCAGAATGGGTGGAAATGGACCATAATAAGATTAAGTTCCAGTGAGCTTGCCCTTTGTGTCTCTTGCCACGTACATACAAGTAGCAGAAGAAAATCACAAGCCATCATCCTTGAAGGATACCTCTCCCTCCCCCTGTCCTCCACTGCCTTTTTCCCTCCTTGCATTGCATTCAGCCGCAGCATTCAGAAGAAAACGAAGTACCCAGATTATGTGTTATTTACATAGATCGACATAAAGGGAAATAAAGCCTTCGCTGCTGCTGCTGCATTTGTGAGACTATACAGTCGCATTAAGACATCTTCTGTTGTTTAAAATACAAGACTGGAGATGAAAAGATGAACTGCTGTCGCAAGCAGAACTGTGCTAACGCAGTAAATGTGATGATTGTCCAGGCAAATCTCATTTTAATTCTTTGCAGAGATTATAAGGAAGCATAAGGAATGTATAAACTTTGCTGAAGTAATAGTTTGAGTTTACGATGGTACAAATTGGCACTTGATGCTGATGAGAAGTATAGTTGGACAGACGAGAGGAAGACTACTGGAGGGATGAGGGAAACGTATGGCAGTATGGCAAAGCGTGTGGCTTTGTACAGAGGCGCGTTGGTTTCATTTCCCAGCAGCGATCAGTTCAGAGAAGCAAAGTATTTAAATTATTTTCATACAGATGATGTCTGAAACCGTCCTGAAGGAAAAAATCTGACTGGTTTAGTCAAACTCCTTGGAAGCTTAAACATGAAATCTGTTACTCTACAAAGTTTTCCAACATCTTTCCTGCGTACGGAGTTTGTTATTGTAGGATTTCTGAAGAGATTTGACTTGGTTGCTTGACTTCTACAAAGTGAAAGTCGGTGTGGAAACATCAGCTTTTCAAATGAATCTCTGAACAAAATTAGATAGCCTAGGTGTAATAACCTGAAGGCTATAATGCTTGTTTGGTGTCTGTTTTTCCAGGACAGAAGGCAGAATTAGGCTCAGAGGGGGCAGGCCTGGCGCTGGGAAATCTGACTTCTGTACTGTAAAGGTGGTCTGGTCCCTCTTCAGGGTTACTATTTTTAATTTTAACTGGCAGTTTCTGATATCTGAGAATTTGGAGATGTTCCCCAAGCATATAAACTAGGAAGGGATAGTAGTTTTAAGTCCAGGTTTCTGACACGTGCACAGTCCAAAGCACATTCATCGTAGCTCCCCTGCTGGTTTTGGCTGTTTGTGCAAGCTCGCGCACTCTCATTCCAGATAATTAGTTCCTGTTTTGCAATAATATCAGAAAGCATCAGGTTGCTTTTATGTTTGAAATTTCTGTCTGAGTTCGTTGGACAGCTTTATGAAACATCCAGTCCTCAATCTATGACTGAAGAGTATAATGCGAGAGATGAATTGAGATGAGAGGGAAGTCTAGAAATATGGCGCAAAGGAATTTTTAAAAAAGAAAATACCCTGCATGGCTGAGGTTTAGTTCCTTTCTGAAATGGTACAACATTTTGGAAACCGTAATAGAACTCACGTTTTTGCATGGTTTGCAGTTTGACATACTTGGACTCTGATAGTTTCATAAAGCAAAACATCCCACAAAAACAGTTGAAAGCAATTACTCAAATTGTAGCTGCAGAGGAATTGATCGTGCTTATGTGTCATAATGTGAGGGCACAGCCACGTTTTTATTCCGGAGAAATATGCGATTACTTTTTTCAGCTCTTACTGTGGAAATCCTTTCTGGCTCTCCCAGCCCACGTAAATGGGATTGTATACGACCATCGATACCATAGTAAGGTTTGCATTTCAGTGCGTAGGGGGATGGATAAAATGTTTTCCTTTTTTTTTTTTTTTCCTCCTTCCTTTCGTCCTGAATGTTGATAGGAAGATTCTCGACCTGTTCTATAAAAGTGTGAACCCATAAATTGAGTTTGGAGAGCCACGGGAAGGAGTAAAGGAGAAAAAGCAGTTAAGGATCTCCTTAATGCCACACATAGGCGAAAGGGATCTGCGCTCCTAGTAAAATAAACAGGTAGTGCAGTTCATTGCAATGGTTTGTTGCACTGATCCTCTTGCACACAACCTTGTCAGCTGAGGAGTAACTTTGCTGCGATGAGGACCTGGGTCTTCTCACAGGATTGCATTGTAGAACCAAATTAATCGTTGTCCCGGAAATTAAAAATAAAGAAGGGAATTGCTAGCCTTGCGCTCTTGCAGGAGCGAATGAGCTAGGTCAGGAGGGTCCCTCTATAAAGTGCGTTTAATACTATGTTTACTTGTTATGCAAAATAGATGCAAATTTATGTAAATATACACGCAGAATAGCTTTGACCCTCAGGCTGTTGGCGAGATGCCAGCGTGGCCCTGAGTTCTATAGCACTTTCGATCTCTATATCCTGGCAATTTCCTGGGATTATATTATCTTTTGATTTTTAATGCGAGTTTCAGCCACTTAACAGTCTGATCGGTTTCCCTTTTACCACCGGCTTTGCTCGCACAGAAGTAAACAAACGTATTTATCACCCCTGGGATCAGTAAGTGCTAATAAAAGTTGCTGTTGCTTGCATTTTAGGTTTGGTTTTGTGACAGACGCGTTGTCAATGAACTAATAGTGTTGCACTTGCACCACAGCTCAGCAGGAAAGGTAGAGATCTGAGCCCAGCAGCAGCAATGGGGTAAAAGAGCATCGCGACGGCTGCCCTGGCTAAGCCTGCGCTTGGTCCCTGTCCTGTGGGTTAGCTCTGCGAGGGGTAACTCGCTGGCCTGGGGAGCTCCCGTGGCTCACGGAAACCAGCCGTGTTGGTGGAACTTCAAGGCCGATGTTTCAGATGGCCTCCCTTTGTTTTCGTTCCAGTAACTCTGTGTTCACAGCGGAGTAGAAACGAGAGTCTGTAACACTCAAACTGCTGTGTGGTTTTTGTTTGCGTTTTTTAAAAGTGTGCCAAAGCTGGCTTCGTTTTTGGAAGGAATACCGTCTCTCTTCTTATATGTGGAATTCCTGTAATTACATTTCTGAAAGCCTGCTTAGGTGTCTGTCTTAAGCGTGTTCCTTTGTGAATCCATAATAATACATTACCTTTGTTAAAAACCCAAAAATCACTCTGGCATATTATGTCACCACAAGGCAGGACACTATCATTCATGTTTGAATTTTTAGGTATTCTAACTCCTGGTCTTAGCTGTGCCTCTTAAACTAATTGTTTGCTGTTCTTGGCAGATATTTCCAGTGGGTGTTCTGTGTTAAAAGTTTTAGGTTTGAGATTTTTTTTTTAAGCAGTGTTTACAGATGTAATTCATTGTTGAAGATTAACGGGAAGTTACTTTTTGCAAAAGCACTGTTGACTGTGTGGCCCCTGAATTTCTTGCAAGGTGATATTTCTTCTGCAGTACAGATTGTATTGAAATATGAAAGTAATTTCCACATTAACGTGTGATGCTTGATTTACAGAACAAAATGTTATTGTCTAATTTGCCCATGGAAACTATTTAAATTATAGGCTCCTGCTCATGTCGTCAAATATTGAAAATAAATAAAAAGAAGACAAATAAAACATCTCTTGTCCCTGCGCTCCAGCAAGGAATTTTAATTCATTTTAAATTGGCAAGTCCACTTGCATCTTTTGATTTTGTAGTTTCTTTTGACAGTAGTGTTACAAGGCTAACAACGTTTTCTGAACACTGACTATTAGTTTGGTTTATTGAATCACTTTTGCATTTTCATTTCCCTGTTGTTACTAGTCAACTTGCTGTTCATCTTCTGACAGGCCTTGGAAATACGACCAAGCTTGTTCTCACATATGCCAGAGTACGTTGTCACTCAGGAGCACGTACACACGGTGGGTTTGTGAAGCAGAAAGATCACGCTGCCTTTACGCATGCATTAAAACATGGTATGTAGTATCAGGTCACCCAGAAGATACTTAGGAAAACTCCCATGAAATAGTTGTGAGAACAAAAAAAAAAAAAATCAAGCTGTTACATCTCTTGATCACACTTCTCACCCGGGTATACTTCACAGATGACTTCCCTTTCACGTTGGTCCTTAGCTCCTGACCTTCGCCCGTTTGCAACGTGGTGACCTACCTTCCAGTTGAGCAGCTCTGCTCAGAACCGCTTGAAGTGTAAAATATCGAACCTGATGATGTGGGCATGCCTCTTCCCACAGAGCTGTCTCACCTGTAGAGTTCCTCATGTGCATGGGGGATCTAGAGCAGGAATAATACAATATGGGATTTTCTAGAATGGTTTGTCAACCTACATGTTGCCTTCTGTTAAGCTTTGTCACAACTGTGATTGGTATTTACAGTGTTCAGATGTCTCTTAGAAAAAAAGATCTCGTGCGTACTCTTGTACTTGGATTGTGTTGCTTTTCTATGTCTAGTAGCTGTGGGTTTTTCTTGTTAGCCTAGAAGGTCGCTTTCTGAGTAAACAGCAGCTTGTTTACAGAATGGAAAAATCTATTGATACAAATGGGGTATGGAAAATGAGAAACCATTCCAAAAACGGAGTGAAAAGTCTAAGGCGAGTAGCTTTGAGGTAAAGATTTTGAGGTTGTTTGAAAAGGCAGACGACGAGATATGTTACATATTTGAGCCTCCTGTTGGGCTACTTGTATTTTCCTAAACGTTTTCCAAATAATAAAGCATGATGAAATTGAGAACAGTGTTTCTGTCAGGCCTTAAGGGCTCTGATGCTAACAATGACATCATAGTAGCATTGCATTTTAGACAGAAACAGTGCACAGAAGCAAAACCCTTCGCACAATGAGAGAAACCCACTTCGACTGGTTTAAAAGGTTGCTTGATGGTTTTTACTGGCCTGGACTTTGACTGCAGAGTCCTGTAGCATTCTGTGGGCACAGAGTCCTCTGTAGTGCTAAAATATCCTTTGTAATGAAGGATTTCAGTGATTTAGACATTTAGAGTGATTCTTACAGGAAAAAGAGGATTGTCTTTGTAGGGTGGTTGTTCTGTTTCCTTTTAAGCGAAAAGGCTTACGGAGGTAAGTACTTGATAAGCAGAAGTGCCATCTTCATCTGTTAATATTGGTATGATCTCTCTTTGGAGCAATGTTGAGCTGAATCAATGCTTAGGATGGAAAAGAGAATGTTTAGATTAAAAAAATTGATTCAGTTGTGTTGCCAATCAAAGTTGTCATTGGATCTCGTTTATAAAGCAATTAAAAAGCTGTTGCGCTGATCTTTGACTGTAATGCATAATATCACTCATTCGTAATGGTATTAATGCAGTCACTTACTTCGGCTCTGTGGCTATTGATGCCAATATGTAGCCACTCTGCCGCTTTCTCCAAACAACAAAAAAATCCCCAGAGCCTCAAACTACTGACAGATGGGGAATTTTTGCCTTTTCTGTAAGAGTTTGTTTCATTGAGGCCTCCAAAGCATGTCCAACTTCAGTGATATTAGTGCACGGTCTTGAAACCTTAGGCTTTCCAAGAACTTGTTTCCGCTCAGGATTTTCCCTCTTCCTTCCAGACACTGCTCACCGTTGCTTCTATTCTTAGCAGGATAGCGTATGCAGTGCTTGACTCTGAACTCTATTACGAAGGAACACATAAGTTGACAGTGTTTTCTCTTTCTTTTTCCTATTGATTTGCTTTCATGTCACCCTCTCGTTCGGTAACTCGTTTTCTTTTTGACTTCACATAGGGAGAATTGCGAAAGAGGAGGAGGGAATGCATGTGTGGTGAAAGCCATGCTTTGCTCTTATTTGAACATGGTTAGGATCACAAGTTAAAAAAAAAAAAAGTAATAAAACCCCCCTTATTTCTCTGCAGTAGCGTCCTTGGGAACATAATTTTTCTGGAGTCCTCAGTTTTGGTGACCTCAATCAGAAGATGCGTATAGGGGTCAGTATGTTTGCATGCTCTGGCTTGATCGGTGATTTTTGGTAAAGGCATGCCCTTTTTCTTAGCTGCAGGGTTGATTTTTGTCACCTGTGGAAGGATGATCGTTTTAAGAGTTTACAGAGAACGTTCATTCCTGTTCACCTCTGCCACGTTGCAGTCTTTGGGCAGGAGTCTGAGATTTGGTCTCGGAGGACGGTGGACAGTATAGTTCCGAGAAAGCTCTGGTGAGAGAGAAACCTGGGGGACAAAATGAGAATGTAAAGCCTATTGTATTTTTGAAGAGCTGAATAAGTCATCTCTGAAATTAGTGTAATTTGTTTAGCTTCTGCTATTCCTTGTTGCTTGCATAGATTTCTCTTACCCCCACGTTAATATGAGGTGATGGGTATTGTAAAGAAGAAAAATTTCACATATAACGCCTCTGTTATACACCCAAGTTAGCCGCAGTCTGCTTCATTCTATTAAACAAATAAGATGAGGTATTCCTTGTGAACTGCTGGCAAGCTGCTAATTTGTCTCTGATGTACGTATCAGACAGCCTTGCAAATATAAATACCAACCTTGTGGATTTGTTCATTGTGGTACAGAAATGTATGTTCGTTAATTGTTCACTTCAGGATCACAGAAACAGAAATGCGATCCCATCAATACGCACTCGAGGCTTAAGAGCTCCATGCTGATACATCTGTGTAATTTCGGAAGTTTAAAATAGGCTTTGCAGATGTTGGGAGTAATGGAGTATGTTGTTTACTTTGTATTCATTTCCATCATATGTCATACTGTATACGTGAATAGGCAATCATATTGGAGTATATCTTCTATAAGGATTTCCTGTGCTTTCAGTGTGTCTTGTTTATAAATATTTAACTTTTGTTTGTTAAATTTGAGTTAGGCAGTATTTCGCAAGGGTCTCTCTTCTAAGCATGAAACACAAATTAATTTGGTTTATAGGTACCAAATCCTTGAGTTTTGGCGGTTTTACTGGTATAGATGTCTTGCAATAGTACCATGATGCTTCTAAAATAAGGCAGAGGGTTTTTTTTTTTTAAATTACATATTGAAACAGCCAGAAGTCAATACCAAAGATCAACTATCGGGACTTGGCTTGTGTTGCTGTGATTAATTTAATGTTCAACATGCTGCAACTGACAGCTATAGCGATACCAAGAAAGTAAGAACCTTTAACTGTAAACTGGGAAGTTATTGCTTTTCTTAAAAAAGATTCTCTTAACAGAAGATCAATGTGACATTAGTTTTGCTGGGCAGTATGTTTTTTGTAACGCTTCGAATTTTGCGTCGAGATGGACCCCAATGTGCAAATTAATTATTAATCATTATGCTAAGAAAAGTTAGTGTATGTTACGCCTGTTACGTGAGTAACGGACGCTGCTTTCCTTACTGCCTGAATGCTCTGTTACTGCTACAATAATGCATTCTTCTTTTACACAAGTTCCTATTGCAGTAGGTTTCCACCGCTCCGTTTTACGTACGTGTGTGCTGTACTGAAGCATAAAAGTGAGGTCAAACTCAGTCGTGGACTTGATATCCAGACTCACTGTCGTCTTGGTCCACCGGCTGTTTTTTTGCTAGGCAAATTGTCCCCATAGCTGAGGGAGGAAAGCTGAAAGGATGCTGTTGAGCTGATAGGTTTTCAATATGTTTCCTTGCATTGCTTTAGGAAAGAGTAAAGGATAAAGGTAGCATTTGCTGTAGGTATGATCAAATTCTCTATACTGATTTTGCTAGCAACTGCAGTTTGGGGAAGATATGTTTCTATCTTAGCCAGCTGGAACTGCACCGGACTGTAACTTAGCATTCATTTTGGATTTTTAGTGTCCATGTGTTCATAACCACAAATCTTGTTAAATTAGATCCAGCCCTCGCATTTATGTGTGCAGTATATTATCTTTAAGAGATAAGCTGTTACGCATGTACATATTTTAGCATACGATCAGACCTTAGGACATAAATGGTCATCCTCGATGCCAAATTTTACTTATCAATAGCAGCGTTAAACTCATTCTAATCCATATTTTTTTTTACGTAATATCATAGGTATTCAGTATGCAAACAAAGAAAAGTTTGCGTTCTGCTTTCCTCCATATGCAGTGCTTTTTTCAAGCTTCCTGAAACTAAAATTTGGGGGCTTTTACATTTCCAAGCAACATGCTGCTAGCACTTAATATTTAAAATAGGCACAGAATGTAAGTAATTGTTTTACTGCCATCAACATATGTCTCTCCATAATTGTTTTGGCTTGTGCCTTGGGTGAGTTAGGAGGTGGCAACTGTGACTTCAAGTATTCTCATTCCTGCGCCCCTTTTTTCTTTTTTTTCTTCCCTTTGTAGAAATTGGGCTTTTGAAAATTTTTAGACTAAGCTTATACTTGTGCCCTACTGTCCCCTAGGGATTTTTATTGTAACGTGGCCTGATGAGAGGGGGGAAACGATATAAAAGACAAGATTTTTTTTTTTTTTCTCCAGTGTGGAAAACGCCCCTAGAGAAATTACTGAGTGACTGACAGTCTTTTTCCTTATGAAACCCTAAGGAAAACATCAATGATACCTCTTCAGTCTGGGACCTCAAAGTAATAGTTCCCCGCTTTTAGGTGGGGCTCTGTAGTGCATTGCTTTGTCAAGACCTTTGTTTTCAGAGCTGGTTCCCGATGTGGTCATTCTGAATGTGCTTGAAAAGCCGCCTTTCTCCGAGGGTGGCGAGGGTTTGTTTGGTAAAGTGAGGTTTTATCGAGGGATGTGGGATTAGGAATAGGGAAACGGATGTCATCATGATAAAGCTAACAGTCAAGTTGTTCTCCAGATGTGCAGCTTGCAACATGTGGTCGTAAGCTGAAAGGATGGAATACATGGAATTGAAGCTCATGAACACGTTTGTTTTTAAGAAGTGATGTTACAGGGAGGTGAGAGGAAGAGGGGGCAGAGGGCCCTGGGCAGACATTTTTGTTAAATTGACTTTCAAGGCCTGTTCGGCATGGAGCAAGTACTTGATGTTTCCGTTATCACCTAGCGCTGCGACTGTAGCAGGTGCTGGCTGAGAATGCCCAGATCTGCTATGGTAAAACCAGATTGCTCTGGAGGCTGCTGGGGAAGTATCCTCCGCTACAGAAGACAGAATGTCATCATTAGCATTTATAATTACAAAGTGCAATAGTGACATCCACAGACAGGAGGCATGGCAACAGTAGATACGTGACAACTACCTTTGTGCCTTGCCGTGGTGCAACTCTGCCCCCAGAAATAGGGAACAACATGATACCAAAGACCGTGGTCAGCTTCACTTCCTCTTCTTTAAAGATGGGTGGCAAAATGAATGTGTAGAGATGTTACTTATTTCCTAATGATCTATAAAAAAAGATAAAAACGAGAGATAGCAATTTCTGATTTCGGTCTGAAACGTGCTTCTGAAGATCCGCTATTCTAATGTGTCTTCAAAAAAAAGTTTATTAGTAGCCGGGGAAACAGTGCAAAAGCTCAGCTATGCTTAAAATGTAATATATGCCACGATGGCACTAATGATTTTGTGATAGGTGACATGATTCCTTTAATCACCTATGAGAACTTTCAGGAGTTGTTAACATTTTCTTTCATTTGTATAGCAATGTCATTCTGTTTTTTGAGGAAAGAATAACCCTCTGTTGGCTTATGCAAATAAATCATCTCTTAATGCACTTGAAACAGAATGATTCCCAAAGGAAGATGAGTGGCAAATCAAACTGGCTGCAAATGAAAGTAACCTCTCAGACCAGAGTTACAAATGTTTTATTCAGATGAACAAAGCGTCTTTATTTTAGCACTCTAATTCATTTTCCTTTCGCTTTTTTTTCCAAATAGTACTGTCACCCTGAAATGACAAGGATTGATCGTTAAATTACCATTGCGTAATTTGCCTCATCACTCCTCTGTAGACAGGGTTTGATTGAAAGTTCAAGTCTTTTGGTGGGTATTGCAAATGCGGAGTTTTTAAAGTTTTGGGCAATATATTACAATATCTGCCAAAAATGTAAGGAGTTTGCTACTTGGATGATTAACATTTAATTAAGAGCTCTGCAAAAGCATCAAATGCGTTGTTTCCAGTTAGTCGAAGGGTTGCATTCTTAGTGCATCCCAACATGATAGATTTTTCCCAAATTGCCTCTGTAGCTGCTTATTTAAAATTCCGAACATTGCCTCTAACGCGGATAGCTTCTGCAGTTAAGTATTTCCCAAGTCACTTAAGTTTCGCTTCTCTAAGTCTGCCATGAATTATCTAGGGGATAATGTTTTGTGACTATATAGTATTGTCATCTTCCTAGTGGTGTAAGAACGTCATTGTTATGGTTAGGAAAAAAGACGCTTTCTTGGCAAACGTTCTCCAGGTAAGCCAATATGTTTCTGTGAAACTGCCCTCCGCCAGCTGTCGTGGATTCTATAAGTGCGTTTATACCTGCAGTGCTTAACGGTGAAAGTTTTCTCGGGAAGGAAGAATGCAGCAGGTAAATGTTGTATTGGTCTTCTTGCCAGTTAGCAAAGCTGAAGGAGAGACGATTGGCTGCTTTTGACTGTATGCATGAGCTCCCCCCCCCTTCCCTGAACCTTGCTTTGCTGAGTGTATTGCATCGCTGTCTCTCTGCCAGCACTGCGTGTGTTTCCATGTTCAGGAGGATTTTTGATGATCCAGCTCTCAGCTGCCAGAAGCGTAGTCAATGAACTGATGCTCCCAAGGTCATCCGTAATGCGCGTGGGTGTATTTCCTCGCTGTAAACTGTGTTCGCAGCCATCCCAGGAAATGGAACTGGCTTTGATTTTTGGCTTTGGCTGTAGCTTCAGACAAATCTGCCTCTTGACTTACAGCCGAGGAGAGAGAAAGCTAACAAATATAAGACAGACGTAGAAACAATGCAGTTTATCGGGCCAGTGGCTTTAATTAAAATCCCAGTTTACCAAATACACACTGCATAGTTTATGCTGAAGTTTAGTAAAAGCACGTTGGGGCACTTCTTTGGCAATCGGTTGGGTTTTTTTAGGCAAGGGGTAGTTGATGCTGGCAATATAAAGGATTCTGTTGTATCTCTAGACTGCAGTCAGCAATGTTCTTACGCTGTTGGTTTTATTGGTCTTATGATATTTGCTTCTGATGCTAAGCAAAGGAAAGACTAAATATTAATGAGGAGTTTTTAAAAGTGTTTGAAAGCAACAGCAATTTCTGTAAATTAAATTCAGTTCTCTTTAAGGCAAAAGATTGAGATGCCCATGTATATATGTATGTTTACATATGTGTGAACGTAATGTATGTGTGTTTATTAAGAGAGGACCTGCATTTTTTTGTATGAAAGCTCATGCAGATGGCTTTTATTTCTTTTATCTTTTAAAAGACAAGACAGTTTTATATGTGGACATACAGAGGGGGAGCTTTGTGCTTAGTTTTGCATGAATGGAAGCAGATAGAAATCATCGTAGTCGTCTGGTCTGACATTTTTTGCCTCTCCTGTCCAATGTAGTGTTCGGGCTGGATTTCCCTGATGTATAAAACCATGTGGTGCAGGCACCACTGTTGACATTAGCCGCTCCATAAAAGCGAGCGTTCTATTTATCTGTGTGTTCAGTGGGTCGCATATAATATACAAGGAACAGCCTCATCAGTGGGGCACCCAGACACTGGCAAGTCACATTTGTCTCGGTGGTGTTTTGGCTAAAACCCCTTTGAGAGTCCAAGTAAAGCCTAATGTATCGTATACTCTCATATGAGCCTTTTGTCCGGAAAGTAAAAACTACTGAAAGTCCGCAACATAGGTCTATAGGTAGCTGCGGAGATGTAAGCAGACAGCTGTAGGCTGTTTTTATTGATTTCTTTCTTCTTTAAATTCAGGAGCTATGACTGTGCTATCACCCAGTCAGCAGCACAGAAGGACGGTGACCTTGTTCTTGCTGAAGTCAATGGGAGTTTTGCTGTTGATTTCAACAAGAGCACAAGTCCAAGGTGAGAGAGCCAGCTGCAGATCTTTAATAGAAAAAGCCCAACACTCGTTATTTCTTTTGGGTAATACTTAACTGTTTAGGTTTCTCTCTCTGACATCTACATAGAGAAGAGAGTTCTTCCCTGTGGGAGTTCATTGCCAGACTACAGTTGAAGTTACGTACTGTTGCACAGCATCGCTCGGCTGCTCTCATAAGGATTTTATCAATTGGTGCTGTTATTTTAGGTGTTATAAATGAAGGATGCAGAGAAATTGTGAGATTTATTTAAAGCTTTTTTTCCCCAACAGCATAGTATTAGTTGTGGTTTTAAAGATACTGAGCACCGATGGCTGCTTAGTGCCCCTGATAACCAGGCCCATCTCTGACAAGGAAGTTAAGCAGGCAGATGACTCGGAGGTAAGGCACTGCTGTGTCTGTACACTGGGGATGTGCATCAAGAACAGAAATCGTTTTCTGAAGGGGGTTTTAAAGAGAGGGGTTGGTTTTTATTGTGAGGACAGGCTTACTCCCAGTGATTTGTCCCTGCAAGCCTGTGGAAACTTCTTAACCTTTTAACATGAGTATTCTGTTACATGACCCTGCGGGGGCCTGTTTAGCAGCAAGAACCGAGATTATGTTTTTCTCCTGATAGACCACTGGCAGAGATACGATCCATTGAGACGGGAGTTGAGAGCTAGCTTCGGTGTTTTAGTATTTCTCTAGCTACACTGGCAGTTGTTCATTAAGGGTCTAAATATGCCACCTGAGACTTGACAGAATTTAGAGCGGAATAACTATGATGAGATCATGATTCATCCTAGGTCCTTATCGTGCTGCAGGAGTATGGGACCATACATGACTAATTCACGGACTGAGGTCCAGACTTGCAAATATTGTTCGTATCACAGGATTTTTTTTTTTGTGAAATGCATACTTTCCTGTTCTCTCTTTATTTGGCTGCATACAGGCTTCCCTCCCGTGTTTATGATGATCACAATAGAAGATTTAATATGCAGTCTTGTCCGTATTTTTTGTTCTCTTTTGTTTTGTTTGGTTGCTTGGTACGCCCCTTCCACTGCCTTCACATCCAACTGAGGCGGCTCCTCAGTCGACAACTATCTTCTGCGATCAAACGCCCTTTTGTGTAGTGCGGGCACGGGAGATTCTACAGTCTTTAAGGATAACTCTGCATTTGGAGAAACTAAAACTAGGTAAAAGCCAACTCTTTTGCCTCATGTGGTCTGTTCATTGGGTTCGTGTTTTGAAGTTACCTTGTCAGAAGGATTAAATTTGATTTTAACAAAAAAAAGGGGGGGAGGGGGGAGAAAGGCAGGTCACGGGACAGTGCTGTACCTAAGATTGTGATGTTGGTCTTTCTCATTCAAAATAGTTTGCTTTAACCGTGTTTGTGGCTCAGAAGAACTGTAGAAGGCATCGACAAGTGTCCTACCTTATTGCTGCTGTGACCTGATCAGTCACATACTGATCCCCCTACTGGGTTTTTCTTTCCTTCCTCTTGCTGGTATTTTGAAGAAGGGGAATACCATATAGTGTTTCATTTCTTAGAAAAATAAGCAGGTGTGTGCTGACTGACTTGCCCAAGACATGCAACCTGTCAGTGCTAAAGACTAGAACAATAACTGGGTTGTCTTGCGTTCTTTATGTGCGTACGTACGTGAAAAGTACTTCCTCAGCTGCTTGAAAGGAAATGCAGGGGAGGGGTCTTACGGACTTATTTACCTGTAGTAATCTGTGCCTTTTGAGTACTAATTTTTCCAGTTTTCATCAATTTCAGAGAAAAGAATGAATTGAGTGACTTTTTAAAAAATCCCTTCCTGTGTTTGGTGTTTGAAAGAACTGGATAGCGTCCTCTGGAAAAATCCTGGCTCTTCAGAAATCCAGTTCAGTTTCAGTAGCCGTATCTGATCCACAGCTTTCCAGTTTTGCTTTAAGGATGTGAAGTTATTGACAATCCTACACATCCGTGAAAGGATAAGTAAATGAATTGTTATTAAGGAGCGTTGAAAGGAGTGATTGTCAGCGAAGAGTTAGAAAAACGTTAATGTCAGGATTGACAAGGAGGTAATTATCCTTCAGTAGCTTCGTATGCAATTGATGTTTACTGGCAGGAAATCTGGAGAGTATTTCACAGGCCTATAGCCTGCCGCCTCCTCATTCACATTTACTGCCTATGTCTCTTCTCTGACCTCATTTGTCCCTTTCATGGATGCACGCTTGTATGCGTATTCTCTAGGAGGGTTGGGGGGGTGGGCAGGGATTTAAAAAGTGGCAACTCTCTCTCTCTCTCTCCTTTCACTGGATGTAAAAAGGTTGTTTCATTCAGATTAGAACTGAATTCAGTTAATTGGAAATCATTGTCAATTATGAGAACAATGTGGGCCCTATTTTGACGTTATGTGTGCTTTCCGTGCTTTTGGTTATCTGTGGTTTAAATGGCAGGGGCAGGAGGGAAGTTCTCACTTGCCTACAAGGAGGTAAAAACAACAGAGAAAGGAATGGCAGGGGAATCAGTGTGACGTTTTCGGTTGTATTTCTCGATTAGAATTTTCAAGGCTGGAGTTGGCTGTGACTGGGAAGTTGCATATTCCATCTGATGCAAAGCTGTAGGTTCTGACACCCCAAAAGTCTTCCCAGGTCCCGTCCCTGTGTGTCCAGGAACTCATGCCATTTCCTTCGTTACCTGGTAAGAAGGCCCTCTTTATAGTATTGTGTGAATGTTTTCCTTAGAGCCATCTACTTATTCATCTTTTGGAGCTTTTGAGGTCTTAATTGGGAATAGTCTGCAACTGCAAGATGGGTATGGGCCAGCACCAATAGCAAAGGAACTTGGAGATTTTTTTTTATATATTTGACATCAATACACCCTGCCTATTTATAGAGGAGTTACAATTGGCTCTTGCTACTAAACTGCCTGGACAGGGGATACAGGTACTCGTTTCACTATTTAGCATACCAAAAATGATGTACTTGCTGTGGTAAGATGATGAGTTCTGTGAAGCTAAGGAGCAAAGGGAATGCCCTTGTGATGAAGGGCCGTTTCAGGTGAGGGACGCTTCTCTCAGCTGCTCTCTGAAGGACAGCAGCTTGGGCAGAAGAGATCTAAAAGGTCTCAAAAGCTTGAAAGCTACAGAGCAATTTCTGACACAGTGATGTCTTCCCCGGGCTGCAGTTACTGCATAGATGTTTCTGATCAGTAGAGGGAAGAGCCAGTGCTGTTGCTGTAATTCAGTCAACTGGTCGCTTGAGTGATCCTGCCTCTGCTACACCGGGACCTGGTTTCCCCCTCAATGCACAGAGCAGCTTCAGCTCCCTCGTCTGTAGTACGAGACCTTCTCTCCTCCTTCAGAGTGCCAAAAAGTGGCAACAGTCTGGTGTTGGGTGTTTATTTGGTACCAACACCGCAGAGACCATGGAGATAAAGCCATCCCGGTCCTGAGGGGACTTAGTCCTATTTGTCATGCGTCTCCTCTGGCAGAGGTTGCTTCTTGCTGTATTGGGTCACAGCTAGCTAACACAGGGGACTGCGTCCTTTGCCTGTAAGGGACTGCAGTATGAAAAACAAATGTTGGACCATGTTGAGTGCCTGTAATTTCTTCTGATGGGGAGACAGGTGCCAGCAGCTCTTCATAACCGGCCTTACGAAACAATCAGCTGGTGATTTACAGACGTAAATAGCCCTGGTGCTAATTTTTAGAGGTGCTCAGCACCATCTGCTCTCATAGGACTCACCTTACTGAAGAGAAGGTTAAGTGGCTATTTAATCATGGTCTGTAAGTACCCACTGAGGGATAAGATGTCTGGAGCAAAGGACTCTTTAAGCTAGCAGGCAAAAGCACGGGATCCAGTGGCTGTTGAAGTCAGCAAAGATCAAACAGGAAAAGCAAGACATATTTTTAAGTGAGGGTAATTAGTCCTTGGAACAACTTGCCGGTGGATGTGGCGAAACTGTCCATCACTGCAAGCGTTTAAATTGCGTCTTACGCTCTATTGCAATCACAAGTAGTTGGGCTAGACAGAGAGGCTTGGCAGGGAGAAATGCTGTGACCTGTGTCATGCGGGAGGTCACACGAGATGGTAATGTAACCCTTCCGGCTGAAAAACAATACACCTGGAGTCCGGGGTGCTCTGCAAAACCCAACACAAGAGGAGAATTTCTTCCAGTGCCTCTCCGACTTTCATGATTGGCTTTCATCCTCCGGTAAACTACAAAAGCCTCTCTGTGTGCAGAAGATGTATAAGCCCTACAGACAGGCAGTTACATTACTGAGCTGGGAAATAAAAATTCAAGTCCCTGATCTGTCTGAAGAAGGGCAAGTTTTTGCATCACAAGTTGCAGAATTGGACAATGTATAGAATTGAGTTCAGCCCTCCCATCTTCTTAGCTGCTGACCTGTTGACTTAAATACTTTAGGTCTACCCCTGAAAGCTCGTTTGAAGAAGAAAAGTATGTCTCTACGAAATGATTCAACTCCAGTGAAATGTGGTATTTTCATTAAAATTTCCAATTAGATGTTGTGCTCAGGGCCTGTGCAAATCAGCTGTGAGCAAACAGGAAATGAAACCATCACATCATGATTTGGGCTGGAAGAAGTTTTGCTATTTCATTGAAGAGATAACGCAGTTCTGCAAGTGGAGGATTAACCATGACCATCTTCTTGGGGGGCGGGGAGGAGATGCTTTGTTGGGCATTCAAAAGAGGGAGGTCAGCTGGGGCAGGCAGTGAAAGGTCTTTCAGTTGCATGGCGCGCTGTGAATAAGGGATGCAGAGGATCACGGGAGGGAGGGCGAGCGTTGCGCGCTCTGCCCGAGCGAGCTTACCAGCTGGTATCGCTGGACATGGCTTGTCAGGCTGTGCCACAGATGGGTTCAGATCCGTGCACGCAGGGCTCGTTTCCATCCAGGAAATGGAGCCAGAACAGAAAGACCGACTGCGATCGTACCCTCTTGCTCCCAGTATGTACGATGCTTTACACTAACTATGACACATTATTGCTGGAGTCCACATAAGCGCTTAGATTTTTGTATGTTGTTCTATAGCGTCTCTGTAAGGGATGGTTGCCCAGAGTTTGTTTTTGTTTAATTTGATGGTTTTTGGATTGCCTTCTTGATGCTGAGAAAATGTCTACAATCTGAACTGCTTGAACGTTTGTTAGCTCTCTGGTTTTCTGCACTGACAGTGATCATCCCACAGATACACCCTTTTTGTGGTGGTGAACCACCACGTTTGTCTGTCTCTTGCATCTCAAATCTTCATATGGGTGACTTCAGTTGTTGGTGAGTCGGCATTGCCTGGGATCTTGCAGTACATCATTTGCACAGGATGCCACCCGCTACCCTCCCCAAAAAGCGACGTGAGGGTGGGGAAAGAAGTTAAAATTTGACCCCGAGGCGGGTTGAAAAGGAAAAGAAAAGTCTGTCTTGGGCTCCTCGGCGTTCCGGGTCTGTCAGTCGCTGCTAATTGCTGCCCATGAAGAGCTTAGCTCCCCAGGCAAAGCATTTTCCTTATCAATGTTGCCACAGAGCACAGGGGCTTTCTTTAAAGCTTTAAAGAAAATCGAGGGGTTTTAGAGATGTAAGCTTTCCCTGGAATCAACTGTCACTTATATGTAGCGCTGTTAATACTAATAAGTTAATACCATACGTGCCTGGAAAAAAATGCTTTTTCATTAATACTGAGAAAGTCTGGAGGCTATTTGATTTGTATGCTTGTTTGATGAAATTACAATATATCAGTGGTCAAAAGGATGTTACATGGTAATTTACACGACACTCGGGGCAAATCGGAGAGCAGTTTTAGCTGACGTGCGTGGTAAAATGTGCGGCGGTTACCGTATTTTCGGTTTCTTAATTTGTCTCTGAAGTATTACAAGGGTTTTGATTTTGCACAGGCAATTTAGAACTCAAATATTTAGATTTAGCCTTTTGAATGGCTTGGTATGTGTTTTTTCTACATCTTTTAATCATGTCTGAAACCATTTACAAACTTTACGAAACAGTGTAGAAACTGTATGTGCAAGGAAAGATACAACCTTGAATAGCGGGATGATTTTGGACAATAATCTTTAGGTACAGCACTTGTCCTGTGATAGCCAGAGAGGAATCACGGCTGTCCAGTCACCCGTGGAAAACTCTGTTGTGGTCTCAATGCCCAATCTGAGCCAAAGTTGGCCAAATGGTATGTTTATAAGAGACCGGTTGTATTTTGTTAGCAGCACAATGTTTTGCCTCCTGGTTGAACACGGTGTGACCTTATTGAATAAGATGTGACAAGATGTAACAATAACAGAAGATCAAAAATACTGTTTCCAAAGCTTGCGCCGGAAGCCTCCAAAGAGGTCTGCAGTCTCCTCCTTTCCATCCCCCTTCCGCAGGCAGATATTAGAATAAATTGTTCAGATAAAGTGTTCCCAGGGGAAGGGGCATGGATGGCTTCATGTCGAAGAAGAAGAATATGCAAGAACAAACTCGATTGCGGTCAGGTAACCACAAGTAATTTGGACTAGCATCTGGCATTTTGTATGTATGGGATTCATCTGCAGCTATTATCATCAGGGGATTGGCGTGGGGAGGGAGGGCGGGAGGACTAGGCTTGATTGGCTTCTGTATTTTGGCTAAGTAGATTTAAACTTTGTGGGAGACATCTGCTTTATTTCACAGAAACAAAAAGCAGATGGAGAAGAGGACATAAACCAGACAACAGTAAGGTGCAAGGTTAACAGCGATGTCTGCTGCTGAGCTATCTGTGTATTTCTTTGAATAAGATAATACACAATTAAGAAAAGATTTAATAAGATTTATATTAATTATCAATAATGCAGTTGTAATTGAGCTAATATTGTCTGTGTACCATGTTTACAGGAAAAGATTTATTTCTGCTGATGTATATTGGAAAAAAAAAGCTGGATCAGCAGTAATAGGATAAACGGATCTGTTTTGAAATATAGCTGAAAAAAATCATAACGCTGCCAGTAGCATCATTTAAGTGGGTGTTTCCATTTTAAAGCTGACTGGGTGAGAGTTGCTTCTGCCAACAGATGCTCGAGCAGACTTAACCCCTCCTCTTGCGAGCCTAGTAGCTGGACTTGCTTTGCCTAAGTGCCCGGTGCCTACCGCCAGCGCTGTCAAAACTCCTGTGTCGCAAAGTGAACAGTCCCGGTGAACTTAAGGCACTATTGGCGAAAGCTTTGCTGACCTGATTTCAGCAAGAATTTTCTGATTTGGGAGAGAGGAAGAAAGGTGTTTCTAACCTTTTCCGTGTTGCAAGACCAAGCAGGCTGCCGTTCAGTTAAATCTTGATGAGTTAAATGAGAAGAAAGCAGCTGTAGGCATACTCTCTTCTGATGCCAGGCCAAATAGAGTATTGGAGTGACTCAAAGTAATAACAGCCTGTGTGGTGATAATTCAAGTTTGGATAATTTGCACATTCATTTGAGAGAGATCCCTCAAATCTTAGCTGCAAAGCGCTGGGTAGTCTTGCAGCTTTAGACATAGTTTGAAGGAACTTGAAGTATTTGAAGAATTTCCCAAACATTGAAGTAACTAAAGTAAGGTAGTTTCTGTAAACAAATACCTTTTTTTTTTTTTTTCTTTTTTGCTGGGTAGGTGATGCATAAATTTGTATGCTTGCTTGTATAGTGTTGGGAGGCAGCACCAGTGTAGGTGCTCTTGCTAACTCAGGATCTCGCCTACAACTAAGCCCACTGCAGAGGCACAGCTCTGGCATTTCTGTACAGTGGTTGCCTCTGGGGCTCAGCCTAGCGGGCGCATTCAGCCCATGCCCAAAGTCCCGTGCAAAACACAGCAGCTGCCCATGTCCATGTGAGAATCACAGGGAAGGAGGAGAGAAATATCCTGCTGTTTTTTTTGGATATGGCATCCCGGAGTTCTGCGTCGTTCCCCTTTGAGTGGTCGCCCTCAGCCATGCTGCGCACACTCCATCACTAAGCTTTTAGGTTATTTATCCCATTGAAACTGCAGATTTATGGCCCCGAATGCAGGCTTGCATCAAAGGGGGTACTTGGCTGAGACTCAGTTGCCTGTGGCCAAGTATAATGCTGTCGCCTCCCTGCAAAGCCCAGCGCAGGTTTTACCTGCAATGGTTAAACCCTTCCAGTGCCCTGGGCGGCTGAAGTCACTGCTCAGAAATTCTGACAGCCTGATGTTTTATTACTGTTACTGCAGAACTTTAATGGGAAACGTTTAGTGTGAACTTCTTGCATTGTGTTTGCTCGGTCATATGCGACGAGGCCTTCAGGAAGAAAACTTTTGTGTATCTTCATAATAAAAATGTGTTTGTGTGTGCAATGAAGAATGAACGCACACATTGAGGCAAACGCCCAGGCACGTGTGTGTGTGTGTGTATATATATGCCTTTACAGCCTTTCTTTTATGTTCCAGTATCATCGTGATGTGTTTTTGGATGAGAGACTCTTGTACGTTTCTGAACTCAATACTTCATTATGTTTTTGTCAATGTTCTAAACGTGTTTATTAATGTAGTCACTGAAGTATGCTTTAAGATTATAGCTAAGTATTTATTTCTAAGTTTACTAGCTTTTTATATGCCAGACTATTTTAATGACAGTCTTCCAAGTATATGTGTTCGGCTATTCCATTACAAGAAAAAAGAAGAGTTAAAAAAAAATACACACACACCCCCCCCCCTAAAATCTTGTGACATTAGAAGCGTGGATTTTCTCCAGTGCTCCCACTGATTTCAATTGGCGGTTTCTAATGAAATGCAAACATCCAATCCCCATGTTCGGTGTGAGAATCCAATATGAATATGATACAAAAGCATTTAATTCAGATGCTATTTAAGCTTGTCTTGTCTTTAGTAGCAACAGTCAGCATGCTTCCGTTGGTTTGCTGTCCTTCATAGCCTTTTTTTTACAAATGTAGGTTCTTGGTGTTTGTAATATTAAAATATTATTAAATTTATTTGCTACTACCAGAAATACTGTATTTCTGGCAGTAAGGAAAATCTTTCAAGGTAAAACATTGCAGAACTATGGGAGGCTTTGGAAAAAGGAACCAAGATTCATTTTAGGCTTTGTGAACTTAACAGTGGTTAAATGCGCGATATGCTTTTGACAGGATACGTAACCTGCGTGCGGTTCCTTAGTCAAAGGTGTTTTTAGTGCTGGGTGCTAATTTCATTTATATTGTAACAGCTAAATTACAAACCTAGAGCACAATTCACATTAATTATGTCTCGGTTAAAACCCTAGTTCAGGTATGAATTGTCAGGATGACGATAACAAATAGAGTGTATGCTTTGTGTGTTAAATCTTTGTTGGACTCCGGCTGCGCAGGGAACCTGGATATTAATTCCTAAATCACGCCTTTGTAGTGATAAAAATGAGGGTTTTTTTACGTGTGAGTTTTTTAAACCCGAGAGTAACCTGCTGAGTGGAAAGTAAAACGAGCGCCTGCCAGAAAATCCCTCGAGTCTGGAGAGGGAGAAGGGGACAAAATGTTGTCAAGAAGTGGGATGGGGTGATTTCAGATTAAATTTTTTTGCGTTTTCTCTACTTACTATGTGCAAGGCGGTACGTTACTAGACCTGGCAACTCAGAAAATGATCTTGCACTAGAAAAAAGGGCTACAATTACTGAATATGGGTAAAAAGAACGTCATCAAATTAATCTAGTTCTGCACAACATGGAGTTTGTTCCCTTTCAGGAGAATTCTGGAAACTGGCTGGATTTCAAGCTATGTTTTAATGCAACTTTTTGGCTGCCTGCCTCCTTGGAAAGTCAAGGGTCACTGCTCAATAATTGAGTAGAAATACAGTCAGTGCAGTAGGCCTTCCTTTCAGCCATGCAGAACCAATTCTTGGTTTGATGGTATCACTGTTGCATATTTTTAATTGAAACCATTGTGAGAAACACTGACATAAATCTCGTTATTATTCTGTTTTTCCTGTAAGCTTATGGTGCTGTCTGACTTTGATATTGCTGTAATCAACAGCACTAATATTCAAACACGGATGTATTCTCATGTTTGGGAATTGGGGTAAGAATTACCTTTTGATGATTCAAACCGGAGTACCGGTGTGTTCATTAAGCTGTTAATCAAATGTTTCTGCTAATGCCAGTTGTTATAAAGATTGGGTAGGTTTAACATGGGGCTATGGCACAACCCCAGCAGCCCTCAGTGTTCCTCCTGAATCGAAACATTCATTCTAGCAAACCACCCTAATGTTTATTCCTTAGTCATCGCTTCCCCGTGTTCCCCAACAAAGGCAGTGAAACTCTAGTGTATGTTGGACGTTTCCCTCAAAACAATGTATTTAAAATAACAAGCTTTCCTTGGAAGTCTGATTTTTCTACCTTGTTAAAATTAACAGTTCCTGTTAATAAGTCATCTCTAGAAGATAATTATATCTTTTATAAAGAGATTCTTTTAAGCAGTAACCGTTTGTTGTTAACGGTTCTTGCAGAGAGACGCTCAGATGCCAAAAAGGACTCTGTCGGCGTGGTTCATTTGTATGTCCCAAAAGATGAAGTAACTTATACCACGTCCGTAACTTTTGCTGGGCCACATGTCTGGAAAACTCTTCCCCCTGGCTGTAGTTGGTGCCCGGCTCCCAGGAGGAGGGTGAGAGTCCTAAACAGCGAGTTTAGAAAATTAATGCCGTCATAGAGAGAGGAAAACTTCTCTTCTGACAATAGGCAGGTTTTGAAATTCATCCACCACTTTCTCTCTCAGCTTTGTGGTTGGAATGGTTGTATAGGGTTTATCTCGGTGACCTCTTCCAGCCCCCTCAATGTTGAAGGCATCTCGGGAAGAATTTCAAATGCAGCTCTGCAGTACCATTACTGTGCAGGGAAATGTGATTTTTCCTCTCTCGTTTTTAAAGACTGACGCTGAAGCACGAGGGAGACAAAAGGACGCAAGCTGTTTGCTGAGTGTCACTATTTTGAGGAAATCTTTTCTGGTCTGTGTGTTTTCAGACAGCCCCTGCGGGGCTTGGGGGGATAGATTTGGTCAGTGAGCTGTCTCGGTAAGGAGCCCAGCACAGTGAAGATTGTATTCTTTGCCACTTCTTAGTTGGGATCTAACTAGATGGGTTAATTTTTCTTTGTGTATTTATACGTATGAATGTAAGTCTGTTCACGAACTGATTTATAACTCCTTTACGGACTGTTGCGATCTGAGCTCTTTAATTTATGATATCAGGTGACGGAAATTATAGCAATATTTAGCTCAAGTGATGCCAGCTATAATGCTTTAGTATCAAAACATCTCACTTGCTTTTGTCCTCCATGCATATCCAAGTTTGTTACATTGCCTTGTATGACTTGCCCTTGTAACAAAACCAGACTTTCAGAACTGAATCAATAATATGAATAGTTGAGTTTTATGTGCACCTTTGGGTCTCCTTCCTTTTAAAACCAATCTCACTGTGTCTGCTCGGGACAGATCTGATTATTCCCTTTACTTTTTAATACCTGTACGGTAGTTAACGTGTTTGTCACCTCCTACTGCTTCCTTAAATTATATTTAAAGAGTAAAGAGGTACTAAAATCCACCTGTAGCTCTTCACCATCTTGTTCATTCTAAATGGGTGACACTCCCTGTTGCAAAAGTAAATTTCCAGATTTCTTGCTGTGTGCCGAGTGTGTTGTTAAATACTTGAATGTCCTTAATATTTAGTCACTTGGGTTTCTTCAAAGGCACACAAAAAAGCTGGCAATCTTTATTTATTTGTAAGTAGTAGGCTCAGGTAGACTGATTATATGTTGTGTCAGTAGAAGCTTGAAAGGAATGTTTGGGAAGATTCTGAAATGTAAATTGGGTGAACAGCCTACCAGGAAGGAACAAAGGCAGGGATTATAGGAAAGAATTTGCAAGCAAAGACAGATTAGAGGGACTTTGTTTTGCTTATGAGTTTCTGTTCCTTCAGGAGATCGGCTACAAATCGCCCGAAAAACTCAAGAGTCCACTTGCAGGATATTGCAGTTGAAACTGTGTTGGATTTTTTTTTTTCCCCATCCCTCCCTCCAATACCAGACTAATTGGAAGGAAAAAGCGTATGTGCTGTGTGCATGCTGATGAGTAGTATAGATCTGCACACTTTTATATAACACTCTGACTTTTTCAGATGAATCTTCCAATGTTGTTATTGTTCCTCTATGGGGAAACCCGGCCCAGACTCTGCTGTGGCCTGTGTGAGCTCAGATGCTGTCTGGGGAAGCGTATTTCTCTGAAATTTGTGTAGTAAATGGCTGGGAAAATGTGTATTGATGTGAATTACATGGGTGGACTCAGATGTTGTAATGGGGAAAGCAGCGGCAGAACATGAATAACCTGCAGTGGTTGGGGTCTTGCTCTCCCTTCTACTTTGGCTCCTGCGTACCCCCAGGCTGGGGAATACCTTTATGTTTTATGGTCTCTGTGGGCGTGTAGTCTTAAACTGGACCGAGCGTTAGTCTAAAGTTATCACCTTTCCCCCGCCTCCACTGAAGCCTTCGGCAAAGATCCCCAACATTGGTAGGCAGTGCTAGGTCTGTTTTCTAGGAAATGTTGTAAGCAGCTTAGTTAATGGTGTGAGGAAGGAATTTTGTTTCCAGCTTCAAGGAGCTGCAGAAATCTTCTCTTGGCACAGAAAACCCACCAGGCCTGAAATCTCCTTTCCAGCTCAGCGTGGTGATCAGGCAAAGCCCCGTGTCGATCACTGAGGAGCACCCAGTTACAGCACAAATTGCCTAATTCCGTCAGAAGTAATTTATCCAATGGCTTGGCCAGCAGTGTAATTGCAGTTTGAGATTCACATTAGATAATCTGAGCAGACAGGTAGAACAAATTAAAGAAATAACATGGTGGAGCGGAGTAGGTTGGCAGAGCGTAGCTTGCTGCTCCCTCATTTCCCCTTCAACTGTGTGAATTTCTCTGGACCCTTCGAGCCTCTTATTCTGCTTTGCACTGTCCCTGCTTTCATCAGGTATCACTCGGCAAATAGTTGTTGGGACTCCTCAAAACCTAATCCGTAGGGAGACAGGGGCTTCCAGTTCACTTCACTGGTGATTTTCTTAAATGACTGACTCCTCTTGCCTACTGATGTCGGCCGGTGTGTGACTTCCCCCTGCTCTGTCCCTTGGTTTCTGATTCCACACCAAGAGTGTAATCCTCCAGCACCACGGAAATTGCAGATTCCTCATTGTGAGTTTACTGTAGAGTCTGCCAGAGTGAGAAGTTCCTTTTTGAAATTGTACATGGATAAATTTCATGTGGTTTGTGTTCTGCAGCAATCCCTCTTCTGATTTTTTTTCTTTTTTGCCACCCTTACTTTAACTCCAAATGCGGTTTGTGTTGAGGAAGAAGGTCTGCCATTCTGTGCAATACACACACTTGAAAACCTCCCGTGTCTTACTGTACTTGGACGTGTGGAAGACAAACTCAAGTTTTGTCCATTAAAATGCACTTCTTTTGAGCAAGCTTTGAAATTTTGGCTTTACTTTCAATTTGTGAGGCATAATTAACTTCTTTTGGTTTCCGTGTTATCAAGTTAGCGCAGCTGAATTTACTGTAAATGCAAATGAAGTTTCTATTGTAAGATATGTAGCAATTGAACTTAGTGTTTTAATTCTTTTGGCCGTATAATGTTAGAGATAATGAATATGTGATAGAATCGGGTGGTTTTGTACAACCAGAGGTAATACCGACCAAAATACTTATTAGTGGGAAACAAAGTATTTCAATCTTTTCTCAAATGAAGAACACAGAACGGCATGATTTATATCTTAAAGGACTAATAGTTTAGTTTTCAGTGGTCATCAGACCCTACAATTTTTTTGCACAATATATTGTCTATAAATTACTTCTGCTGCTTTGTTTGCACTAACCAAATTGAGATTGATAAGTGTACTATTCTTCTTGTTAGAGAAACACAACTTCATAAAAAGTAAAGACTTCATACAGATTGACCGATCAGTACTGGAAATAATTTAGCATTCCAGTCCTGGCATGCTTATCTTTTGAAGTATTTTGTTCACTTATTAAAAACAACCAAACAAAACCCGCCTTCCCCCCACCCCCAGCTTATAGCAAGACCTGCCTTTTTTTGGCTTCTTGTGCTTGAAATAAAATCCATCTTTATTCAAAATATATAAGAATGGTTCTCAAAAAAAAAAAAAAAACAAGAAAAACCCTCATGCTATGAAGAAAAAAAGAGAATAAACATGTCAGTAGGTATTCAAAAACATTAACCGTAGTTTGCCTTAAGCATTGTAATTGTCATTCGTGTACTTTCTATTGAAAGATTTTATTGGTCTATTGTACTGACTTCATGCCTGCAAAGTATAATTTTTGCTGACAATATACATGAATGAATGAAATCTCCAAGTAAGACACCTATTTGCAGCCCACAGTCCCATGCAACACTTCAGTATTAAATCTAAAAATAAGAACTAAAAATCAAGTAATTGTAGCATTATGGTAGCGTAGCAGTTTACATTGTGTTTAAGTTTGGTTAGATACATTTTCTTTGATCGTTAAATCCTAATTTTGTTCACAATGTGATGTTTACCAGCCCGCTGTCACATAGCATGCAGTTTGTAAGAGAAGCCTAGGATGGGGTCAGGACTCCAGATGCAGAGCTCTTAAAAAAACAAGTAACACTGCTATATTTAATTGTGCTGGGTCTTACTGGAATTTCCACTAAAGCTACACCACTGCTGGAATGCCATCGGGCACTGAACTTGCAAAGATACAGTCTTTTACGTGATGTCTGAGCTGGAGTGGATCTCTTTGGCTTTAGTGACTCCTGACATCTTTGTCTATATGCGCGCATTGTTCTGGTTGTGTTTGCAAACTCTCCTGGGGATTTCCGTTTGCCCTGTGCTTCAGCACAGAGAGTAACGGGCAAACTTTTTCAAAAAAAGCTTTTGTCATGTTGAAACATGGAACAACCCTCTTTTCTGCATGTTGGAGTCTTTCAGAGTAAAACGGCATTATAATTGAAGATCATGATGATCCCTCTAGCTCCAATGACAGCGTTTGGGGGATCTTAACATCTTTTGTTTAACTCTTCTCAATAATTTGGGCACTAACCCTAACCAAGGACTCTGTACTGGGCAGAAGCATAGCGCAAGACAGGAATGTTCTGTAATTGCGAGCCATCCAGAGGGCCTTGCATCTAACTCAAGGCACTCCTGTCAGGGACTTGCGATAGTTATTATTTGTTCCACTTACAAATAAAATTGTCTTAACTTCAATCCATCTGTGCTGGAAATGTCCACAAAACTTCCTCCAATGTGGACAGAACAACAAGCTCTGCATTTGCACTGAGGCAGCTGGTCCTCTAAATTTGCCTTGCGTTGCAGTACTTTTGAGTTTTGAAATGAAAATAAAGAGTCTGCTCCTGACAGCAGGCGGGTATGTTCTCTGGTGTCGGCTTGAAAAATGCTGGAGTCCACGGCCGTGGCTGGATAGGGTGTGGATGGTTTTTAAGCGGTGCTGATGGTGCACAGCTGTTCATTTAGGTAATATAATATAAAGCCAGTCAATAACTACTACTCTGAGAAATCTTACTCTGAAGAACGACCTTCTTTGGATTTTTTTTTTTTGTAGTAGGAAATACTATTTCTTTTCCCAAAATATTGATGAAGTCCTTACAAAGAGATGGCCAAATGATGGAGGTGGGGGCGGGGAACGAATGGAGGATATCTTCAAAGACATGGTAGCATAAATACCTGTTTCTACTGAAAGTCAACAGATGTTTAGCTCTTCCCCAATACCAGATGTTTTTGCAAATGCCTAACTGAAGTTGGAGAGGGACAAATCCAGCTCAGTTTCCTAGTGGCACATGTGAACTCGTGCCAGTGAGCCCTCAAAGCCAATGGAATCTGGCAAAAAAGTTGCCAGAAAGCCCAAGAGTAATTGGTACGGAATTAAGCTGAGACTCTGGTGCTTCACGTGATCCCAGCTGGGACATGGACATGATAAGAAAGCAAAACATTGTCTGTTATTGGTCATTCATACTGTGATTCAGACTCTTCTCAGTGGTGCCCAGCGACAGGACAAGGGGCAATGGGCACAAACTGGAGCACAGGCAGTTCCACCTGAACATGAGGAGGAACTTCTTTACTGTGAGGGTGACAGAGCACTGGCACAGGCTGCCCAGGGAGGTTGTGGAGTCTCCTTCTCTGGAGATATTCAAAACCCGCCTGGATGTGTTCCTGTGCAACCTGCTCTAGGCTAACCTGCTTTAGCAGGGGGGTTGGACTAGATGATCTCTAGAGGTCCCTTCCAACCCCTACCATTCTATGATTCTATGATTCAGCAAAACGCCACAGCCCTTTCGCGAGCACTGAAGTTCACGATTGTAAGTTTTTCCCCAGGGTTAAGGGAAAGAAACTCTTCATCTCTTTCTTTCTTGGGCGTATCTACATGTTATATGATAATATTTTTAAAGGCTTTATGTGTTTACCATACTGGCAACCTTTCACGCGTTACGTGGTCGCTCCCTGATGTCTGAAGCCTATAATTAAGCGTCTGTCAACTCTACAGCCGTGTTGTCTCTGGGATGGAATTCTTTTCCACATGCTGAAAATGTTTTCGCTTTAAACCTTATTCACCTAACTGTATAGTTCTGTTTCTCATGATGAAATTGCCATGTAATTATTTATAATAGTAGTATTCCACAATATCATTTGAAGTGCACATAAATGCACAAGAGTTTTGAAAAAGAGTTTTTATAAGCATCATCGGTATATGTAGTCTAATAAATCAGATGGTGGGTATCGAGTTTTGGTTTCAGTTCATTTAGCTGAATATTGAGAGCTTCAGTCTTGGTAAGTGGTGGGAGTGCTGTAATACTAGTTAGTGCCTGAAAAGAGGAAAACTGCATCGTTCATCACAGAGTTTAATAACGGTAATTTGTGTTCTGTCAGGGCTACCAGTCCAGTTTTGTTAATCACGTCAAGCTTTTCTGGTTTACCTTCAGTGTCACACTTTTTTGATGTAAGGCTTGTTAACTATTCAAAAAGACAATGGTTCAAGAGTGAGTATTAAGTTACTAGGTTGCTTTGACTTATTTTGCTACTGTTGAACTGCTCGGAAGCTGGTACAAAAATGGTGCTCTCCAGAAACTTTTTATTATACACGTGGTTCAAAAGTGTGGGATGTGGTTTATTTAATTTAATTTTTAAAGTTGTATTGAACTGGTCAGGATTGAACTAGATTTGAATTTCATTTTAACATCAGTGTCACTGGCAGATACTCGTACTTGCATCTGATTGAGTCGAGTAGAATTTAAATGAAAAGCCGGGGTTACAAGCTCTGCTTTACTTACGTGTGTATTTACAGTCGAGCACTTATTTCAATATGCGGATGGAATCTGTGGAATTCGACTGGTTTCCATGTTGCTTGCAGTGTCTAATTTGGCTTTTTTTCGCCACACATAAACAAAAGAAAAAAGCAAGGATTTTGTCCCTTTGGTTGTTTCAGTATACGGATGCTCTTTAAACAAGTTGGATTTATTTTTTTGAATATTAGATCTACGGAAAGAAACAATGATTTAAAATGCATAACCCTGCCGGCTTCAAAGAATCGAAGCAAAACAGGATCGTGCCTGATTCCCTGGTATGCTGCCCTGCTTTTACCCTTACAGTTAGCTTTATTTTCTCCACAACAGCTTTTTGGGCTAATACGGGCAGAGAGCTGGTAAAATGTGGCAGGCCATCAGGCCCAGATCTGAATATGGTGGTGATTGCCGGAGGTTTGGTTGTGCCCGGGGTCACCGCTGAGTCCCGGTGGCTCGGGCTGTGCCACGTAGTGAGGCGACTTTCTCTCGATGTGCCAACTGGGGAATTATTCTGTGGAGGTATTAACTCAGCAAAGAGAATTGACCTCCTGCTCTTTAGCAGGAATATCAAGTTGCTGGATAATGGTACTGTGTGCTTTCACTAACAAGGAGGTTGATTTAAAGTCTTATCAGTTGATATTCCCACATGCACCTACGCCAAAGAGCCTTCGTTGAGAAAACTACCGAGCTGAAATGGAAAATAATATGCGCTAGGAGGGGGAATAGCAGCTGTATAAAAATATTCATAATGGTTTATGTTTAAATAACACACTGTGCAGCATCTTTCAACAGATGCATATTGTGGGTAATAAAGTAAACCCATTAGGTTAACTGTTGTAGATAAAGGTTACGTGGCAATGAAGCAAACCCTTCTGTCCTTCGTGTAACTCGCTGCATGGCAGTGCCTCGCAGATGCAATCTCACTGCGTTACTTCACGTGACACTGTTCACCCGTCTAGGAGCAGAGATTCATCTTTGCAGCTGAAAGGGAAGAAGAAAGCCGCTGTGCACATGCGATCTCTCTCGTGGGTCGCAGGACGATTGAGGTAGAGCTGTAATGATGGAAACAGGGTAGTTTGCTGGGCGAGTCCTTCAGAGGAGCTAGCCGGAGTGGCAGCTGCTGTACTTGTTGTCAAAGACTTGTCTGTCTAGCAGCATCCCATATTTGAGAGAGCACGTGGATCTTGGTTTATATTCGATGCCTTTTGGCGTCTCAAAGGGTGCGCTGCTTGCTCAGCTGGTATTACTGAGCCCACTGGCACAGAACCCAGCGGGGCAAACCTGGCCTGTGTGTAATCAGCTCTGAAGAATCAGAGCCCACAGATAAATTGTGGCCACAGAAGAGCGAGTTTCTTCTTTCGTCTTACAGTCCCTTCTGACTTGTTGAGATGGGTGATGACTATTCTGTCAGCCAAGCAGTTTTTCAGCACGCTACTTTCTAAATTGTTTGCTTAAGGTATGTAATAACTTGTTTCAAGCCAACGCCATAGTTCAACAAATATATTTGTCTGTGTTTATAGTTTGAATTTGTCTACTTCTCCTTAATCTCCCACTCCCCTTGTTCTCTCACTTTCATGTAGCTGAGTTACAGTTGCATGTGTTTATAACCATCCAGTAATAGACACTATTATAGTAAATACTCTCAAATATTTCCTAACACAGTATGTCATTATTTCCCACTCTTTATTGTAGGGATAGCAAGGGCAGACGGCAAATAACGGCTTGTTGATGGCCCTCAGTCCTCTGTGTGCGTGTTTGCAGAGAGGCACAGGTAGATGTCCGGATTTGTACGGGTGTTCAAACCCCAGACAAGAACAACTGCTTTAATTGCTCACTCTCCTTCATTCATCTTCCTTAAGATACTGATACAAAATCCCATTGCTCTGCTAATCTCCTTACGCACCCTATATTAGATTTTTGTAACCGCTCCATAACTTTTACAAGAACTAACAGATCATCAGACACTTGAAATCAAAGTGCTGTTTCTTTCCAGTTGGCTACACAGTGCAGTCATACAGCGTAAGTATCATAAAGCTTTTAACAGGCTGATGGAAGAGAAAGGGGAGCAGCAAGGAAGTGCACGGAGTGCAACAGAAGTACACCTTAGTCCGCTGCTGTGAGGGGTGAAATACTGCACCTTTCAGCTAATAATCTGGAATCCCATTATCACTGAGCCGTGAACTGAATTATTGGTGATGTGCAGGCTGGATTATTCTGTCTACTTTTTGTACTGTATATCCAAAAGTTGACGCTTAATTATGTTGTCCCACGGTAGATCAAGTTTTACAACAGCAACAAAAGATTAAAATGGTTTTACGTCGGGGACACTCAGAGGATAAACAGCTTTGTGTTACAGGAGGGAATGGCAATCAGCTGTGTTGCCATCTGGGAGAGAAGCATTGAAGTGCTATTAATATTTAAACCTTTTTGGGGTTTTTTTCGGAGTTGGTAGCATTCCTAAAAACCTGATCATATCTCCGTAGTAAATTTTTGTGTCAAAGGATGCTGCAAATTGTATTACAGCAGCAATTAACATGGGCAGAACTATAATCTCATTTGCTTTTAAGGTATCTTCTTCAAACACTAGTGCAGCGAGAGTAACAGATCAGATTAGGTTACGTGTGTGGCAATAAATCTGCTGTGTTGCATAAACACTCTCCATTTGACAGCGAAGAGGACAGTGCAGGCTCTCCTCTCTCTCAGCAGAGCTTATCCGTATTTATTTCAGCTAATCTTTTGATTCAATGTGATAATCGCTTAAATATCCTATTTGGCTAATTTTATTATTACATTCACTGCTAATGTGCTAATTGTTTTATTTCTGTGGAAGTTGTAAAAAATGCCACTCAAAATCGATTTGTTTGTCTTCGTCTCAATTTGGTTTTATTAAAATATGGTTCGATTTAATTCTCTATTTCCAAAAACGATTATCGTACATGAGCACGTCAGTGAAGAAGGGTAGGGGCAGAGTGAAAAGGGAGAGGCGCCGCTATGCAGGAGAGATGAACACAAGGTAGAAAATCTGGGTTTAAATGAACTTGTTGTGCGGTCAAAGACATGTCTGGCTGCATTTCATTCATCTGGTTTCCTTGCAATAAAGCGCAAAGATAAAAAGCCAGTCGGTACAAACTCTCGAGGGTTTTACTGTCCTGGTTTCTGGTCAACAAGGCCCAGTTGCCTCTCTACTTTCTTGAAGGCATCGTGCCTTTGAAAAAGCTCCTATAGCTGTGCCTAGTTGCTGAGAGCGTCTTTCTGCAGAGCCCCGAGCTACGGCAGGGAATGAGCTCCCCAGAGCGAGGATGCTTTCCTTGGGGGAAAGCAGAGGAAGAACAGATTCTCAGCAAGAAGATACAGGGGGAAGGTACAGAAACTTCGAAGTCCCATCTGGGAACGGCTCCCTCTGTTACAGGCAGAAAATTCACATAACAACACCGTTTCATAGGTTGGTTTGCTGTCTTTTCGCTACGCTAATTATTGGGATGGCTGTGTTTGTTACTCCGTGGGCTGGTGCTGACACTTTTAGTGGTCAAAAGCAAGTAAATGCCAAGGATTTGCTGCAGTTGTATTTTTGCCTGCTAGCTTAATTCCCAGGGAAGCTGCAGAAAAACCGCACAGAAATAAGATAATGCTCGTTCTTAAAGTTGAGCCCGTGCTGAATGTAGGTCTGTACCATTTTCCACCTTTTGCATTTACTGGGTCAAAACTGGGGGTGAGACTCGCAGTTTTGAGTCTCCTGAGTTGTAGCTAATTCCGGAAACTTTATCCAGACATTCAGCTTACAGTATTTGCAGAAGGTGCTTATGGATCTGATGTCTCTGGAGACAGATACCTCTTGGGTCAGAGCTATTAGTGACTATCAGTGTGGTTAACAGTTTGTTCTTTACTCTTTCTGATATAAAGGAGAAAAAAAGTGTCTTCATCTCTGTGATTTCTCTACATTTCGTTATAAAACAACCTGGAATCTACACATGCTTAATTTATAAGTAATCCAGATCTTTGGGTTTTGAACTTATGTTTTAGTCATGGAAATAAGGAAGGAATTTAAATTCGCTGGAACCACAGATAACATTAAAGAATCAAGTGAAGCATTTGGAAGGCTCAGCTGTATAAAGGCTAGGCTTGAATATCCAAAAGGCACTGAATGCTCTTCTCAAACACTCCCTTCCTTAAGAAGCCAAAACAAAAAAGAGCCTCCTTTAACGAGAAATTGTACTTGGTGATGTTATTACTTATTGGCTAAATGATAAGTTTTTAAAGTGCACTACCAGTTTTCTCCTAATATACCACAGGTGGTGCATCCCCTTTTACACGACCATAGAGGTGCCTCAGTTACTTTCTTGCAGTCGGTGGACTTTTCGTGTCATCTCTGATGAATCTCTAAAAATCCTAAGACTTTTTGCTCTCTCTAACGAGTGTTGCCTTCATTCTCTGAGGGAGACATCCCTCCTCTCTCAAAAGGTCTTTTTGGCATTAAAATGTAGTGTTATGTTTTCCTAGAAATCAAGGACTTTTTAGGTGAGAGGTTTTCAGGATAAAATAAATTGCCCTCTGTCTTCATAAGTATATCAAGCACACTTCTAGCTGTTGTTTATCGTTGTGCTTTTTAATGAACTATGTAGTTTCTAAACTCTCAAATGAAAGGATTTGGACAATGGCGTTCATTCCTAAGGCTGTCAAATCTCCTTGTAAACCTTTTCGTGACTTTTAAAGAGACTGGAAACCTGTGAAAAGGATATTGTTAGTTGAGAGACTTCTGGAGGAAGTTAGGTGCTAATAAGCCTTTTGTGAATTTCGCGGAACCACCTACCTGCCGCCTCCTTGCTGTATTGCGGTGTAACGAAACATTGCTTCCATAGGAGCAGTCCTGCGAATTTATTGTTGTGCAAAGCTATACAATTTATGAGCATTATCTGTTCCTATTGTGAAGTTTCAACAGTATGCACAGCTTATATCCACAGTAGTCATCTATCACGTGAAAGAAAGCTTTAATTAACGGAACCCTAGTTTTAATGAGGTACTGAGCCATGATCTTGTAAATTCTGCGGTACAGAGAATCACTTAGTTCAGGTTCACTTGTAACAATCCTCAACAGCACCGTGCTTTTTATGACATTGTTTAACAGATTTTTATGTTAATCTGGGAGCCCTTTTTGGAGTCACAGTGTTCTTTTCCTTGTAAGCATATTTTGAGTTAATTGTGTTATGTTTTTCAAGCAATGATACTGTTGCTGGCCTCCTGAACAAAAACTTCTGGTAAGTCTGAACTGTTCACCCTGTGTACACTCCAAGGGGATTCACCGCTCTCCAATCCTTTCCAAAAGCGTCTCTGCTGCAACACCTAGGCCAGTCAAGTTCCATTACGTTCACAGAAACCACTCAGGTTTAACAACTTGCAGCAAAGCAAACGGGTTATGCCACTTCCCACACCTCTTCCTCTTGCCGCTGCAGGGATGAGTGCTGGGTAGGAAGAAAGGGCAGTTCTCAGCGGCGCATTGAACACCCTGGCTGAGATGCGCTTGTTTAAACGTGCTGCACCTGACACAAGACCAGAAGGTGGGAAGCGAGGCAGGCAGGGTTTGGTGTCAGCTTTCTGTATCCTTGCATCTGAGCCAGCCGGTCACCAGTCCTCGTCTGATTGCAAGTGACAGCGGCACATTGAGCTGCTTTAACCTGTGACGAGCTCTCCGTGCTCCTGAGGGGCAATTCCGGCAGCGCTGGAGATGCTGGGGGCAGAAGGATGCATGCACAAGAGCCCTTTTCCCTGAGAATGCTGTGTGGGATGAAGACGGTGGCTCTGCAGCAGTGTGTAAATGTTCCCTTTGCGGGAGGGATGGCCCTAGGGCGGCAGTGCCTGCTGCCTTCCCTGCTGTTCCCCAGAGCCCTCACTATGCAGAGCACACAGGTAAATTTCAAAGTGAATCCCTGTGTGACTTACCTTTTTCCCTTTTTTTTCAAGTATCGTCACCGACAAGAAGCCATTCGGGTTGTTGTGAATGTTATTTTAATGGGGCTATTAGAAAGACAGGGCTCCCCCACAGAACCAGAAATGCTGAAATAGTTCACGACGATGGAAAAAAAGAACGTTGTTCTGACAGACTGTAAGCACTAAATATCCAATTGCTTATCCATAGCAAAATAGAAAACTCAGAAGGCTCTGGGGAGCACTTTTTCGGAAAATAATCACGCAGTAATCCAAACTGTTTGTTATTTGATTGAGAATAATCCGAATGCCCCAGTATTAACTGTTCTTTAACTATTTTGGACCTCTAGTAGGAGTTTGGAAATAGATAATACTATGTTTTTAACAAATTGGTGTGTTATTTAATATCGTGCTGACTTACTAATTTCATTGTATTCACCTCTGTACTATCAGGATTCACGTTTAAAGTAGGGATTTTTATTTGCATTTTTTCAAAACAGAATTTCCTAACACTTGAGCTCAACGTAATCATTTGACTTGCCCATGAACCGCTGTTTCATATTATCAGGGATCTGCAGTTCCAGAACTTGTTAACTGGTGCTGCTGTTCAAATTATTAGTAAACTCTTCTGTACCAAGATGAGCAAATTACAAGTAGTAGTTTTGTTTGAAGCTAAGGAATCTTCCTATTCAAGAACTTTTAAAAGAAAACTTAAATCAGCATTCAAGTTACTGTGCAGGCTCTGTTTGTTTTAACTGATGATGCATTTTCAGTGTCTTGTTGAGCTACTCGTGTTGTGATGAGAATGTGGAATCAGACCGCCTGGTATCTGTGGTTCGTACCACAAATAAATGTAATTCTACCTGACTTGTTCATCAGCTGGTAATTGAAAACATCGTCAATGGCTTCCATTTTAGTCTCAAGCTCCAACAGTTCTGTTTGTGGGGGTTTTTTAAGAGCTTAGCGGAAGTGACCGTGCACTTGTTTTGGCAATCCCTTTTCAAGGGATGTTATTAGGAACTTCTTGTTGGAAGCATCAGCGTGGTGTTCTTGGTGGACCTGAACCACTGTTGAACACTTACAACTACTCTGCTAGTTTTTCCAATGTGTTGTCCTGTAAAGTAATAAATGGCCCAAATTTTCTACATGCTAATTAAAATTCCATTTCTCATGAATTCCTTAATCGAGAGCAAGTCATTATGTGCTTTGTTGATTCTTAAGTGCAAAGATAATTGCGATGGGCAGCATGAAAGTGGTTTGATTATTGCCTGTCGACTCTTGTGAATTCTAATAGGTCTAATTGCATAGCATCAATTCATCATCTCAGCATCACTTCTTTTTATTATTAGCTGTCTGAATCGTAATGTGCTCATAAAGAAGTGTAGTAGTATATCAGGGCTGACATGGTACCTGGCCTATTGTAATTTTCCTTCCTTACCTAACGTTACTATTGAAATTAGAAGTTTATTATACAGTCCCCTTTCCAGAAACTAGTTTAAAAATTGTCTCCGTGAAGAAAAGGATACTGTCTTCCGCCGAATTTGCATTTGTAATTTTTCTCCTAAATGATAGTCAGTCCTATTTTTTACTTTTCCAAATCGTTCCCATAAATCCTGACCGTGATGTGTCAGCTGCAAAACATCTATCAAAAGCTTTATGACAGCCTTCTTTGTTATTGCTGAACATTATTTAGATGGTGAGGACACTGTAGGGAGGCGAAGTTCCCAACAAAAACTTTGTTGGTTGAGAAAAGGAGCACTCGGGTATACTAGAATTTCATTCTGCGGGAAGTCAGAAAGGGGGTTTGGTGTTGTTGGGTGTCCTTTTTTACCTTTGTTTTTTTGCCCCCCCTCTAAAACAAGGGTATCTGTTTAGAAAAAGTTATCTTGAAAGTAGCTGAATATAGCTATAGAGGAAACCACAATCTTGTGACTAAAGGTTACAAGGTTCTGGATTAGTAATTTGTAATAGATTTTACTGCAAGCATGCAGAAAATTCCTAACTTCTCTGAAAGACAGAGTTTCTCCTGAACCAAATTATTACAAATATTTAAATTATAAAATATTAACACTATTAGCACTAGTGTGGGCTAAATTATTTCTGAAAAGTTTTCCTCTTGAGTTGTCTTAAAAATGGAAAGATGCCTTTGTGCTTGCACTAAAGCTTTGTCTTTTTCTAAAATGAGTGTAGTGAAATCATCATCCCAGATTCCTCAGCCTTCGCCTCTTCTGTCTGCTGCTGCAGCACCGGTGGTATCTATAGACTTCTCAAAGCACTAATAGGCATTGCTGCAGAGTGGTCTTCTGAGTCATACCACAGCCTAGGCATGTTCAAGCACTTCACCGTGGAAATGGCACCAGTGAAGCAATTGGATGTAGCTTTCCCCAACGCGTTGCTTTCAGACATGGGAACTACATTGAAAACATTCACGTGCGTAAGGTTAGGATGTTTACCATGATTAATATCAGGCATTTGGCTTACCTTGAAAAAGATAATTGCAGTGGTTTCACAAAAACATGTGAAAGCACACGTGTATGTGTTTTGTTTTCTTGACTGCTGCCTTGCCTAGCATGTTTTTGCTTGCTTGGCTGTATATTGCTCAGCTGGTGAGGTCAGCCAAATTGTTTGCTGCTTCACGTGCTCCGATTTCTGCCTTTTTGTAAACAGTAAGAGCTGGCATTAGTCTGGAAGCAAATGCTTTCACTGTGAAAATAGCAGTATGTCTTTCCGACGACCCGCGCGAGGGGATGCAATGCTGTGAAGTCCAACTTTGCAGGCAGACTTCTAAAAATTCCACCTAGTCCTCAGGCTGACGTTGAAGTGGATAATGTGAGTTTGCAGACATTTCCTCTTTTCCTGAAGAAATGATGCGTTGAGCTTGTGGGCACTGCGGGTGGCAAAATAACCATTTTGCTTTGATAACAAGTGCAATAAAATTTACAAATATTTTCCCGCATTTGGTTTCCCAGAAATGGAGCAGTTCCCCTCGGCAAGGCACAGCCTTGTGTTTGGAGATGGCGTGTTGTTCTGACACTTACCACTCTTGCAAGCTTTGCCATTGCCTCATTAGGTCTTTTTCCAAAGGCATTACTGCATTTACAAGTTACTGCTACCGTTTCCAGCCCTGCTCTTTCTGGTTCCCAGATCCTAAACCACGCCAACCTATTTAAGAGACTTGAGTTTGAAGCTCCCCACTTGCGATCATCATTAAATGCTTGTGGCAGACCAGCAGGATGCTGCGATGTTACTTGCAGTTTGACTGTATTTACATCTGTGTTTCTTCTACAGCAAGGCTAAGCTCAAGACTGTCCTTCAGCAGCTCTGTAAGGTCATTACATGACTTTCCAGAAGGTTGTTGAAGTACATTTTCTCCATTGAGCTGAACAAGGTATGACACCGGTGTTTTTCCAAGGGCTCTTCCTAGCAACGTTGTTTGACATGGAGAACATCAGCAGTGCAATACGCCTCTGCAAGTTTGCAATATACTTTATCTTGGCCGAAAAAAAAAAATAGTAGTTCCCCTGCTTCTTATTTTGCTTGCTCCTGCTGCAAATTCAACTGTTCAGTTTCCATTGATGCACAACACTCAAGATGTCTGTTAAAGCTTGTTTTTCACTTGAATCCGCACGAGCATTACATGTTGTACACAATACCATACCGCAATTTTCATTACATATCCTCGTTGCACGCATTTCACTTCTCTGCTTAGCTTTTGAATCTGCCGGCACTGCTAAGCACACTTGCCGGAGACTCTTAGCTGCTTTCCACCTCAGCAGTGCTGGCCCGTGTCGTTGCTGAGCTAAGCTGCGATGTAAGCAGGCAGCTTCTGTACCACAGTAGGCTAGCAGCCTGGCCGAGCTGGTCGCAGCCCATGAGAGGGTGCACATGCCTTAATGTGAAATACTGACGAGTTAGGTGTTGTGACACAAAAGCAATCCGGACCGCAAATGGAGTAAAGATGGATGGTGTTTTCTTGTCAGCGCTTTGTTTGCGCTTTGCTGCTCTTCTTCTCTGGTGTATGTATGTCTCCAAGCTGGAAGGGAGTAGAGACCAGAAGGTTTCAACGTGAGGTTTCTGTGGTATCTCTGAAAGCTCAGTTCTGCAGAGGTTTCGGAAAGAAAACTGATAAAAGCAGAGTCAGCGTTAGGGGGAGAGTGCCATGTTCAGGCACAGCCGTATCAGCCACAGCAACGGTTTATTTTTCCCCTTGCGCGCTGCAAGGCGCATCCCACCACCCTATCTGTGGGAGGTATGGACTGAAGTGCACGTTGTGAGCTTGGGCTCAAATCTAAGGAGTCCCAAGGCTGAGCAAGATGTAGCTGGAAGGTCACGGGCTGTGTCCTGCTTGCATTGGGCAAAGGCTACGGTTGGCCGAGCGTGCGCAGAACGGCGCTGTTAAGGCAACTGTACCTCGACTGCACCCTTGCTCGGCGGCGCGAATGATCTGCTTGCTCTCCATCTTGATTCAAGCCTTACGTTTACTTAGTTCTGCTAAAATAGTTGCTGGTTTTATTGTTAATAAAAATTACCCTGTCTGCTCATTTTGTTGGAAGTACTTAGAGAAGTAATAGCTGTTTGTTAATAAAGCATGCAGGTAGCAGGGTTGAGGCGCACGAGTTTTTCTCCAAGTCTGTTATTTTTTAATTCAGCCTGCATCTATGCTGTGGTGCGGTCTGCACAGATGATGTGTCTTTCCATTTTCCCCTCCTTGCCTTCGATTCAGGCTTGCTCATGCCCTCCTTATCTGCTAGGTTTGCTTTTAAGATAGGTTGCAGAGCAGTGAATTCCAAGTGTTGGTTTCGCTAATGTTTGTTTCATTGCCAGCCGATGAAGCTCTCTTTCAAACTAGGAAGCGTCTCTGGGGAAGAGACTGGGAGGAAATGGTCAAAGGAATTTATCATGGATGCTTGGCATGCACTGCATTCCAACAAATTGGTGTCTGGAATATGTTGGTATCAGGAGGGCACTTCAGAGTGATTTCAGCCACCTAAATTAAAATAAAATTGATGATAGAAAGCGAGATTCCTCTTCTAGGCATGAGGTCTCGTGTTACGGTTCAAAGAGCTGTCCGGTTATTTCGCTTGTCACACTTACGTGAAGCAATTAAAGTGGCACTGCCAGCTCGAAATCTAGTCAGCTTTTAGAAAATGGTTTGAACTTACTTTTGGGTACCGCATATGTCCCTTGACTGTGTGTGTTGTGTGAGTTTGGGAGAGACATGGCAATAGCAAACTTAATTTTTTCCTCTTTTTGTTGTTTTGTGATGGGCTCGTAGACGTACCAGGGGAAACCATCTCTAAAGGAGCTGGCTGCAGACAGAGCTCTCCGAAACGCTAGAACTTTTGAAAGATACTTACTTGAAGTGAAAAAAGTTGGAGAGAATATCTAGATTTTTTCTTGTTGTAGAAGAAAAAAGTAGTAAAAGTGAGGGTTTTTTTTTTTTTTTAGTGATGCCACTTGAAGTGATAGAGGTGCATTCCTTCATCGTGGAGATGATGTGCTGTCATTTTCCTTTGCGGGTATTTGGATCCTTGCTATCTTTAAGCAATGAACTCGCTGATTTCAGTGGGACTGCTCGCAGGCTTGAAAGCAGTTTGCAAGTTCAGAGCCATAAAGGCTATGTTTATGGCTTATGAGGAAAATTCAGTGTCCTCTGTATAAAATGCAGACCTGTAGCACAGTTCGCGTGTCTCCTCGGCTCTGTCTTTTTCAACCGGGAACGTGTATTTTTAAAACTATTTAATGCTTTCAGTCTTGTTGTTTCTGACTTTCGCCTCCCTCTGCATCCATTCCGCTTTGAGAGGTGATGAATGGTACTGACGGGCTGCACGAGGCTCTCCTGTCTGTATTCCAAAAGCAACGTGTTTGCGGCAAGGAAAATACTAAACTTTCCCTAGCATGTTTTCCTGAGTGTTCAAACTTTAATCAGGCTGATTTAGCTACCGCTAGTTGCTTTAGAAGACTCGTGGAGAGCCTGTAATTTTCATCACTTTTTTTCTTAAATACGTGCAAAATTGTTAGCAAAGCGTGTATTTTGTACTGCGAGGGTTACGCAGGTTAGACAAGTGTCACGTGAGAAAGAGACGCTCCAATTTTTGGAGGTGGGAGAAATTTGTTTGCTCTCAAGACAAGATGTAGAAAAAGTAAATGGAAAAAGTGAGCGTAGTAACTTTTTGTAACGTGCCGCCGTCGAGGAATAGATGCACCACAGTGAAGCTATGAATGTAATATAATCTTCCTTAAAACCTTAAATCATACTTTATTGCTGCTTTATGAAGCCCGTAAAACTTGCTGTTAAGGAAACAATTCTTTCAGGGTGATTTTTTTTTTTTAAATCTTTTTACTGAAGTGATCTAATGAAAAAATTTGTGTCTCTTCACTAGGCAGATAAAAGTGGTGCTGGCAATTTCCTCTCCTTGCACCTGAGATTACTCTGCCGCTAATACATTATTAAGGGCGGTTTAGTTTCGTCTTCTGAAAACTTATTGCTATAATCGCTGGTCCTTTCAAATGAAGATTAGTGTTTTGTAAATGTTTGTGCCAATATTCTTAAATCCTGTGTGAAGGATAAATATTTTGAGTGATTCAATAATTTCATAAAGGGAAAGAAAGCCCTGAAGTATTGGCACAGCGAGCCCTGGTTCTGATACTTGCCCCCCAAACGATCTGGGGACCTGCTTGTATTTAAACCGCAGTTCAAGATTTCCTATAGCCGTGGCAAATGGTACATGTCAGGGTTTGGGGGTTTTTTGCTAGTCCTTTTACTGTAATTCTCTTAAGATGCCTCCCTCTGTTTCAGCATCCCCGCAACGATCTCAGCCAGATAATAAAATACAGTTTAATAAGAAATGTTAGTAATATTATCAAAACAGAATTTGCACAGGAAATAAAATAGGAAATAAGGGTGAGTCTTTTCCTATCGCTTGTTAATTTATTAGAGCGCTCTATAGCACTGTTTGGCTATATTCGGAGGAAAGTGGAAGAATTTCAGTCCTGAGAGTAAAACTCTTCTGGGCAAAATTAGTCTGGTACTAAGTTTTGTAACGGGGCTGAGTGTGTGTGTGTGTGTTTGGTTTTTTCTTTTTTCTTTGCCCGGCCGCCACCTGAAGGGCATATCTATACTTTAACTGTGCCAGACACCAGCAGAGGTAACTAAATCAGCTTTAATGGAACTGGGTTGGACACCGAAACCAGCCCAGGTGTGGCAAGGGGTCTGTGCTTAAGAAGCTGAGAGCATTAGCTCATCTCTGATTTGTGTGCCCCTGTAATTAATCCAGTTCCAAAACTAGAACCGAGGCTAACTTAAACGCCAACACATTTGAAATATTTTTTGCGTATTTTATGACTTGATTTACCTGGCATATTTTTCAGCCTGGTATTTGCAAGCTTCTCTTTTGAGTCAAGAATCAAGTGTGGTTAAATATACCTTGAATTTACGTGGCTAGTGTTATATCCTTCACCATGCTGTGTATTTTGGTTTGAAGTCTTTGTGGAATGGCAGACTGAAACTCTGTCTTACTTAGTGTCTTAAGAAATGAGCGCTCCCAATTGAAGGGCAACTAAGTTTATTTTTGAGTGCTGAAAAGCTGACTGACGGAATTGTTAGACGAATTAAAAACAAACTCACTCCCAAACATCTTTTACTGCTCAATAAAGAAAGAAGTAAAGAGACAATCTTTGGGACTGATGCTTTCCTACATGTAGCAAATATAAACCAAAAGACAGATTAAGGCGTCTTTGTCTATAGCCATGTCCGCTTGCGAACAATAATAGTCAGAGAACGGTGGAGAGCATTACTTGGGTCAAGGGGGTCACTCTGTGTTTCCCGAGCCACTCAAAGAGGATGGTGCTTGGCGGAGCTCTTCTGCTGCTACAGCAAAACGAGGTTTGTCATAGTGTAACGAGGACAAAATCAGCTTGAGTTAACATAATTTCATTTCGTCTGTTCTGTTTTCCTAGGTATATTGAGGTCTTCATTTAGGTAGAGGATTTGTAGGGGAACAAGGATAACAGTTGAGCATTTCTGCTGCAAATGCTTCAAGTCCAGATTAAAAAAACAGAAATAGCAAGTCATGGATGTCATAATTCTGTGTTAAGTCGTGTCGTGTTCGTTTCATGTTCATTCGTATCGCATCGCATTATGAATATCCCAAATGGAGCCGTTGCTTTTTACTTTAACATGTAGGCAATTATTTCCGTCGAAGTTGCGGGGCTGTCTGTCTAGTCGCTGCTTTGACATCTGTCATCGTAGTACTAAATTGCTTTGTAAGACCTATTACTTTGGGATATAGTATAGTGCCTCTTAATTGCACCGCTTGCTTCTCCTGCGTGAACAGAGCCTACTTTTGTTTCCGATGTTAATGGCAAGGCCCTGATGGCAGAGCGATGCTGAGAGTTCATTGATGGGAGGGGAACTGCTCTGGGATTACAGGGGCATACTTGGGCCTTGTGTTTTATGACGAGCACGAGTGCCAAAAATGCTCGGGTTTTGACTTGTGTGACTTAATTCTCTGGCCGGCTGTTGAGGCGGTGGTATAGCCGTTGCAAACAAGCTCTCTGTGTTTTTTAGCTTCCCACGGATGCTGAGCGTTCGCTCTCTGCTAAATGCCGGCTATTGAGCGCAGACTTCTGCGGCTCCCCAAAGGATCTCTTGGCCTCAGCAAATCCTTCGCCTCTCCCTTTGGGAATATTGTTTTCTGACTGTCTCTGCTGTCTTGTACTTAAAATGTACACCTAACTCACAAAGAAGGATGCTGGTTGATCATTTAGAATAAACATATTCTTTACGTTTTCTTGGGCAGACAATGTCATTTAGGTGGAAAACGGCTCGCGTATTTTACATGACTGACTTGTAGATATCATAGCTTTGTTGCGGCTAATGAAACACTTTTTTGGTTCACCCGAAACAGCTAATTAATCACTGAAGGCAGCTATAAAAGGTACAAAGTTCAGATTGAGCAGTGCTTATTGCTTCAAGCCTAAAAACCTGAGACTGTTTAACTGCTGATAAATGCAATATGCATCTATGTAAAGCAAATAAATACTTCTGAACTGAGGAGCTGTGCCATACGTAGTCAATTTTAGCATTGTGTAACCTATTAAACGTATTACCTTGCATTTAAAATAGTCAACTCGGCTAATCTAGCTTTGGAGACACATATTAGTAAAAAAATGAGGCCGTGGTCCTGGGGGATTCGTGTAAGTTGAACTTAAATAGCAGTTGTTTGTTACACACCCAAAGCACACATTTTATGTGCAAGTGCACCTATCTAGAAATAGAAAATGAACAAGCCGAGCAAATTTGTATTACCAAAGCATTCAGTTACTGGCATTCCTTAAGAGCAGGGATATTCAGTACGTATGAATATCTGGAAGTAATTCCATTTCCCATTAATTGAACCACAGCTATCCCTTTTTGGCACCAATATGGTGGGTGTTTATGGTGTAAATCAATGGATAAGTTCTACAAATGGAGCCCTAAATGCTCTGACTTTTTGTCAGGTGGGTTGTTTTCTTTCAAAAAAGAATTTATTCAATAGCACAGCAGTGCGGTAGCTTCCTTCTTAAAATTCATACGGTTCCTGCTGTGATTGACAGGGTACAGCTTCATTATGCAGTTTGCTAGATGGGCCGATTATGGCTATGAATGCGTGAATGGGATGAATGAGAAAAATGCGTAATTGATTCTAGCCGTGGTCGGCTGGTTCATTAACGGTGTGAATGCGCCACGCTCACATCTGCAAGGGAAGAAATGAAACTTGTTTGTACTTTTCCAGTTATTTGGAAAAATTCGTTATGCTAATATTTTTGCCATCTAGTGTCACTTTTACAAAGAACAAGGGAAGGGTAAATTACATGAAAAGTGAAGTACATCAGTCCTCCAGGTTGGTTTTTGAGGTGCAGTCACTTCTCTTCATCCTTTGGCAACTGAAAGTTGTGTTTCGTCTTTGCCCACGCTGCTCTGCCTTTTCTGTTCAGCAGTGTGGACGCAAACTTGTGTGACAAACAGCACGTTAAGATGTATGGACCGATTTCTTTAATGAAGATGACCAGAGAAAATTCATCTCATTGGTCTGTTTACGTGTAGAGCAGATGCGGTTTCATTTTTCACTGGCCTAGCTGGGAGTTTGAAGGGAGAGTCGCTGTGCTTCTGAAGTGTGGGTTAGTCGTGCAAGTTGTATTTATTTTCACTGGTGGCAAAGTAGCGATAGGGATCTCTTCAATGTCAAAGTGCCTGTTATACCTCCAGACCAGTTTGTGGCTTGCACAAGATTCAGTTGCCTGCTTTCGTTATAGTGCTTCATGGAAAAACAAGAAAGCACGGAACAAAAGCAAGCACAGGGGATGGAGAGGATGTGCACACAAATCGATCTGCGAGTGCCACGGACCTTGCTTTGGCTGCCAGACTTTCTAACCAAACAACTGAAAGCCAAATGACCAAAAAGAGAGCAGTTGTTCCTATACTCTCTCCTTGGATCAACAACACGATGCAACGCAAATTTTGGAAGAGCCAGCGTAAGAATGTTGCTTCAGCCCTAATGGAGCTCCAAAACACGGTTGTACAGTGCCGATCTGTACTGATGCTTTCTTTCAACCGCTCCTACCTTCTCTTTGGAAGCTTTTCTGTAGGCAAAAATGCCGCTTTAAAAGCAAGCTGCTTCATTAGCCTTAAAAGCGCTTTGATCCATTGCTGTGACCTGATCCCAGATGAGAATATACCTTCCTCTGGGGCTCTTCGCCTCTGTGTACTACTAAAAATGCGAGCAAACTTCTCTGTTCTGTGTACACGGAGAAGGTGATTTACGAACACGTGGATTGCAGCTTTCTTTTTAATGAAGTTTCTTATCAATGTGCTTAGCTGGAAGACTGACCATAGTAAATCAGAAGCTTCAAAGTGGTGCTGGCAGCTTCATTTGACACAAAAATTAAAATACTACAAATGGCAAGCGTGGCATTCCCTGAGAGCTGCCTGTTCCCAGTTTTACTGTGTGTGGTGGGTTTGACCCTGGCTGGAGGCAAGGTGCTGCCAAAGCTGCTCTGTCACTCCCCTCCCCAGCTGGGCAGGGGAAAGAAAATATGATGAAAGGCTCGTGGGTCGAGATAAGGACGGGGAGAGATCACTCACCAATTACCGTCACGGGCAAAACACATTTGACTTAGGGAAATTAGTTTAATTTATTACCAATCAAATCAGAATAGGATAATGAGAAATAAACCCCAAATCTTAAAAACACTCTCCCCCACCCCTCCCCTCTTCCCAGGCTTAACTTCACTCCCGATTTTCTCTCTCTCCTCCTCTCCAGCATCACAGGGTCACAGGGAATGGGGGTTGGGGTCAGTTCATCACACGCTGTCCCTGCCGCTCCTTCCCCCTCAAGGGAGGGCTCCTCGCACTCTGCCCCTGCTCCCGCGTGGGCTCCGTCCCATGGCAGACAGTACTTCCCAAACCACTTCTACGTGGGTCCTTTCCATGGGGCACAGTCCTTCAGGAACACACTGCTCCAGTGTGGGTCCCGCGTGGGGTCACAAGCCCTGCCAGCAAATGTGCTCCAGCGTGGGCTCCTCTCTCCACGGGGCCACAGGTCCTGCCAGGAGCCAGCTCCAGCGTGGGCTTCCCACGGGGCCACAGCCTCCTTTGGACATCCGCCTGCTCCAGCATGGGCTCCTCCACGGGCTGCAGGAGCACAGCCTGCCTCACCACGGGCTGCGGGGAATCTCTGCTCTGGCGCCTGGGGCACCTCCTGCCCCTCCTTCCTCCCCGACCTGGGTGCCCACAGAGTTTTCTCTCACACATTCTCACTCCTCTCTCTGGCTGCAGTTGCTGTTGTGCAGCAACTTTTCCTCTTCTTAAATACGTTATCCCAGAGGTGCTACCACCGTGGCTGATGGGCTTGGGCTTGGGCTTGGCCAGCGGCGGGTCCGTCTTGGAGCCGGCTGGCATTGGCTCTGACAGACATAGGGGAAGCTTCTAGCAGCTTCTCACAGAAGCCACCCCGGCTACCAAAGCCTGGCCATGCAAACCCAATACACTCTGTTCACCTGGTTTTTAAGAACAAAAAAAAACCAAATAGAGGACCCTTTAGGGAAATGTTTGTATTTCTTGCTCCTGTTTGACCTCATTAAGAAATGCTTAGAGAGAGAAGGGGTGCAGGAGCTCCAAGAAGGAAAAGGAGCTGTTTGGTAGCAGGGATCTGTACCCAGCCTTTCCAGCCAAACTAAATCTTTTTGGAGTTTCTCTGTGTTTTCCCCAGTTTAAAAATCTTTAGGTGATGAGACTGCTTCTGCTTCGTGCCATTGTGCCTCTGCAGCATATCTTCAGCCCGTTGTCGTGCTCATCCCCATGGCCTGTGCCCCCATCTGCGTTGTCCTCTGCAATCGGTTTGCGTTCCTGTGGTGAAACTCATCCCTGCAATGATCTTTCACCGTGACTGAAGTCTGACCTGGAGGTTGTGTTTGCTTCAGAAAGGCCATGCGCTTTCTCTAGGGTGGATGCTTGTTCTGGCCGCAGGTAGATTGGTGCGGAAGGTGATAAGTAGGGCTTGCATGTCTGTGTTTGTGCCGGAATTTTGTATTTGGGGCTGCCCGCTGTAGCGGGTGGCCAGAGTAGCAGGGCAGCAGTTCTACCCCTTCATTTTCTGGTAGACAAATGCCTGTAGACCTGCCCCCTCCTCCGTCCTCCAGTTCTGTAGCGTGCAAATTTCTCCAGCTCTGTGCAGCTGGGTGAGGGGGGAATGAGCGAGCAGATAGGAAACTGTATTGTGACAGGCTGGAAGATTGACACAGTCTGTGTAGATTATGTTAAAAATAAATTACTCTGCTTTAGCCTGTGAAGTCTGATCCTCGTATGTTAACTGCATGGGCTGGTAGGGGAGAGCTGTTTTGTTTGTTTGCTTTATGCCTGTATAATCTCAAAGAGTTTTACCTGCCTGCAAGCCTTGGTGTATTGTGGAATGGTTTGAGCAGACTAATGTGTAGTTTAGGCAATGTATGGATACACTGATTTTATTGATAAGGTACAATAATAAAATAATTACTTCCCTGTTCATCTGCTAACCGTGAAACAGACTGGCACGTTGTTAATGCTGCTGTCCTAGTAAAATCTTACTCTGTCGTGCGCTTCAGAATAATAACGTGCTTAAGAAAAGCAATTCCTGCCAGTCATACTCTGTAAATAAAATTGCAGAAGTTTTTATATTTTACAAACCAATTCATTAACTACCTTTAGTGTCCTGTCTAAAGAGCCCAGCTATGACGAGCTTGTAGAAATTAAAACATAAAAGCTAATAATTGCATTAAAGGTTACCTATTCATGTGAAGTGTCTGGTGTAGTGATACGGGGTTGGTAATGGGGCACCGTGAGAATGCTAAATCAGGAAGTTCTGGAAAAAAAAGGTGACAACAAAAACCTTTTCCATTCATTGAGCTGAGAATTTTAAAAACTAGTGCTTAATAATGAAAAGACTAAGGGAATAGAGTGAAGCATTTAATGAGTGAAATGCATCTAGAAATTATACCAAAGGGAGTTTTATACAGAAAGGCTCAAGCAAGAATTTGGCACTTGGGCTGTTCTCCAAAACTCCTCCTCGTTGTGTAATAAATTAATAATATAAGCCATGAAGCTTCAGCTTTTAACCAGCTACACCTTGAAATGCAAGGTAACTCAGCCTTAGCAGAAAGAGGGAAGTCTTTTATGATTCTTTCTTTTACTCATCTTTTAGACTTTCTTTTTAAGTTGGTTTTATAGTCATCCCTTTATGTGCTTGTTGTTGGCTGGTGGATGCTGCGAATCCGAAGCACGTACCCTTGATGTAGTGTCTATAAATGTAGGACAACTTTGAGATCGGATTCCCTAGTATATTCCTTCCCTCTTGCGCCGTAATTGCAGCTTGCCTCTTTCAAAAACAAAGAACAAGGAGGAGGGGGAAAAAAAAAAGTCAAGAGAAGCTTTTTCTTTCTCTGAAGGTGCTGACATTTCCACATAGAAACCTTCTTGGAAAGTTTCAGCCTGAAGGAAACAGCTGTAGTCATGATCTTGAAATTGTGGATGTCTTACCTAGTGGAGGTAGTCACACAAGCTTATCTCCACAAGCGGAAGCAAATTTTAAGCTAGCTATGCTATTTCTTTTTTTTCTCGGCCTTAATAGTTCTCAGTCTATTATAGCAGTTAACATCCGTGGAAAAAATAACCTCAACAATTTCTGAACTCCTGGGTGAAGCCATTCTGCCTGTTTCAGTCGCGTGCTATCATCCTGCTCATCAGTGGATAAAGGCTCAACACCTGCTTGATGGTTCAGTTGTCTGAAACGCTGTAGGGAGGGTTTGCTGGAGTCACTGTCTGGCGGTTGTGACATTCAACCGAAATTATCCAGTCTATCCATCTTGTTCCCACAACTGCAGAAAATTACTGCGATCAAAACGGGAAGAAGAGTAGTTAACCTTGTATTTACTTCTCAGTAGGGTGATTTTGTGTAGCAGTTGGGAAGTTTAGCTCTCGTGGGTTTGTTTCCCATCACAGCCAATTCCTCAGTGTTTCTGGGATTCTCTGACGTGCTTTTATTTGCTGAATATCAGTACTTTCTGGCTAACGCAAAGAAAAAATTTGGAAATGTTCAAAACATTATGCCTCGGAACATATGCCACTTTTTAAGTAGTAGAGACCAGGACACGACAGATTCCTTCTGGATTGAAATGAAAAAAAAAAAAGACAGCATACATTTTAACGTTAGTCTGGCCATTTTCATTTGTGCTTTGGTATAGGTTGGAGGGAAATAATCAAAGGCAGCTTGGACAAAGAATAGTGGTGTGAATTCTGTAGGANCCTTCTGGATTGAAATGAAAAAAAAAAAAGACAGCATACATTTTAACGTTAGTCTGGCCATTTTCATTTGTGCTTTGGTATAGGTTGGAGGGAAATAATCAAAGGCAATTGGACAAAGAATAGTGGTGTGAATTCTGTAGGATTTGTGAGTAAATGAAAAAATTTTGGAGTGTAACAGCAGATGTTTGTTGGAATCCTGTCCCATATGGGACAGAAACACAACCTAACCAATGGGACCAGCGATACTGCAATTTAAAGCATCAGCCTAATCCGGTTTTGTGGCAACGTTGCAAAAAAATAATGCCATCGTTTATTCCTGCTGCTGTATATTGTAGGGGATGATAAGGAAGGAAAAAACCCCAGATATTCCTGCCACCATAACTCGTTCTATTGTGTTCACACATGGTATAGAGGAATGACAGTCGAAGAGTAAATGTGCCTCCTTCTAGTCAAGTGTGTGGGGAAAATCAAAACAAAACAAAACATGACACCTTTTAGATTGTAGATTTCTTTTCAAGATTTTTGCACTCTAGGCTTTTTACTTCATTTTTCCCTATACACTTTAGAGACTTTGACTGATGGCAGCATCTGATTTTGATGCGTCCAGAGGTATAATACCCAAGATATTCCCTCAGTGTCCTTTCTCTTTTTTTTTTTTCATTAAGTTTATTCCAACAGAATATTTTATTTTATTGCATGATGTCTACATCTGGCTTGATGGGAGAGGAAAGCACGTTCTTTGAATAACTAACACATTCATAGGTCACAGCTTTTCTCCTCTTACAAAGGCTGCTGAGAAAAGAATTAAAAGTATTAGACAAAACCGATGACCTGTGTGTTGCGATCAAACTTCTGAGGTTTTGTACAGTGAACTTCCCAGTGAGAGGACCTTCAAGGCATGAGAATAATAGGGGGGTTCAAACAATTGTACAGTATTTACACTTGTATAGTGCTAAAGGTTTAGGGTATTTATGAAAATATTTCATCTCTCCTACACGTGGATTCCAGTGCGCATCTAACAAATGGTTAGTGTGTTTTCCTCATTTTTTCCTTGAGTTCAAATACTTGAAATTTAACCTTTACTGGTTTTCATTTTGAATTATCAAAGTTATATCTTAATACATGGTTTCCAGTTATAATAATTTTCTTACAACGTCATTCCTATCTTTGTATCTGTAGGTATAATACCAGAGTGGATTAACTTCAGATGAATAAGCAAACAAACCACGTTAGGATCTCTTAATTTTTTTATTTTTTATTTCTTGCAGATGTGATCCATACCGTTGGGCCGATCGCAAGAGGCCATCTCACTGACACTCATAAAGAAAACTTGGCAAACTGCTACAAATCCTCTCTGAAACTGGCAAAAGAAAACAACATCAGATCAATTGTAAGTACTCTGAGGTCACATTATTTTTTTTTTAATTTAGGTCTTTGTTTTCTCGCTGTAGAATAATTACAGATGTAATGGTAGGCTTCCAAAAGGTTTTCTTGCTGTATATGATGTGAAAAGGTAAGAAATTAAAATATCATTTGGCCAAAACAATTGCTAGAGAAAGGCATACAGTTATTTTAGGAGATAAGGAAAGTTTGCCTTGCAGTAGGTGTAAAATAAAAACAAACTGAAGCAATAAGAAAGAGAGAGCGCACTGTCCCGGTAGCTCACTTTTACACAGTATTGTTTATTTCAAAAGACCTAAGAAGCCACTGGTCAGGTGGATGACTGCACGCAATATTACCTCCTAAATAGCTGAAAAGTGATTAATTTGTTGCTTATTCTGTCCATCAAAGTTACTTCCTAAAAATAAAGATACTGGTCAAGCGGCAATGTTTATAGCACCGCCTCACCAAAATCCATCATAAAATAGCCTGTTAGATGATCTTCCATTGAATGACAAAGGTTCTTTGATTGCTTGAAATACCTGTTAAATTTTTGTGCCTCAAAAGGCCAGATTTTCAAAGCCCGCAGAGCAAAGGAGCTGTTCTCGCTCCAGCTCTGGAGCTTTGATTCGGTAGCTCAAACTGAGCAGCTGAAGTCTGGATATCCCTAGGCTAGTTCCCTAAATGTTTAACCCAGAAGGAAGTTATCGCCTGGACATGACTTCACACCTTTTGGGTCATTTTCACTGGTTGTGTGATAGCACTTATGTTCGGCAACTCAGAACACACACTTAATCTAAAAAATCTTAATTGAACCAATGGTGTTATGTCGGGGTGAAATACTCAGTAAGGGAAAGTTATTAACGTTAAAAACCCGCAGGTGGAAAATGAAGCTTTTCGAGGAGAGCGGCAGGACAAGTGTAGGGCTTTGAGCCCGAGTTAGGGGTACCCTTCAGAGCAAAAGCTGATGAATATTTCTTTTTGTTGCAAACTGTGCTCGTTACGGTTTTTCTGCTGCAGGCCTCTCTGTACTGCTCAAAATGCTGTCCAGTGAGCCCCCTTTGCCATTACCCAGCCACGAAAGAGAGGTGGTACCCAATTTACTTGCTTCTCGATTTTTGTTGGTTTTTCTTTTAATGCTATGCACATAAATTAGAACTGAAAGCAATCTCGAGGTAGGGGGGCATGTTTTGAACTCCTCTCTGGGATTGTTTAGACATACAAGGATGTTTCTCTGTCCTGCTGTGATTCTCACTGGAGGCAGTAAGATCTCTGTGCTGTTGCACGTTCTTACTTGTTCCTGCCTTTAGGCTCTGGGCAATTGCATGCTGCTTCTGGGGCGTTCAGGTTAGTGAGAATAAAGTTCCTAACATGGTGGGAGGGGAAAGAAATGGTATGAAAAATAATAATATTGAAATAACAAAGGAAAGACTGCAGTGGGCATTGGTCAATGCTGGTAATGCTTCCATCTGTTGCAATTCTTTTCATTTTGGGACATTCTAGGTGTAGCTTGGTGTTTAACACGGAATAATAAAGAGTGATTATTCTCACGGGTTTCATGAAAACTAGCCCGATAGTTTAGCAAGAAAAGATGACCACGGGAGAAATCAACCACAGATTATTTCCTTACTGGTTAAGAGCTGTTGAACGTGCACCTGTTTGAGATAAAAAATACTCAACACCCAGACTTGCAGAACACAGCTGCACAAGCTGAACAGGAGCCAAGAGCCATTCATTCATACCAGCATTAAGAAGCTTAGCAAGCAATATGGATTTTGAAGTCCACATGACAGATCATGGACTGTTCTGAAAAGCCCGAAGTCCGGTGATTTCAGTGGTGCTTTAGGAAGTGAAGGCTACTTGAGTGTCTACACTAATGAACAAACCAAGCCTGGAGCAAAATAAACTCTATAATTCATTCAATTAAGGAGCAGTAGATTACCGTGAGTCTGAAGAAAAGAATACAAGTGCAAGTGGGTTTTGCAAGATCCGGTACAGTAGATACAGAGGGAAAGGAAAGAAAATGAGTAAAAAACCCTGCAGGCTTCTGAGGCTCGCAGAGACCTGGTAGAGAGAACAGAAGTACTCAGATTGACTCGAATAGGCAATATCCGAGAGTGGACTCGTTTGTGGTAGCAGATGTATTTGCAGATAAACAAAAACTGGGGCCCAGGGGAGTTACCTGTGTAAAATAAGGAAGAGAAAATCAGCTGTGCTGATTGGTGGCATATTTTGGTGGCCTCTTCGAGAAGATTAGATGAGCGCGGGGAAGAGGAAAATGAGGAATTTTAAAATAGATACTGAGGAAAAGCAGTATACTTACGACATAAATAAATACGTATTGAGAACAAGTTGTAGCGTATACTAAAAGAATTAACTAAACGAGAAAGCATCGGAGCTCTAGCAGTTGTAGCAAGTGAGAAGGAAGCAAGGAGGCATGAAAGAATTGTAACAACGTGAATATGTTACTTTTCTTCAGGAGAGAAAGGACAGCAAGCCTAGGAATTAATGCAGAAAGAGGGGGGAAAAACCCACCACAACTCTGAACACGAATTGTGTCACAGGAATTAGAATTGCTGGCAGCATTATGAAGAGTGATGATGAATGGCAATGTATCAAGTTGGACAGAAGCGTGCAGGGTGACTCAGGGTGCGCCGCTAAATGCAGTTTAATTTAACATCTTTATTAATGATTTTTGAAGAGTACATAACCAGCTCATTAATTACGTTTACAAATGATGCTACATTAGGCAGTGTTGCAAACACTAGAAAAGGACAGAGATATATGATGACAATTGATTACAGACTGTGAATATAACCTCATCCAGCTATGGCACCAGAAGGGAGTTTTTGCCTCCAGTCCGGAGGAAGATAGGTCAGAACCAGAGCTGACAGCTACGGTGTAATTCGGCGTGGGAAAAGATGAAGGTGGGGAAAAATAACCCAGTTTGCAAATAGTCAAAGGGAGAAGCATGCTGGAAAAAACAGTGCAATGAGGAAATGGTCACGAATAATAAGCCTCAAATTAGATACGCTTACGGTAGTCAGTTGTTCTGTTTCAGTATTGCATAGTGTTGAGCTGCCTATAGAGAAATAACGGATGCCATGGAGGTTATAGTTTCTGTTCAAAATGGATGGGGGAGAACAGGAATAAGATTCAGAATAGACCGAAACTCGCTTACACGTGTGTGTACGTAGATGTTTTACATATGAGGAAGGGAAGCGATGATCTTGAAATACTGTGTAAGTTGTGAGATGCAGCTTTATGAAGAGCGGAAGAGAAGAATGTCGTTGTGTGTGCGACCAAATGGCAGTTAAATGGTGTAGCTGGTACTAATTTGGGTTGTGTTCATGTCCAAGGTGACCAGGCGTGGATGCAACTCTGCAAATTCTTGGGGGAGCACTGAAATATCATCTGAAAATGTTATAATCTCAGTATATTAAAAAAAACACGTGATGGGTAAAACCAGAAATGAGATGAGGGAATATAACAAAATGCCAGTCAGCCTGATTGCCAAGGATCATAATTCACCAGCAGCCCAGCCACGGGCGAGGATTTGCATGGCCGTTAAGGCGGGAAGAGCCGCCTGCAGAACAAACGTGATCGTCCGCAGGATTGTTCACAGAAATCGAACAGCCCCTGAGATTTGTCTCCCACGCCCGTTTTCTCAACCCTTTTGTGTTCGATACAAAGTTTGGAATGCCATATCAGCTGTTTTCAGGCAGGAGTTTGTGTCTCTCGGATCATCTGCTGCATCTACCTTTTAGGTTACCGAAGTAAAGTTTGTGTTTGTACTTGTTATCCGGCATTCCTGAAAACGTGCATCGCTTTTTCCTTCCCACTGCTTTACGTAGCTGCGCCCGCTGTAGGACACTTGAGCTGCTCTCTGGCTGTTCGTGTGGGCACTGGTGCTGGATGAACCTTTAGTGTTGAAAAAGTCCCATTATTTAAGCAGTCCTCCGTCTGGATAAGGCGGTACTTGAGGCGTTGTTTCTGTTTATCTCCGCTTAATTCGGTACAGATCAAAGGGAGAAAAAAGTATTTAAGGTAATACAGGGAACATATTTTAGGAGTAAATAGTTGGCATTTAAGCAAATTAAGTTTCTTAAATGTTCAGAATAATTTCCTAATAGTGGAAAAAGTTGTATTTTGATGTAGTCTCCTTAACACGCTAGTAGCGATTACTATACTGCATCAATTAAATCTCCGCGGCCTGAAACACTGGGAATACGTTATAGGCACCAAAACTTCCCTGGAAGAAGAGATGGTAAAAATATTCCAAGAGGTGTTTTTGCCTTTCTCCTGTATTGGTTTTCTAAATAAGAGTCTTACAGGCCGATTAATTGTTAAGTTACCAGTCTGTCTAGAGGAGTTGTAATCGCTGTTTTCAAGAATTAAATTGGTCCCCTGCTTACATGTTGTTTGAAGTTATTTACTCCGTGTGCTCTGACTTTTTTTGGAAGACCTCCTGTCCTGCTTTGCTTTGTGTGCATTACTTTGAAGCCATGTGATACCGTGCAACTCTTCTGAACATCAAGCACTTCCCTGCCACGTACTTTATTCAGACTTTGCTTGTGGTTGAAAAAAATCTCAATCGATTGATGTCAGTGGAAGCTGGGATTGCAGTTAAACACACGCTTTCTGAGCTACACAGAAAATAAAAAAAGTTGCCGTGCGTTACTGTGGCTGGGATCCAAGTCAAGAGGGCTGTAGCGTGTTTGCAGAGAGGGGAAGGTGGTGCCAATCTCTCACCCAGAAGGTAGGGCAGGCCTCCCGTGCGATGGTTACGGAAATTGAGAAGTTTTATTTGGGACTACAGCACTGCTGTTGTTCAGGACTGGCGTTCGGCATTGCAGTCTTCAGGATCGCTTCGTGTTGGCAGGGGGTGAATTGTAAAGCTGTAACAAGAAGCATTTCTTTAGACCGTGCTCTCTGACCTCCACCTCTAGGGAGAATTAGGGCTAGAGTGTGGGGGCTGGAGGAAATCCTCAAAGAATGCTGCTTTGTGAGTTGCAGAAGGAGGCCTGCTTACCACCAACAAATATATTAACGGGGTTAAATACAAAATACAGAAATTTTTCGATGGGATCCATAGAGTCAGGTAGGGAAGAGTTCATGCTGTTCTAGACCCTTACTAGATCAGTTTGCTGTTACTTAAAAACAACCACACAGCAAAAATACCAGTCTGTCTGTCTGGGTGTTTGTCCTGTGAATGTGAATTTCCCTACTCCAGGAAAAGCCTCTTAGCTGGACTTTACTTCCCAACACAACGACCCCTCTCCTCTGTCTAAAGGATATAAAGGCAAAAGGCTGTCTAGAAATATGTCAGAAGCAAGAGGACCTATTCAAGGGCTGGCTTGCTCAACTTCAAGTCGTGTGGAAAAGCCATCGGTTGGCGGTGGGATGGCTAGTGACCTGTGATGAGAGGGTATTTCTGGGAGAGCAGGTTGTCTCTTTTGACTCTGGATAAAGTGGGTCCCTCCCGCGCACACAGCTTGTGCAGCACGTCGGCTAGGGTTAGTACGAAAGTATGCTAAATAAGGTTGGGACGTGTGCATTTGAAATCCACGTTGTGCATAATTTCTGGGGTCTTCAATCAGTGTACACAATGCGTATAATTAGCTGTGCATATGCAATGCCTTTAAATTAAAGTGTTATTTGAGGCTTTGTTAAATAAATACTCTTTTCATAGAAAGAGTAAGTTAATATACAGGGAGTTCCAACTCATCCATTTATAGGCGTTTTTCACAAACAAGGGTCGTTTACTTTAATTTTATTTGTTGTCGTGGTATCGCCCAAGTAAATACCGATACTAATATAACTCATTTGGACACAAACGCAACCTATTAATTATTCAGAGCAACATGTAAAAATACGTCAAGGTACCTGCCACTTACCCATTTACAGCACTTAAGAAATAAACAAATTGTCTTCTGAATTGATTTAACTGTTTGTCCTCACTTGTGGATTTTAACAATAGGCTTTGCAGCTGTGCACTGATATTCTTGGTACTTGTATTTGGCTTTGAAAGGGAAGCGTACTTCTGATAGGCTGCACTGTTTCTTTGAGCTTCTTTTGAGCGCAGACGTACTTAGCCGCTGCGATGCTTGGATCTTCAATTGTAAGTCATGGACTTAAATTTTTCATCTCGATTTCAAACCCAGAGTGTTCTCAGTGACTCCTGTTCTAAATTATAAAATTCATCAAAGAGGAGTTTTACTTGAATTGTAGGAAGGCGCTTAGAATGGTGTGCTGTAATGTGTTGGTCTGACAGCTGGTTTTACAGTCTTGCGTTTACCTGCCTTGTTCTCTCATGATGCAAAGTGGTGTTTTAGGGAAGAGTAAAGCCATTTTTTATTATTGTTTTTAAGGAAACTTATTTCCTGCTGAGAATGTTGCCATAGCAATGAGTTATAAGTCTGAAATTCCTAAAGGTTGACTTTATTCTATCATCTGGTTTTCTGATATAGCTTCATATCCATCAATCAGCAGAGTTGCTTTGGAAGGAAATTTCCGCAGCATCATAAATCCACTTAATTTCTTTCTTTGAAACACTTGTTTAACTTGTAAGCTATGATACGACTGATCTTAGATTTTCAAATGGAGTTTTCTCTCCAGCTTAGCCTTCCTCTTTTTTTGGCTTGTTAATCTTTTTCCTTTTCTTAGATGTTTTCCAGATAGTATCTTTAAGAATGGAGCTACTACATTAAGTTTTTAAGTTTGCTTAAGTACCATATTGACTTTTTACATCTGCATCAGATGAGGCGGCTATGATCTTTGAGTTTGGTTTCAGAAATTGCTGTAGCTGGCCATGCTTTTGCCAAGCCAAGGTGAACCTGCTGCTGCGTGTACTGCATGTGTTCCCAGCTGTTTCTTCCACAATGACCTTGGCAGATTGAATCACAATCCTGTTTTTTCAGTAAATATTTCATTAAATAAGACGTATTCAGCGACATCAAGTGTAAGTCGTTACACCTGAACAGAGATACTCGTTCAACTGAGAGAGACTGTGGAATGATTGCAGTCCTAGGCAGAGGTTCTGCAGAGAATAAGCAGGAGTTTGTAGTGGATCATGCACTGGATGTGAGTTGACCGCATCATCCTGTTGTGGGGAAAACCAAGAAACAGCTATAGAGTGAGAAATAAACGGGAAAGATCTGTGAAGTTACCTGTTGCGCTACTTCGGTAGAGCAAACCGGACTGTTGTGTCTAATGTGGGGAACTGAAGACAGTTTTTCAGCCGGGATCAGTTAGTGAGTTAGAAATGGTACCAACAGTAGCATGAAAGAAAAATTTAAGTCCAGAGAATGGAAGAATAAAGGTGAGGAGAAGAAGATAGAAACAAAATTGAAATGCATAAAACACTATTGAAGAGTTAACAGTTAATAAGTTGCTGTCTGTCTGGGGATAGGATGAGAAGAAAGAGCCTGAATTTATAGGAACGGAGTTTTAGGTTAGAGATTATGAGGAATTTCCTGGTTTGAAGGATGGTAAAGCATCGGGAAAATTGTCTAGGAAAGTTATGGCTCCATCAGCGGCTGTACACGGGCCATCACTAGCATTTGTTGACACCCCAGTTCGTAATGCATTAAGCGCTGCCGGAAGTTTGCGCTGCGGCAGCAAGGTTCTTGCAGCCTTGTGGAAATCTGCAGGTAGCCTCGTCACAGCGGGAGCTGGCCGTACAGTGCCGAGGTAGGCAGATTGTTTTATGTTGCAAACAGAATTCCTTTAAAAAAAATTGTTGTAATGCCGTTGTGTTTTTATTGGTTTGTTTTGGTCACACAGTTGCACAATTTTGGATTGGTTTTTTTTTTTTCCTCCTTACCAATTTGTTTTTACTGCCTTGCCAGTGTGCCATGGGGAATGGTTTTTCCGTTGAGCTAAATGCCTTTGATTTCTGTTTCTTCTGCTATCTGGCTGCTCTTCTTTCTTACCGTGGAGGGTTTTGTACAGACACTGAGGAACATAACCAGCTTAGGGTGCACAGACAGCTCGTGCAATAACATTTTGAGGCTTGTCTACACTTCTGTGTGGTTTTTTTATAATCCATTTAAATGTTGTTTCTGCCACTGTATGCTTATATATATAGTATAAATTTCCTTAGAGGAAGCAAATTTGTTTTATTTGATGCTTGAAGCATGTTACAGTGTTTGTTTTCTATGGGCAAGAGTGGCAGGAGCAGCTCGGAGGCTTACGTGGATCAGTCGTGAATATGTTTCAAAGCAACGTACCGTATAGAAATTATTTGTGGTAACGGTGCTGATGGTGTGACCTGAAGTGATTCTTCCTTTTTTAAGTATGACATGATGCTTCCTGAATACGGATATCCTTTTTTTCATCCCCCGCCTCCTAAGTGCTCAGAGGCGTTTTGAGTACGGACAGGGACAGGTACAGCCCCAAACTGAGCAAGTGCTTGAACTTCTACCAGCAGACAGGTCTCAGGGTGCTGGGGCTTAGATACTGCACCAAGTGGCCTTAACGGAGGATAAAAGCCACTACAGCCCTTCCACACGCCTGTTTCATCTCCTTCTGCCTGATCACAAGCAACTGTCTAGCTAGTATAAAGAAATAACAGCAGTGCTTTAATAAACGGGTTGCGTTACTAGGGAGTCTCAGTTCTTCATTTTGTTGTTCTGCCATGTTACTGTTGTAGCTGTTCTGCAACAGGGTGGTTTTGTGATGGGAAGAGGGAGGAAGGTTAGCTATTTTTGTTGGGTTTAATGAAACGCTGAATATACACTTTAAAAAAAAAAAACCTGAACTGAAGAAATAAAAAAGGAAATTACTTGTTCAGGAATAAGTTCTGCAAGTTTGTGTATGTGATGGGTTTAACGTGCGATAATTTGTCCATCACCCTGTGGGAATCTTCTGCTTAAAAGCATGAAACTTTCTAGAAACTATGCCCGTTGGCTCGATAATTGGGGAACTATCTCGTTAGGGAAGGACAAAGCACAAATCTGTCAGTGGACCAAGATGCTAGTTATATGAAACAGCTCATAAAAACTAGGGATAGCTGGAAAGTCTACACCATGAAGTGCAGAGGAAGAGAATTATTTATGTTCCTGTACAGAGGAAATTGTACTGGAAAAAAATGTTGATTGAAAAAGAAAAAAATTGTGAAAATAGACTAGAGGAATTCTTATTTGAATGCAAATCTTGGCTGTCTGGAGTCAAGTGTAGAAGATGCTTGCCATTTTAATACCAGGTTCTTGTAAGGGAAATTCATAGTAAAAGTTGATGGCGTATACAAATTCCTAACAAAGCCCGTAGAGCTGGTGGACTGTGGCCATCAGGGTCATCGTTGTCCTGCTTTGCTTCCTTCCATTGACCTGTTCCCTGTAATCATGTTTGCAGTTTGTAGGCTCTTTGGGAGGGCTTGTATTTGCTCTATAAGGACTGTCTGTGTGTGCTATGACAGTGCAATCCCTGTGAAGACTGGTGGGATTTGCAGCAATAACAGTAACGGAAAATAATAGTTGCGACGGCTGACATGCGACTCTCTCCATCACCAGAAGTGGAGTCAAATTCTACTGGAGTTAGAAATTGCTTATTCACAGGTTTTCATGCTGGAGGTACCCTCCGTGACACCTAGAAATGTATGAAGGGCTGTCTGGCAGATAGTGACTTGTCACTAACAGATTTTTTTCCTCACAATTTAATAGTGAGGAAAAGAATGCGTGATGCTGCAGTTTAGCACTGCATGGTGCTCACAAGGTCCCTGTCACTTGGCATTTTTCATCTGATAATTTTGAGACACTTCTGTACATCCCGTTTGTTTGTTTAAACATTACCTTAATTTATCTGTACAAACTGAGAACTGTCATGGGAAATCTGTATCTGCTTTTTTTACCTGAAATCAGTCCATTTTTCAAATAGCAAATTAAAAAAATTGTTATTTTGAATGTTGGTTTTTATATTTACATAGCCAATATAAAGCAAATAAAAAAATTAAGAGCATAAATTATTCTGTGTATCAGATAAGCATCATAATACGTAACTAGGTTAAAAAAGTAGTATTTCATTACATCATAATATCTATTTAGGATCAGAGTGGAAAGCAGTTCTGAAAAATAAACAGAAGGGGCATGCTGTCATGAGCCTTGTTTGCAGGTCATTAAATACGTTTTCTCTGAATTGCTGCTAGTCGCTTGGCGCCACGTGCATTACGCAGAAATGATATATTATGTCGGGGCTACCTATAAAGAAATGGCAAAGATCACTAGTTAGCTACAAAATTTATATCCTTACCTGAGAGGTTTTTAATATTGTTCCAGTATGATGTCTTCACATTATCTTTTAAGGCCTGTACAGAGTAAAAGCAGTGCAATTTGAGTAATCTAATTAAAGTAATCTGACTGGTACTTCAGTATTTTATTCTGGTGAAACATTAATTTCTTTAAGCTGAAAACCTGCGCTCTCCAAATATAAATGACGTGCAGTCAACAATTAAGTAAACAGTTTAGCAGCCTTATTTTTTCGAAGCTGGCTTGCTTATCAACTCCTAGCGATGTCTGCAGATTAGGATTTAGATATTTGTTCATAGCACAGATGAAAGCAAATATAGCACATAGAGTTAGTAGTTTTGGTGAAGAAAACTATGATACAAAAGATGCGTATTGTTGCATGACTTGCCATGGTTTGCTATAGAAAGACATCGCTGCAAAGGGGGAGAGAATATTTTTAAATTGAGGCAATTACAGGTAGATAAATTTTTTATTTTGCCTTGTTATGCCTTTCCTTCCTAAAAGGAGACTGCATAAGTTAAAGCTGTGAGCAGATAACAAACGTTTCTGTAGACTGCAGTTCCCTTGAGCATTTACTTTATCTAGTGGTCCTATTAAAAACTAGTATTTATTCTTTTCAGATTGGAGTATAGAAAGCGTTACATTGCAAATCTTTTCTTTTTCTTAGAAAAAGAAATCATTGTATTAGTAGTTCTTATGAGTTTCCATACCTTTCTGAACTTCCTTTGACATACACTGGCTGGATTAAATCTTGATGAATTAGATCTGGACCCATGTCTATTCCACACAACCGTGCACTTCCAGAAAACGAGAAGACATGACACAATGGTTTCCGTTCGTACTAAATGCCATCATTTGGACAGAAACCTTGGATGACGATCTCAATCGAGAAAACTGAGATGGTGTTGGGACAGCATTATCCACTAACATGTCCTGCTTGAACAGCTGATCCTGACTCTGCGCTTCCATAAACACAGTACGGTTCTTTCCTCTGCTTGTATGAAAAAGAGGAAAACTGCAAGTGCATCAGAGCCTATATGAAAGGTGAAAGAGCATAAGTCCAACAAGTTTCTGTATTACCTGTTGGTATTCCCCGTCGTGGAACACATCCCTCTGAGTCGAGCGCAGGCAGTCAGGCTTTGTGCAGGAAATTTTCCTGGCGTAGTGGTGACGAGATTAATCTTCCTGGTTTATAAGCAGATGATGCTGTTTTAGTGTGACCACTCCGTGCTCTTTATTTTTGCCTGCTCTGGATCCATCTCTGGACACCCTTGTAAATGTGCTTCTTTGTATTCTGGCATGCTGGAACTGAAATGTGTACACCCCCGCTCATCATGGCCCTGAAGCTGAACGTCTGAGCGTTTGCATGATACAGAAAGCTTTGTACCTGCCCGCCTCCTGCGGAAGGAGATGTTGCCATTGATGGTTCTGGGTTGCTAAAATGTTTTTTATATTGATCTTAAATCTTCATGTCCTATGCAGTTCTCATTGGCGTCCTTTCTAAGTCCTTGCATGAGAGTCTTTTCCAACTGGATCATTGCAGATCAGAAATTTGTTTTTCAAAGCAAAACACACAGTGGTGCGAAGCATTTCATCATACATCTGTTGGCATGCAGGCGTTCCTGTTCGTCCTTTTCTTATCTATTCTTCCGTTCTCAAATACACCGAGAGTAAGTTTGGTGACAAGGACAAGCTCAAGACAAATGTAAGTCATCAAACTGTCAGGTTTTTTTATTCTTTCAGCTGAATTAATGTCTCCCTTGCATGCTAATTCCTCTGTTGATGTATCATGGTGCCGTATTTGCTTTCTTTAACAAATACACCAATGTGTTCCAAACATCATATTATTACTTACTGCAATCTTGAGTTGTTATGTTCGTTGATGTGTGTAGTTTTTTTCCTTTTAAGCATTTGCGTACTTCCCTTCTTTGATCCCTCAGTGCGCTCCATAATGTTAAATTCCTTAAGACATTTATTTGTCCATTTCCCAAATCCCTCTCCATCTCGCTTTTGTTCTGTATTCTCATGTATAGTCAATATTTCACCCCTTTTGAATCATCTGCGAAATTGCTAAGGGTCTTCGACTATCAGAGCTCCTAAGTTGCGTTATATAGAAGAAAAGGTCTATCCAGACCCAAGACAGTGGGTATGGAAAGGTTCTCATTTATCTCACGAACATGTCTTGTCTCCACGGCCCTGGCACGGAAGAGAGGGGTGTGGCATATAAGCTGAATTTTTGATGAAGTGTTAATATCTGGGTGCTCGTAGTTCACAAGTTCAGAAAATGCAGCTCCNATTTCACCCCTTTTGAATCATCTGCGAAATTGCTAAGGGTCTTCGACTATCAGAGCTCCTAAGTTGCGTTATATAGAAGAAAAGGTCTATCCAGACCCAAGACAGTGGGTATGGAAAGGTTCTCATTTATCTCACGAACATGTCTTGTCTCCACGGCCCTGGCACGGAAGAGAGGGGTGTGGCATATAAGCTGAATTTTTGATGAAGTGTTAATGTCTGGGTGCTCGTAGTTCACGAGTTCAGAAAATGCAGCTCTNCAAGACAGTGGGTATGGAAAGGTTCTCATTTATCTCACGAACATGTCTTGTCTCCACGGCCCTGGCACGGAAGAGAGGGGTGTGGCATATAAGCTGAATTTTTGATGAAGTGTTAATATCTGGGTGCTCGTAGTTCACAAGTTCAGAAAATGCAGCTCCCTGTTTTCTTAGGAAAGCAAGCAAGCCTTATAGCACCATATCTGGGTGTATTTGAAATTAAATATAAAAATTTTGCTAAAGTCATAAAAAAAATAGTCTCGTCAGACCAGCAATCATTTAGTGGCACAAGAAGCATATTACTAGAAACCTGCAAGTTAGTGACGCTGTCTGGCATTGGCTCGTTCTAATAAGCTGCAGTCTGAGAGGATGTATATCCATCATATTTCATTTCAGGACTTCACCCCCAGAAGCTAAGGACGTTAATGACAGCTAATTCTACTTAGGCCCGATGGTGATGGTGACTACAGCTTGTAATCAGGCATTAGAAACAACCCACTTGATAAATTCAAGGACGCTGAGCCAAATCACCTACTGCACTGTTGACTTTAATTAAAATTGCTAGTGATCGATGTTTTTAAAAGCAGGAACTGCTGGTGTTCTTCATCACCGTTTAGTGTGCGTCTTTTTAGTGATACGTCTGTTTCCTTCATCTGTAGTTGAAGGGGGAATATTTTGCCATTTTCTCATGTGTTTGGCCACAGCTGGATTCATTTTTAGAAGGCCTAGTCCGGTGTCATCAATATCAGCTGCAGGATTTGTGCAGATACCAGAGACAATCAAAATAACGTATCCCGTTCTGGCTAAATACTCATGAATCTCGACCAAAAGGAGGTCTGTTGTAGCCGCACCACCTGTGATTCCCTGAACCGGGTAGCTTGGATGCATTGCTATGATTTATCATCATAGCTTTCCTTTGCGGTGCAGATGAACTTTAAGTAAATGAAACCATTTTTCTTTATTATCTCCTTGTGAAGAAAAACCAGCCCTTGCATTTTCCCCAAGTGTAGGGCCTCTCTGAATAAATATGCAAAGTATCATTTCACAAAATGCCATTCTGCGGAATCCCTTTGTACTTAGTCCTGCCAGAGGAGGGAGAGCTGAGGTGGTTTATAAAACAAACACGTGCACCTTGCGAGTCTTTCTGAGGGACTTTGGGGAGAATAATGGAATGCTACACAAGTATCGGGGAGATTTTGGTTAAATGACAGGCTCCAGAAAAGGCTTTGGAGTATAAAATACAAAGTTAAATTCTCACTAGTACCTAAATAACAGCCTGGACTGGATAAAAGCATTTCCAGCCAAACAAAACCTTAAGACAGTTTGGGACGAATCATAAAAGATTTTCTTAGTTAAAGATAACAATTCCCTTGTAGTTCTGACTTCTGAATAGTACCTATTTCAGCGGCTTAATGCAAAAGGGAGAGTAGCAAATAGGCAGGACTGTTCAGGCATGAATGCAACACAAGCACAGGTCAGGAAGAGCTTGAAAAAATCCTGCTCAAGGCAAGCTTGCAAATTGTATGACTGCTTGTGGAGAGGGCTAATTAGAAGCAAGTGCTTAGTTCTTTGGAGTTACAGCGGGACTGGTGGCGGGCATTGGGAAGGCTGAAGTCAAAGACTTCTAAAAGCAGGCGTGTAATACATCGACCATATAACTACTCCATGTATCGTTACATTGTGAGCGTATAGGTGATGATGTTTAATTAAACTGCTCCTAGGAAGAGTTACTGGGTGCTTCTTGTTTGTGAAGGTGTTCTTTCATCTTGGCGTCTGCTGAGAGTGTGGCTCGTGGGAGGTGCCGAGGTCGGCAGTGAAGTTTTCACCGAGATGTTTGCGTGTCCCATCTTAGTGTCCTCTGGTTTGCAAAACAGGTTGGATTTCATTACAGAGAAATGGCAGCTGATCAAGATTTAAGTGCTCTTCCAAAAATTAGTGAGCAATAGTGGTACTATTAATACTCCGAAGGTCTCTCCGTTAATAGGAGGAACTGGTTTGTATTGACAAAAACCAGTAACTGTTATCAATGGGTGTCCAGACCCTTGTCGTAAAAAGGTCTCTGGAAACCTTCTGTGCCCCTAGACTGTAAGTTGTATCTTTGGGGTTTGTTGTTGTTGTTTGCTTTGGTTTGGGTGGTTTGGGGGTTTTTTTCTTTCTTTTTTTGAATGGCTTGGGAGATCTTCTTGTAAATCCTGTGGGTTCTGTGGGTGTCAAGGAAAGCACTGTCTTGAAAGACTTAGAGTCAATGAGCTAATTTCATATCAAGTGATAGCTCACAGATAAAAATACATTCTTCTTAAAAAATTTCCGAAGACATTAAATCTATAGGCAAAGGTTGTGTGTCCAATGGACCACTTTCCTGTTTTTCCCTAAGGCTTTTCTAGCGTGTTTATTAAGGTCTTCNTTGAAAGACTTAGAGTCAATGAGCTAATTTCATATCAAGTGATAGCTCACAGATAAAAATACATTCTTCTTAAAAAATTTCCGAAGACATTAAATCTATAGGCAAAGGTTGTGTGTCCAATGGACCACTTTCCTGTTTTTCCCTGAGGCTTTTCTAGCGTGTGTATTAAGGTCTTCCAGAATACATTGTTCAGATGTTTTATACTGAAGAATAAATGAATTAAACCCCTTTAATGCAGCAGGCTCTCTTAACGGTGAAGAGTAGGCTTGCAGCTACACCACTATCCTCTTCTGAGGTGTTATCAGGAGACACGAAACCTTTAAAGGGCTCTTGAACACAATGACATTGAGCAATTGCTGGGTACGCATTAGGAAATGTTTGTTTTCACAAAAACAAAAAAATATGAAATCGTTTGACTTTCAAATAGACTGATCGTAAGCGTGCTTTTTCCCCCAACCGTTGTGAATGAAAAAATTGGACTCAACCAAAGCTGCTGGAGTAAGGATCCCATGTTTTGTATCTGAAGTAAATCTCTGAGTGGTAAGGTAAACTCTCAGCACCCAAAATGACTTCAGTTGGCATAACGACTGCAATCAAGAAGGTAATAATCAAATCACAGACTGGAGAAGGGAAGGCTCTATAAATGTTCTGGTACATCGCGTCTCGCCGTGTTGGTGTCAGAAAACAGCATCAGTGGAAATGATCAAAGTGGGGCAATATTCTGCAGCAGAAGAGTGTCAAAATTCTAAGTATTCTGCAGAAAGATTTGCATTATTTTCTATAAATTTTAATTTATAATGTGACACGAATCATCGTGTACTTGGGGTTTCACTGCAGAAGTGCTCAGCTGTTGCTGCAAGCCATTTAAATATGCTTATTGCAGCTGATGGTCCCTGGCTACTGATCAGTTCAATGTAACAATTATTAAAGGCTTATGGAAAGTAATAATTAGAGACAAAAATGCTGGTATGCTTTGAAAGCTAACGGGCAACTTTTGCCGTAAGGAGTAGTGATGGACAAAGCCCCAGCAGCGGAAGAGTTGCAAATAATTGGATGTGTGCTGAGGGCTCACGGGAGGAGCTAAGCCTGCCTCGTGTGATGCTATGTCTGCGGGGAAATGTTTGACGTGGGTGGATTTCACATTCATAAGGTTGCAGCAGGTAATGAAGTGTGCACAGAGAACCAACGCTGATCTTGTGTTTGCTTTATTTTGCTTACCTTGGTTTTAACGTGTTTTCCTAGCGAAGTAACATGAATGCATATATGGCTGGTTGAAAGGCTAGTGTGTGGGAGCTTCATGGAGGAACATTTGTGTCCTGTTTTCATTGACTGGGAGAGGATTAACAGCTTTTGCACACTATGAGCTTGGAGACATTCCTGTAGTAACGTTCGGCATGGAAAAAGGCACGCTTAAGGGGATAGGAAATTCAGTCTAGAGGGGCTCAAACAAGACAAACAGAAAGAGGGAATACTAATGTAAACTTAAAAAACCCAAAACTTCAGGTTATGAGATTAGATAGATGATGCGATTGCAGAACATAGTTTGAGTCACAGTACCTTGGAACTGGAAGGAGGCACAATAGATAGCAAGTGTTGTATTTTGTTTTAATTATTTTTATTTTTGAAATTAATTCTGGGTGAAGATAAAACAAAAGCTTGGATGTTTTGGGAGAAGCTCTGGGAGGTGACCTGAAGGTTGCAGCCTCTATGGAAAAGGCCAGGATGAGAGGCTAGTGAAGAAGGAAGAAAAACTGAGGCTCTCTGAAAGCGGAGGGAGGAAAGACACTAAGATTTTAGCAGGTAAATATTTTCATGGTACTACTTGGAGGTTTATTTTTCCCCTGGAAAAGCAGGTAGGCAGGTGTGGACAGAGGCAGGCTGCAGGAGAAGGTGGTTGCATGCAAAGCAGTGGCAGGAGCACCTTGGTGTGACCCTGTAGAGGTCACATACACAAATGTTTACAGAGAAAGTGAAGTCTACTCTTCTCTATGTGATGCAGCTGTCAGGAAACAGCTATCTCTGAATCCTAATTACTCACTTTCCACCTGTTACTTAACTGGTGTGAGCTGGAGGAGTGTGTAAGTCCACAGGGATGTGTGTAAAAATAGTAGGGACTGTCAATGGAAATAATAACCTGGCTCATTAATGCAGCCTTCATAGCAGTGGGAAGAAAAATCTAACTTCCTGGTACATTTGGAGTCAGTAATTAGCCAGTGACATTGTCACCGTTGCACTAGTATTTTTATAGTAGCTACGGATGAGCTGTTCCTAGGTGACTTGTCGCTCCGTTGTAGAAACTTAAGCTTCAGTTCATGCAGAGTTTTGAAGTGAAGCAGATGGGAGAAAATCCTAGACCTCTCTGAAGCAGATGGATAGGAAAAGCCTGAGCTAGCGGGATGGCATATCCCGAGCATCAAGTAGTGGGGCTCGCCCTTTGAGAAGGAGTGATTCAGCTCTTGGTGCTGCTCGTAGAAGCCTCAGTACAACATCCTGGGGGTGTGCACCACCGTCCTCTGCCCTCGTGGGCTGCAAGTGCTGAGGGGCTCTCGGTGTGCTGGTTGGCACGCGAAGCTCATTTCTTAGCTTGCTCTCGAGGCTGCCGGAGTGCCGGCTGCTGTTTCACGGGGGAAAGTGTTCTCTGCTTCCTTGTTCCCTTACTCGCTCTCTTATGGTCGACACAGGAGACCGAAGGAGAGTTTACAAATACGTTAGAAGCGTGTTATTGTAAGACACTTTAATGCATCTTATGCGTTTTCCCCACAGATGCAGATTTCCACAGTTATTTTTGCCGTTCCGTAGACAGTGTTTAAAACAAGGATAGTTTTGAAAAGTCTTTTTGTATTGCCAATGTTTGTGATGTGAGCACAGTAGCTTAGCTTGAAATATTTTTAATTAGGGTTTGGGTTTTTTTACGTGATTACCTAGATAAGTGAAACAAATGGAGAAAGGCTAATTGACTTACCTCGCTCCATTTATTGGAATGCTTTTGATAACATTTGACGTCATTTTACTAAACGTGATGGAGAAAGGAGAGTGGTGAAATGTTTTGTTCTTCCTGGCGTGTTATTTTGGGTAAGTGTCTAGGGTGCATTTAGATAAACTACAGTGCCAAGTCTGAGCAAGAAAGACCTAAATATCCAGTGAATTACTCCTATTTGCATTGAGAAATTAACCGTAATTAGCATTCAAGTTTTAATGATATTGTATTTGTGAAGCTGATAGGGCCTCTGGGAGTGTGGTTGCAAGAAACTTCTATTGTTTACTATATGCAAATCTAGCCACTTAGCTTTAATTAGAGGTTGAAACCTGGAGCAATTATCAGCAGTTGCTTTAGTATTAATGAGCTCGACAGAGCTGTCCATCATGGTGTTTTATATGATTGAGAATTAGAAGATTGAATCCCAGTTGGTTCACTGTTCAAAGAACTTGCAGCCTTCGTCAGGCAAAATAATTTCGTTTAGTATGCCATACGTTTCGTAAGTTCCAGTCGTCGCAAAGACTGAAGTCCTTATAAATTTGTATAGCTGCTGTTTTCTGCGTGATGGTTTGAGAATGAGAGAATTTCTTTTAAGGCATACTTTGCCAGTAATGTTTTAGAAAATAAATGTTTCTAAGAGCAGTTATATGGTTGCAGTATAAAATTTAGTTGCTTACCGTGAACTGTATTATTCAGATGTTAACTGTTGGCCGATGAGCTTCCTCACAAAATTAGCTGATGTCTCCTCTTAGGTGATGGTGTTGGATACTTCCTTTCAATTCTGGTTTTAGTAGAGGACGAGAGAGAGATGTGAGGGGAAAAAAACCAAAAACTCGTAATGCCCAGCCGCTTCTACAGTTTCTATTTCACTCTCAATGGAAGCACTAACCATTAGTGAATTCTGTTGCTGCTCTTTAATGGTTTGGGGTTTTTTAAAGCAGTTTTTGTGTCAAAGGATTAAAAAGTGTCCGCAGGCGGATCTGTGCACAGGGCAAAAAATTAGGAAATGTCACGTGAAGCTAGTACTTTTGGTAAACAGTGTTGGTTTTCTATTTTTGGACTATTTATTTGTGAAACAGTTGTCCCTTCCACAAGCCTTTGAGCAGTTAGAACATATGCTTTGTGAAGGTATAGATAAAAAATTACCTTATAGATGATTTGTATTCGTAATTTTTATTGTAGTTTGATAGACAGCAAAATATGATTGCAAACTTTCTGGTGCTCTCACAGGTGAGGCTGTAATGAAACCACTGACAGTGTTTTTGGCGTTTCTTGGTATTCCTTAGCATGTAAAAAGCTTGACCCTATTGAATGACAATGCAATGCCATCTAAACTACTGTGACCCACTGGGGCATGAAATGCTGTTTTAGTCACCTGTGCATTTAAATACTCGAGGTTACAGTTTTTTCAACAGAGACGAGGGACTTGGAAGCATTTACAGAACGTTATTTTATGAGATGGGACTGAACAGCCCCAAGTTTGAACGTGCAAGGCAGGGCGAGCTCTGGGAATGGCTTACAGCAGGGGGGGAAGCATCTTTTGGGGGGTCCTGCCTTGCCATCGGGTCGTGCGTTTGGTTTCTTGTGCAGATGGGGGCTGCTGCCTTCGCCGCAGGGTGGGGTTTTCCATCTGCTGTGGGTTCGAGTTGCTTCCTGTCCCCGCGCTGCTCCAGGCCGGCTGCCGCTCACGAGACAAAGCCTGGTGACACGCTTAGCCTCGGAAGGTTCGTATCGAAAAAGAAAGCCTTGTTTTTCAGGGGGAAGGACACCTATAGAAAGTTTTAAAAGGCAGAATAACAGTGCATGTTCTAGATCAGTATCTTTGACAGCTAAATACTGCGGGGAGAATCCCACACTGAATCTCAGTTGGTTGTAATTCAAAGGAAGCTGACTAGAGCGAGATGGAGCAGAATCATGAATTAGATACGGAGGTGCTAGTACCAATTATTTCCTCCAGGAAAACACGGCTTATAAGCCATATGCTTTTTAGTGAAACCGTGCTTTTTAATTTATTTTCTAGGTGAACGTTGCTGAGGGTGAGGGACTAATGTTATATCATGTAGGCAATCAATCGTTTTTATTACGTTGGTTTGTTACGCAGCCGTATTTTATAGGAAGTGTCTTATATAGCGATACTCTTAGCTATTTCGTCTTTGGGAGAAGGCTAGTTAGGGATCATCAAATAAGTAATCCAGCTGGCTGATTAGAAGCCATTAATTACTAACTAGCTCTCAAATCATCACCCTTCCACTTCTGGCCTGTGAGTCACTGCTCAGATTGTCCGTAGCAGGGCCAATTTTGGCGTNAGCTGGCTGATTAGAAGCCATTAATTACTAACTAGCTCTCAAATCATCACCCTTCCACTTCTGGCCTGTGAGTCACTGCTCAGATTGTCCGTAGCAGGGCCAACTTTGGCGTAATCTTATGTAATAGTAATCTGTAATTCACACAGTGTCTGGTAATTCGATTTAAGCAACAGACCACACAGGCTACTAAAGGATGAAAGACAGCCCATAAGTTACTCACCTTAACGAGGCTTGTTTGAGCTGTGCTTTGCCAGTTTATTATTAAGCAGTGAAAGTGGGATCCGTTTTGCCCCTCTACCCTCTGGCATAAGAGGAAATTCAAAAATTGCTGCGTATATCATTTCCTTATTGATACTTTCCCTGCTATTAACTTTATAATAACACCATGTGCGTTTTTCACTACCTAAATTACATACAGCATTCATTCTTCAAAGGTTTGGTTTTCCCTGTGTTTTTCAGCAAGGAAACTGTGACTTAGTGTTGCCCTAATTCTCTCCGAAGGTTATGTGTGGTTACGAGAAAAGAAGAAACTGGTTTTGTTGTTTTAAATGCTACGAAGCTTTTTAAGTATTTTTGGCATGGAGACCATTTACAATTATTACATATTATTTTTTTTTGTATATCAGAGCTTACAGTAATATTTTAACATTTATTATCTTTGTTTATGGCTCCTATTAGTTATTATGTTCGTAAAGATAAAAGACCCGTAAATTACCAGTGAATCAAAACCACGTTAAGCTGTATTTACTCATCCGGTCAGGCAATGTTTATGTTGTTGTTTAGGGCTCTTGTTCATGTCCCGTTACTCTTTTATATTTATAGCCGTTCATCAGCAACAGCTTTGTTAAAATTTTGCAAATAGGTGAAACCTGAAACATTTCTTAAAGCCTTCCGGGGGCAGTAGTTTTTGTTGGTGTTGTTTCATTTTCATCTCTCACCCACTTCATTTGCACTTTTGAGGTCTTGGTGGCAGGAACCTGGAGGGGGGAGGTTTGGGCCTATTTTTTTTTTATTGTATTTTATTTTATTTGGGAATTGGAAATAGGCTCAACATTAGCATTTCTCATTTTGCCCCCTCTCTGATCAGATGCGAACCATATAAAACAATCATCGCTCTGAACATAATAAAGTTTGGAAGCAGGGATTGTATTTCCTAAGGTGCCACGGGCGTTTTGGAAGATAGTGTTATTTCTTCTAGACATAACTCTTCGGGTTTGATTACATTAAATCTCTTTTGCGCTCGCCTAAGTGGTAGTTCTGATAAGTTCCCCAGTAAACAACCCAAGGTCATTGCAATTCATTCCCACAAGTCACCTCTCGCTGTGGAGCAATCACTTCAAGGCACACATTTATTTAGCAAAGAGCAAAAGAGAGATGGGACCACGCGGCTGCTTTAGAGCGGCTTTGATCTTCTCTTTCCTAACAACAGTGCACAATGGTAATTACAGTTCCTTTTAAACATATTAGAGAGGTAGGATAATAAGTGAAAAGGGAATTTTCAGTCATTTTCAGTGTCGATGAATGCGTTATTAACTCCCAGTGATTTTGCAGATGCTATTTCTGCCAGATGAGCCTGAATGAGTGGTGCTTGCCAGATCAGCTATTTAAGGAACTCCGTTTTCTGCACTCAGCAAGGGATGGTTCTAGTCAAGTCTACTTGTAAATCTGAATCTGGGAGGCAGGGCTCTGTTCTGGCTGCCAGGATATTATGTTACCCCAGCTCTGAGTCCGTTGTCTAGAGCAAGACCAAAAACCCTGCTGGAAAATTCCCTGCTTGATTAATGCAGCCTTGGCTGTCTGTCTTGTTTCTGCATCACGGAAGGGCAATTGGCTTTGCAGATGTATCTGGGCAAGGCAGTGAACGTGAGGAAGGCTGCTAACGTACAGCCCCCTTCCAAGACAAAATGGAGCACCCCGTGTGGGATATTGGCGCACCAACACCCGTGCGAGGAAGTCGCACGTTTTGTCGTTGTGCGACTGACTGGGGTACCTGCTGGTCTCCTTTACGTTTTGCAGTGTGTGAACTTTGAGCGAAGAGCTTGCGTGTGACTCCCTCGACATAAAAATACTAAAAAATACCAAGCGCTGCGCAACTAAGATGTTAATCTCTTTTAAAAAAAGGAAAAATTTGGTATTTTCAAATCTAAAAAATTGACAGTTTTCAAAAATGGTCCTAACGCATAGCTGTGCATTGGGTTTGTTCAAAATTATTTTGACTTTTTAGACCAATTCCATGTTTAGTAAAGGCTGTAATGGAATTCCTGAGCTGATAAACAGTAACACAGCTAAGCGATGAGTTTTAATAATCCATTGGCGGTATTGCTTACCAAGAAAAATGTGTATGTTGCGAAATGACTTCAGCAGAAAGCTAATCAAGCTTAGTCACACTCTTTGAATGGCTAACTTCTGCCTGGCAATTTTGCTTGATTTCTCATATACTGTGAGAAATGCAGTTTTATGGAAGATTATCAAAACTAATAGCTTTTCAGAAGAACTCTGCTGTTAAAGAATGTGATAGGATTTCCGTGATTATTTTTTTTTTTCCTGGACAATATTGCAGGACTAAACCTGTCTTTCTCTATTTCGTTCAGTCTTGACAGTTGTCGCTCCTAATACGCTTTAGTTCTCATTCTCGATGTGTCTGTTTGGATGTGGTGAAGGAAAAAAAATGACAGCCAGTCAAAATGTTCCTGTGATGCTGCGGAGTCTTTGTTCTTATTACATTAGAAAGTTGAATCTCGGATTTGTAATTTGAAATTTGTGTGCCGTAAAATTGAAGCAAGAAAAGAGTTTCTTGAGCAAACAAATAACCTAACAGCACCTGTAGCAACATGATGACTGCAAGCTGTTTCCCGTGTTATCTTTAAAATGCTAATTTTGAGAGATCCGGCAAAACTTAGGTTCTGAAGAGTTTTTTTTTTTAATCTCATCAGTTGTTTATGTGAATGTTTCTAAGAGGACTTGCTTGGTTTCTAAGCATTTTCATGTATATCCTGGTGTGTGAAATATTTGAGGGATAGGTAAATGTAAGGCAAGTTCATTTAACGTTACAATTAACGCAAATAATTGCTCTAATAACTTTTTAAAAAGTCAAAATAATACTAAAGATTTAAAGTAGAAGTTTTCTGGAAAGAAAGCTTTACTTGATCAAATTTCTCTTGTGAAGATAGTGCTCATTTTTCACTTGCAGAATTCTTTCTACTGAAAGACGACAATCACAAACGTTTTCCTAGGACTTAGAGTTGGACTTCACTGTCTTTTTTTTGAGCACTGAGGAATTTAAATGGAGTTTAAATCCTTTCTTCTCTACCTTAAAAAACATTGTGTTCCTGGATATCGTTTAGTTTGATGTAGTGTCTCACTGGTAATGCTATTATTTTACTTTATTTCTTTTTTTTTTTTTTT
>VZSC01002410.1:95725-132611 GCA_013398225.1 Steatornis caripensis | reverse complement strand
TTGTCCTGTCGCTGGGCGCCACCGAAAAGAGCCTGGCCCCATCCTCTTGACATCCGCCCTTTAGATATTTATGAGCATTGATGAGATCCCCTCTCAGCCTTCTCTTCTCCAGGCTGAACAGACCCAGGTGTCTCAGCCTCTCTTCATAAGAGAGATGCTCCAGTCCCCTCATCATCTTTGTAGACCTCTTATTTAATAGTAAGAAAATTGAAGCTTTATTGTAACCATTGCCAGGAAGGCTGTGATTAAGTCATGTAAATTTATTTCCAAACTATCCTGTGATAGTGAGTTCCGCAGTTCAATCTTACATTATTGATAAGACTGTTTGAGACAATATGGAAAAAAGGAAAATAAAGTCATAATTTGCTTTTTCTTGTACTTCAATCTTCTTCCTTGTTACGCATCTTCCTTCCGACATATGAGCACAGCGAATATTTAAATCAGTTTAAAATGAGCCAGCTGGGACACCAAAAGCAGTAGAGAAGTGCCATCTGGGCATTGGCACAGGCTGATTTGCTCTGCTTCGTTGAATGTAACCCTGTGTGATGTAGATGCAGCCTCAGGTAAATGATTCCAGTCTTCTCAGTCGCTTTTCATGAGGGCTTTTCTAGGCAGTTCAGGCGTCTTTGAACCCTTTCTAATTCCACAAAATACTTTTGGTGGTACTTGGTGTGCTCATAACCTCTCAGATCACCCGTGCTGACCCCTGCCTACTGCAAGCCCCAGTGTTTCCAGCGTCTTCGGCTTTCCTTATGGCAGTGATCCTAGTTAACACTTTTTCAATATCAAAATACATAGGACCTGTTATGAAATATTTGTTATCTTTAACTCTGGGTTAACTTGATTTTATTAATGTCAGTCCATGAACTTTAGTCGAATGCGTAATGTGGTCTAATATCCTCAGACAGTTTGCTCCTCTACTTTTTCACCCTTCCTTAAGGGTAAATGTGCTTTCTTTCCTATTCTGCCGTGTCCAAAGAGTTGCTTGGAAAAGGTGATGCCCCCCTGTGCTGTGAGGTCAGTGTGCACTCTCACATGCACAAAAATCTGCAGGGCAGGGCTGGAAACAAAGGGAAGATCTTTATCATGTTAGGGTTTTTTAAGGCTTAGGGAAATTTGAAAGATGGAGGAAGCCTTTGTCACAATTTGTTGTATTTCTAGAATGGGAGTTTCCCAATGAGCAATAGGCGAAACTATGATTTAAGTGAGGACAGAATTGCCAAAGCAAAACTCTTTCAAAAATACCATCCTCCTTGATTTGTAGAGAGGTAGCAAATGTTGGTGAGCTGCCTCGTGCTTTAAAAATCATAGCGCACAGCAATTTTCTGTTTAGACATGTATTAAAACGTACTTAAAAACGTAATGGTCGTGTTTTGTACTGGGGGGGGGGAAGTACAGCAAGAGTAAGCAAGTAAATGGTGCACTAACTTCTTTTGCACACAAGCAGTACAATATATTGACTGTTACTCGGAAAATGCCATGTTACTTTAGAGGTGTGGTGTTACAGTTACATTATCAGAGAGCATTTTGTATGGAGAGGTGGAAAACGTTTGTCTCAAGTTGTATCAGTTTTCTAACTAGTTTGGGAGAGAGGAAAATGAGGTTATTTGAAATGCTGTAAGGCATATCCCATGACCAAACATATTTTATGGATCTTTCTATTCAGAACCTTTCAAAAATATGAAGGAACAACGTAAAATGTTAATACATAGGTTGAAGGATTGTTTGTTTGAAGGTGCAGTGCTCTGTACGAATAGATAGTTTGGAAGAATTACACTTTTAATTATGATTTGTGGCCACTTAACAATATGAGAAACATAAGAATTGCATCGGCATGGTGTTATTGATGATGCACGTTAGAAGGAATAGATCATTCTCTTCATTAGCTGTGCCAACACTGCGCAGCTTAAGATGACAGAGTAGGACAGAATGACTGGTTGCTGTAACACGGGAGGACTTCTGAAGAAGCTGAGGTAGTTCATAGGAATTGCAGAGGCGATTCTTTCTGGGAGCAGGCCAAACCACAAAAGTTTCTGCATGTGTTACAGCTTTCTCCAACCNGTGAGTCAGCCGCTCCCCCCAGCTTTGTATCGGCAGCAAACTTGCTGAGGGTACACTCTGTCCCTTCATCCAAGTCATTGATGAATACGTTGAACAGGACTGGACCCAGCACTGACCCCTGGGGAACACCGCTGGTCACAGGCCTCCAACCAGACTCTGCACCACCGATCACTACCCTCTGCGCTCTGCCATTCAGCCAGTTTTTGACCCACCTCACTGTGCGCTCATCTAAGCTGGTGACCGTTGTTAGGTTGACCATGTAGACTAGCTATCCTAAAGCTGGGAGCTAGGAGGAATATTCTCGCTATCTCCTGGTTTCACACACTGTTGTGTGTCTGCTTTTCAGCGCAATCGATATATCGGAACGTGCAATAGATAAGTTCTTACTAGGCAGATATGTTCATTTCTCCTCTGTCTTTTGGAGAGGATGAAGAAGAGGAAGAGAGGAAGCTCCTTCCTATGTAATGCATATAATACAAGCATAGTAAGCAAAATGAAGTGATTAGAGACATAAAATTGCAGATTATTCACCACTAACCTAGAAAACATGAAGTTTGCATTGTGGAAGTGCCTTCCCTTGAAGGGTTAAAAAAACCCCCAACAAGCAACCAAAAAAGCACCTCACCTCAAAACCGCATTTCTGAATTGACTGGGAAACTGTAAAAACATAAGTGGGATCAAAGCAAAATGCAGATTGTGGGGGTGTTTTCTCCATGTTCATGGTGACGTTTTTTCCCGTGTTAAGCTGGCCACTGCATGGTTTTCAGTTGGTGATCCCTTGCCTGCGTATGAGGAGAAAATGAGGTACAAGGTAGCAAAAACTGCCTTTGGTTTTCATGCTATGCCTACCTGTGCAGTATGCCACTCTTTCCTTGAGAAAAATAACTATTTAATTTGTTGTTGTTGTTCTTAAGAGTTTTGTGCATCCTCCACGAATAGTTTTGAAAAGCTTACTGAAATCAAAATACTGTTCGCTGGAAAACTTAATTACTTATCGCCGAAGGATGCTTTCCAGAAAAACGTCATTTTTTAACTCCCAGCTGTTTTGGTACTGAAGAAGTTGAACAAAAAGATTTCGTTAAATTATGTTTTTGTCAAAAATGTTTTGACTGTTCACGAAAAAATGGTTGAATCAATTTCTTCAAAGNAGCTTACTGAAATCAAAATACTGTTCGCTGGAAAACTTAATTACTTATCGCCGAAGGATGCTTTCCAGAAAAACGTCATTTTTTAACTCCCAGCTGTTTTGGTACTGAAGAAGTTGAACAAAAAGATTTCGTTAAATTACATTTTTGTCAAAAATGTTTTGACTGTTCATGAAAAAATGGTTGAATCAATTTCTTCAAAATACCTGGAAAAATTCAGCTTAGGACACAGTTTGATAGGTGGAAATTTCAGACCACAACGAAACTTAAAATCTTAAATAGAATTTTTTTTTTTTTTAGATAATCTTGAAGCTACTGCTCTGCATGTTCTTCCATCTACTATAAAAAGTCTGAGAGAATTTGGAGTAATATTAATCTGTAAAGATCCATTTAGCAAGAGCGTAGGTCTGTGAAGGGATTGTATTAAGCTGAATAACTTGCTGAATCAGGGACTCAAACATTAAGTAAAACTAACTCTCTTAAGTCTGTAAAAATGAGTAAGGGCAGTAGATTGTGTAGGGTAGGCTTTTAAACTTGAAATTTTAATTCTTTTTGCCCTTTTCCCTTTCTGCCAGTTGCAGGCTGCTATGAAACTGCCAATATCTCTTTGATGCAGTAGTTCTGTGGGCCATACAGATTCTACTTGTTCAACTTGTCTAATTTTTACAGCCATTTTTGTAGCTGATAGTTTCTTACTGTCACTAATGGGATTTATGTATCCTGTAATGCGCGAGTTTGACAGTACGAATGGATCCTCCATCTCGGAAGCTGGAAGTTCTTTGGTGCGCGTAGATTTTGCTATTGTCGCTAGAGAAACGAGATACTCCCCTTTCCACTCCAGTCTGCAGGAGAGGTTTCCACTCCTGGGATTGGTTTATATTTAGCGACAGGAACCTATGCCACTTATCCCCACCTTTCTCGATATACCCACTTCAGTGAGTATTTCAGCCTGAATATACTTCCCTGCTGCTGCTGCACACCGTATTAGAAGAGGGCTGCCCGAGCAGTAGGTTGTGGTGTTAACAACCTATTGACATACGTGAAGTAGTTTGAATCTCAGAAATATTTTCTTGGGGGATCTGCAGTCACAGGCGACAGGCAGTTGCTTTGTCAGTTATGATGGAGCATTTCTCTGCGCAACTGCAAGCTTTCTTGGGGGGGAAGTGAGGCTGATGTTCTGGTGCAGACACATGCTTCTAGGAGCAAGAGCTGCAAGCTCCAGCACTGCTACCTGGTGGACTATGGTATCAGTACGTCTATGGAATGCATCACACTGTTCTATCCACATGGTTTCAGTGCTGAACTGTTACCTCGCTGTAAATGTTACTGTAAAAAACATTTGAAATGAATGAGAGCTTGCTTAGTCAATTTGCACGTTACTCATATTTGTAGACTTGTCCTCGCAGAGGCACGTTTCCAAAATCTCAAGAGGAGACCGATTTTATGGACTGCCAGTATCAAAAATGCATTGCAGCCCTTCGGAACAGCATTACCTTGCTGATGCTTCACTAAACCAGTCTCCACGTAACTTGCAGATGTCTAGGGGTTGACGTTTAAGGTGGCCTTCTACCCCGTAATATTTAATGTCTTTTCTGTCATATTTTAATGTTTTCCTAATCTTATTTCTCTTTTCGACAACCTTCAACACTGTAACGCCCGAGAGATTTTAAAATTTATTTTTATTACTAGAGTAGAACCGGGCTGTCATAGCTCAGTTGTTGTTCCTCGCTGTAGGCTCAGTACCAAGATAGGGCTTGCCTTCACTGCATCAGGCTTCATGCCCTTCCTTCCCCAGCGTTAACACAAGTGTGTCTGGGTGCTTCAGAGGGACAGTTCTAGTGTTGAGCTATGGAAAAGGAGGCAAAAGCCTTTGCTAATGATTTGGGAGATCGAGTTGAGGATATTGGTACTTCTTTACTTTTTACTCTTAAATGGATGAGCAAGGGCATTTTCTTCAAACCTGATCTAATACAGTGTTTAACGTATAGATAGCTGGGCAGATGATCTTTGACAAACTCCCAAGAAATCTATTAATAATTTGTCTAAGCCTCTTCGCCAGTAATTTCTAGCTTTAAGGTTGGGACATTACTCCTTTTAGCCTCCAAGTTTGAAAGTTGGTTAATTAAAACACTCAGATAATGAAATGCTGTTAATTAAGTTGCTCGAAAGACCCGTTTTGCAAAAAATATGCAGGTTTCAGTTAGGAATGCAATCTTTTTAAGACCAAGCGAACCAAGATGTAGCAACCCGNAAACACTCGGATAATGAAATGCTGTTAATTAAGTTGCTCGAAAGACCTGTTTTGCAAAAAATATACAGGTTTCAGTTTGGAATGAAATCTTTTTATGACTAAGTGAACCAAGATGTAGCAACCCAGCTTTAGGCTAAGCGAGAGCCTCATAGATAGGATAGTCTCCTGAGCCATGAGAAATGAATGCTTCGCTGGCGCTGCAGCTTTCCTCTAAACCTCAGCTGGTTGTGTCAGCCTCTCGGCCTCAGCTTCTCCTGATGTCTCCTGTTTTACTTATTACAGGTAATTAAATATTCATTGGGGTGAATATTTGATGTGGAGAGAATGACCAGTGCTAAAGTTTAGGGATTTTTTCATATGTGGGAGACCCAGGTTCCGTGCTACAGTCACTCCAGTCCTCTCTGAGCAAATGCGTATTGAGTTGTCCATATAAACGGGAGCAAGTTCAGCGGGACAAGCTGTGTGACGGCACCCCAACGCCTCAGTCTCCTAGGCAGGGAAGTGCTCTTGAAATATGTGGAAACAGGAGTTTAACTTAACTGCTTTCAGCACCTTATACCATACGTGCTCTTCTACCATACTGAAGGAACGCTTACAAACAGAATATGCAAGAAACAGCTATTGGTTCTCGCCAGATTTTAGAAGAGCCTTCCTTCACGTTATTTTATTTGTGTACCTAAAGCTTGTAGTCAGTCGTAGCAGAAAGCTTCGTCCTCTGTGTGACAGAACAGGAAGAAACGCATGTGAGGTGGAAAGAGGTGTCAAATAGGCCCCCTCTGAAATCAACCCGCTTCAATAGACTACCTTATTGATCCGCTGGAATCTGTCGTTATGGCTATGTCTATAGCTGGGAAAAACGTCTATTTTTTTGCAAAGTTGGATATGAGATGATTGCTTGCTCCATGACAGCTTCTCCTTCTTTAGTCTCCCGAGTTCAATACAGTGTCAATCAAGTATGCATAAGGTTTTTTGTTAGATGTTGAATTGCTTTGTAATCTGGGCTTAATTGAAGACTATTGCATATTAATGGCACCATTTTACTCTCTCCCTGGAAGTTAATTTTAAGATGCTAAAATGGAGTATTCACCATCTCTGGTACTTGTTTAGAGTTTTCCTTTGGGGTGAAAAAACAAGCTTTGTACGAAGAAAGAGTGTGTTTCATATAGCGAATCAAATAAGCCTCTAAGGCATGTTAATGAGTCTAATTACTAAAAATTATGTGATGCTTGATTGTTTTACTAATTTGGGAGGAGCTGGTGTTTTATCTTGACTGCAGCAAGCAGTTTTGACAACATTTAAGAAAACCTGTTCTTCAGGGAAAGAATGTATCCAGTTTCCATTTGTTCTTCCATTTGCTTTTGGTTGTAGGTGAATATTTTCAGTTTATTGTCAAACAATTAAGGTAGGATTCTGTTTTTAGTTATCACAGAATATTAATCCCCTAAAATGTTATTGTACACTAGTGAAGATGAGATAGGTTTGGGTAAAGGGCAGATATCTTTTAGTGATGTCTAGCTTTTTTTTTATGATATACCCTAGAACCTTTGTTCTGATCTTTTAGAATCACATGGAGAAAATATTGAATCTAGGTTAGGGATGGGCAAATAGTTATGACCGTCATTTGAGGTGTTAAACCTTTGTTTTGGAACAAAGATTTTGTTAGGCTGAAGTGCTATGGTTTGAATTTGGAGTGATGGAAGCGCTGAAGTCGAGGATTAACTAAAGCAAGTACATTTATTCCCTCCACTTTTGACTTTACTCACATAATAGACACCCAAGACAGTGATTCACAAACTTTGTGGAGGAAATGGCCGCTTTCAGGGTCTCGGCGTTTGAGGAAAAACATCATCGTTCTTCATTGTCGAATGTTTTAGAGCTGAGACGTGGCAGTTTTACTGGTTAANCGCTGAAGTCGAGGATTAACTAAAGCAAGTACATTTATTCCCTCCACTTTTGACTTTACTCACATAATAGACACCCAAGACAGTGATTCACAAACTTTGTGGAGGAAATGGCCGCTTTCAGGGTCTCGGCGTTTGAGGAAAAACATCATCGTTCTTCATTGTCGAATGTTTTAGAGCTGAGACGTGGCATTTTTACTGGTTAATGTGATTTGCTGGAGCAGCAGCAAGCTACTGGCTGCGCCTCGCCAACCGCCGGCTGGGAACCACTGACCCAACACACGACCAGCTTTAGGGACAGAGGGAGGTCTTGCATGGTTTCCTTTAAAAATGAAGACGTAGCTAATATGGTGTATATTGAAGTGCTTTTCTCTGCCAGTGGCTTTGTCTCTTCAAATCCTCAATTTCACTGGGTTTCTTTGATCCACTTTTTATTGTGATATTACTTACCATAACTTAGAGATGGAATTGGTGATTATGCTTTTATTTTTTCCGTTCTCTTTGTATTTTATGCCCAAAGAAATAATGGTTCCAATAGCTAAGAAATGTTTAACAATTGCATGCCTGCTGTTAGCCTTTGACAAATGGTACGCAACTGTTTTTTCCTCTCACTCGATTGTGCTTGGGCTGGCTGTTTCACTCGATGTTATTCTGCTTGCAGAGGCAACTTTGCTGAAGTCGCTGCACCTATTTCTAAGGCCAAGCATCTTTTTCATTGTCTTCACTTGCTGTGTATCTTGGCTCCAACCTTAACAGCACGAATCAGATACATAATTTTATCTCGTTACTTAAATCACCAATCTCTGTTAACTACAACGGCTTTTTTTTTTTTGCCATGACAAGACCTTTTATTATTAGCCGTTACCTAATATGACAAATCTTGACCGAATAACCTGAAAACGAGATGAGCCTAAAATTTGCATAAGGAGTACCCATAAATTTAGCTGTGTTAGTACTGTGAGCGTACGTGGATGCTATTTTAAGCAGAACATTGCAGAAGTAGAATTGGTTCCAAATCTTTCTTGTCCGTTTTGAGACTTTCTCTGCCAAGGTTGCTGTAACTTTTATTCTGTTCCTTTTCACTTACGAAGCTTAATGCGAACTCAAAATTAGCAAAGGCTATGCTTTCTCTCTTCCTTTAGCCTTTTCAGGCTGAAAGGATGTCTGTGTGTCCGTGCAGCATTATGTGTGATATATGAATGTTATATATAACATGAATGAGATTGTGCCTGATGGATTGATTTTTTTTTTTTCTTAAACCAGTGTTTTACTAAGGTGCCATTCTGACAAATGAAAGGTAACTAGTGAAGTATTAGAACACTGTTACGTTAAAAAAAAATATAACCCAGTCCTGTAACACAACGCCACAGAAGGTAAGGAAATGTTTCGGTGCATACTTGGAGCAAGTTTCTTACCTATTCCAGGGTTTCTGAGTTTACCTCCCTCCCCCTGTTCCAGACAAAGGGGGCGTGTTGGCGTCATTCAGAAGCAAGCAGAAATGGAATAAAACATTTGGAAGAAGCTTAACAAGTTTGTTTGACTTGGATTCCTTTTCACAAAGCATGCAGGACAGGAAATACTTTCTGGCTTTATGTGTTTATCACTTACCATAATAGCATTACGTGAGCAGATTCATTCTTTGGGGCCAAAATGTGTGAGGGATTGCAATATTACTTATGGAGAGAGAGAGAGAGCTCAGCACTGGCCAGTCAAAAAGGAATATTTATACTCAATTCAGATTAATTAAATGTTTCTATTTCTTCCATATGGATTTTAAGCTATCTTATCGCTATGTACAATAGGATAGCCTGGGTTAGAAAAAGTAATACCTTTGTGTTTCAAAACTTCTTTGGAACTGGCTGGTGGAGACACGCACGTACTGTTCCTGTGTAGTTGTGGCAGTTCCAGCCACAGCCTACCTACTTCCTCTCTCATTTTGGAGGTAACTTTCTCCAGACTTTCAAAAAAGTCAAACTCCCATCAAGTAGTATCTGAGCAATGTCTACACAGTCTTGTAGATGTGAAACCATTACCTTGGAGCTTTGCACGTGCTGTGCTACTTTTACTCCAGTACTATTTGTTTGACTGTTTGTGGTGCTGGTGTTGAAAGTAAAAATACCAATATTTTTTATGAACAGTGCCCTTTCCTTTGAAATGACGTTAGTAGATGTTTGCATTCTCTGTGTGTGAAAGAAGTGTTTATGGCAAATGGGGAAAAAACGGTGCTGGTGAAATTTTATCTTGCAGGTCTCGCAGCACCGTATTGTTTTCCCTTAGATTTAGCTGTGACTGTAATAGTGACAATAAATTGCATTTACACTTCACGCTTGGCACATATCCATTCCCAAATACTTTATCCATGTTTGATGCAAGCACAGTTAGTTAACTGTTGAATAACTGTTTGGGTCAAACTGTTGTAGACACTACAGATGTAGAGAAAGATGCTTAAAAATAAAAATAATGTGCCTGGAACGGGGCAAAAAACATGCATGAACGTGATTGTATGTTGCACGTTTTATTCTACTGCTACTGGATGTTAATTTACCTTAGATCAGTATTAGAAAATAATTTTAGTCCAGGGTCTGGTTGAAAGTTTTCAAGTATGTTAAATTCACTGAAATGCATTGCAATTCCACCGTGACTTCATAACCAATGGCTAGAGTAGTGCTCTGGAGTTACTGCAAGTCCTTCATTTAATGGTCAACGGGGAGTGTGATGTTTTTTCAGAAATTCTCTTGCGGCTGTGAAAGTAATGGTCTCCTAGACATTGCAGCTGGACATCTGGTTCTGCGGTGTTTCTTGCAGGGCATGTCTGCTGCACGCTCCATTGTTATACTCTGTGAAGATCTAAAGATGTGTGCCCTTTCCTCATCCTAACCTCAGGCCATGGAGTAGAAGTAAGATGGGAAGACAGCAGGGTGCATAACGGAGATAACTGGATTTACTGAAATCTCAAGATGGATTTCAGCAAGTCTGAGTTTTAATCTGTTGGAGTGTGAGAAGGAAATCTATACTTCATTTTTGGCTTTGTTGGTGACTTGAACTTTTCATCATCTAAGCAGGTTCTGCGTTCTGCTATTCCTGTTGTCGGGCTCCCCTACCTGTACGTGGTAATGCTGTAATAAGTGAACTGTCCCTCCACCCCCACAAATACGAATGGGTTTGTATGGCACTCTATCTCAATGATAAATATGTGGTTTGTGTCTTAATATATATTACCATGTTAAATGAGCTTGAAGATCACAACCCTGACCTCTGGATAAACTGCCTCAAATACTTGCAAGGAATTGGTGGGTTTCTGTGTTCATTAGAGGCTTATGCTGTGAGCTGTTACAAAAGTGGAGTTCTTTCTCCGCTTTATAACAGATTTGCTACAGATCATTATTGAGGTCAATGGCTTGAAAGTTTGAAAAAGTATCTGCAAAGCTATTTCGACTATCTGTCTCTCCAAGGGACAATTAAATTAGTTATTTTAGAAGTGTTTCTGTAACTGTCACTAATGAAAACGGAGGATTATAAAAGGGAATTCGGTGACCAAACACAAAGTTGGGGAAAGTAATATGTTTGTTGTTGAGATAGCCATAAGAAATAAGCAATAGTGACTAAAAGACTTGCGTTCCCCTTGTTCCTCAACACGGTATGAGCATAAGATTCATGGTATCATCCAGAAGCAGTTCTGGCACTCTTTGTCCATCGATGAATGCACTGCTGTCTGTTTGTGCGCTTGAACATGTCCAAGATTTGAGTGAGTATTCAGAATAGAATTGCTTTTCTCTGTGAGGCGGTAGAAAATGGAGGTGATTTTTCATATTAGCATATTTGTATGCTCCCCTGATAATCTTGTGGGGGTTTAGGGATTACATGAAAGCCTGATTCCTTAGTGCTGTCTTGTCTTTCTTTTCTAAAATAAGACTATTTGAGTTTTATTTTTTGAGGTGGAGGGGAGAGGGGAAATGACCTCAATAAAGCAGAACAGAACTGTGCTGACCTAGCACAGTAACGTGGTTCGTTAACAGAGGCTCAAAGTACTCCCATTTTGATATCAGTTCTCAGTAATATATTGGAATCTGTAAGAGCAGATAAGATTTATTATCTAATAATATGACCTTAGCCTTTCCAGTGGCATATGAAAGATGTTTGACAAAGCCTTGTTCAGTGTTGACTCTTTTTTTCTACATGCACAAAAAGCAAACTGAAGGTTTTAACTGCATGGAGTAGCTTTTTGATATAAAGAAATGTTTTTGGAGGAGTGGGGGAGGGAGAAAGACATTTGTGTGACTGTGGGGTTTTTCCATGTGAAATCTGCCTGTTTTGAATTGCAGTTAGTCATGAACCACATGCAGACTAAAATTAATGTGGTCTTCCATAGATTACAATGCAGTGGTCTCCTGCTCTGTAGTTAATGGACATTTGTCACATAACCACAGAAAAGCTGAGGTTGGACAGGACCTCTGGAAATTATTTTTTCCATCCTCCTTACTCAAAGCACAGCCGCCCAGAGCAGGTTGCCCGTGACTATGCCCAGTTGGGCTTTGAATATCTCTAAAGATGGGAGACCCCACAATGTTGCTTGGGCAACCTGTTCTGGTCTTTGACCACTCTCACAGTAAGTAAGTGTAATTATAGCAGATAATCAGTAAATTTTTTATGCAACATTTACTCTTTTTTTTTGAAAGTGTTAGTTTAGGGTGGGATGACAGCATAGACTTAATAAAAAATAGTTTATAAATCACTCTTCAGAGCTGTCTAACATCTCCACTGTGGTTATTTAAGCTATGTCCAACTGAAATCTGTGAGAAGCCTACTGTCAGCTTAGGTGGGTGATTGGGTGAGACCAGAAGTCTTGAGCCTGTGGAGATAACTGAGTGATTATTGTCTTTGTGGAGCGTGAATCGGGGTACCTTCTTTGGCAAGGTGTCATTTAATTTAGAATATTTTTTTTCCTCTCCACTGATGAGGCTGATTAATTTTATTTCTCAAAATTGCATTTTAAGAAGAAATCATCAAAACAGTTCTTTGTGGGAAATTTTTCTTTCGGATGAGCAACACAGGTCTTGCTTTTAGTCTATGTCAGTGTGTTACGGATGTTCTTTGGGACAGAACAATCAACCACGAGTTATCTTGTCATGGAACGAGTTAACTGATTTTTGATGCAAGGCTTATGAGGACCACAGACTACCAAGAATAATTTCTGTTTATTAGAAATGAATCCTTGAGGTCATTCTCAGCATATCAAAGCAAAGATCTTAATTAGGGTAAGTTCCAAGTCTTAAAGAAATTGGTTGTGATAGCTTAGGAAATTGGAAGAGATCTGAAGAGTGTGCTGTTCTTAGCATTGTCAGTGCTGAAATTTTTGATTGAATTAGAAGAACAGTTTTAATGGCTTTTTTGTGGGCAAAAGAGACAGTTTCATTGTGTGTTAGTTAAAGAATTGTACTTTCGGGTTTTTTTAAAGGCTTAACCCACTGAAGTAAGCCAGAGAAGCGCACATTATTAAAATAACTCCCACATTTCTCATTTGCTTCAATCTAAGACTTTCCAGTTACTGTGGAGCAATAAATCCACACATATATTGGTTTTACGTATGGATAGATTTATATTACATATATATATAGAGAGAGAGAGAAGAACACATAGTGTAGAATTATAGTGAGACTTGTGCAATATACAGAAATAACCTAGTTCAGGTTTCTGTTTTACATTTAAAATTATTGCGTATAATAATTTTGCCAGGTTGTGCCATTTTGTTTAGCTTAATTTTGATCCTTAGAGAGGGGCGGGGCGGTACGTAGATGAAGCTACCAAAAATAGATGCAGTACTGCCAGGTTTTCTGGAAACTTTAGGGTGGTCGTCTTTCACTACAAGAAACTAAATCTTCTTTTGATCAGAAAAGAAAATTAATTCAGTAATGTCAGCCTGGGCTCAAGCTGGCATTTGTCGACAGTGCAGAACNTATAAATCACTCTTCAGAGCTGTCTAACATCTCCACTGTGGTTATTTAAGCTATGTCCAACTGAAATCTGTGAGAAGCCTACTGTCAGCTTAGGTGGGTGATTGGGTGAGACCAGAAGTCTTGAGCCTGTGGAGATAACTGAGTGATTATTGTCTTTGTGGAGCGTGAATCGGGGTACCTTCTTTGGCAAGGTGTCATTTAATTTAGAATATTTTTTTTCCTCTCCACTGATGAGGCTGATTAATTTTATTTCTCAAAATTGCATTTTAAGAAGAAATCATCAAAACAGTTCTTTGTGGGAAATTTTTCTTTCGGATGAGCAACACAGGTCTTGCTTTTAGTCTATGTCAGTGTGTTACGGATGTTCTTTGGGACAGAACAATCAACCACGAGTTATCTTGTCATGGAACGAGTTAACTGATTTTTGATGCAAGGCTTATGAGGACCACAGACTACCAAGAATAATTTCTGTTTATTAGAAATGAATCCTTGAGGTCATTCTCAGCATATCAAAGCAAAGATCTTAATTAGGGTAAGTTCCAAGTCTTAAAGAAATTGGTTGTGATAGCTTAGGAAATTGGAAGAGATCTGAAGAGTGTGCTGTTCTTAGCATTGTCAGTGCTGAAATTTTTGATTGAATTAGAAGAACAGTTTTAATGGCTTTTTTGTGGGCAAAAGAGACAGTTTCATTGTGTGTTAGTTAAAGAATTGTACTTTCGGGTTTTTTTAAAGGCTTAACCCACTGAAGTAAGCCAGAGAAGCGCACATTATTAAAATAACTCCCACATTTCTCATTTGCTTCAATCTAAGACTTTCCAGTTACTGTGGAGCAATAAATCCACACATATATTGGTTTTACGTATGGATAGATTTATATTACATATATATATATAGAGAGAGAAGAACACATAGTGTAGAATTATAGTGAGACTTGTGCAATATACAGAAATAACCTAGTTCAGGTTTCTGTTTTACATTTAAAATTATTGCGTATAATAATTTTGCCAGGTTGTGCCATTTTGTTTAGCTTAATTTTGATCCTTAGAGAGGGGCGGGGCGGTACGTAGATGAAGCTACCAAAAATAGATGCAGTACTGCCAGGTTTTCTGGAAACTTTAGGGTGGTCGTCTTTCACTACAAGAAACTAAATCTTCTTTTGATCAGAAAAGAAAATTAATTCAGTAATGTCAGCCTGGGCTCAAGCTGGCATTTGTCGACAGTGCAGAACTGCCATCTAGTTTGACAGTTTTTACTTACCTGATTTGAGAGCAATTTAGAACTGAAATAACGGGTGTGCTTTAGATCAAGATTTATATGTACGAGCAAGGCTCTACAAAGAGTTCGCCCATAGCTGCTGGCACTCTGCCTAGGGCTGTGTGGGAATTGCCCTTACAGATCAAAGTGGGAGTCCATCTAACTCAAAGTTTGCTGTCTGACAGCTTCTTCAGAAGAGCAAGGAAAAAAGCCTGTGGCACAAGGTGAAGAGATATCCTGCCCCTTACCGACTGTTAATCCCTCACTAGCTGAGGCTAGCTTCAACTGTCATGCAAGAAGACAATGCATCTCTTCCAGAACGCTTATAATGCCAGATATCTTACATTCAAATTTATTATTTGATGTTTGTGCATGCTGTTTATCTCTCACTTTCAACCTCGTTCTCTCGCAATTAGTTCCATAGTTAACTCTGTGTTGCTTAAGGAAACAAACAAGCAACAATTCCTTTTGCATTTTCAACTATTTTTCAGTTTTGTTCACTGCCACTTCGATCTCTGAGAGGGACTAGAAATTCCTAGTACATATTTCTTATGTAATTTATTCTTATATCATCTTGTGGTTTGCGTGCTTTCATCTTTCTCTGTGCCTCCGGTGCTGTCCAGCAGTACAGCGATCAGAGAGGGGTCATACCAGATTGGGGCAGTGAAAACGATTCCTGGTCTGGCATTCAACTTACGTATCATGTATGCAAGTCAAAAACAACAACAGGAGTCGCGTGCAGGCAGATCTCTGAGGCAGGAAAATGCTTGTGCTCTATTCGTTTCAATTAAAATAGACTGTTCTGCTGGTTTCCTGCGTCATGTTTTGTTGTGCGGGCTGGTTTTGAGATGCAATACCTACAAACTCTTTCTGCATAGTACCACTTCCCGTGAACAGCTGTGGGACAACCCTATCACATGCATTTTCTAGTTACAGAATAGATGTGCGTGCCTGATCTGTGGATTTCTCTTATGTGGTTATCTTTCTCATCAATAGTGTATTACAAACGATTACTATTGGCAAGAGAAAACGCAGTTGACTAGTGTGGAGCGTTTATGTTACTGTTACGAAAGTCAGTTGCTATAATCATTTTATACCGTAAAGCACCTATATTGTCTAGCTTCACTGTTATTTTCTTATACCTTGGTTTGATTTACGGTACATTGAGCCCTGTTGGAATGCTGCTATACATTAGTATGAACATAATTTTTTTCTTCCTTTTCAACGGGGCATTCGTGCTTATCCCAACTTGCCACTCTTAAATTCTGCAATATGCTCTGCATGTATTTTTCAAGAGTCAAGCCCGTGGTGGCCAGCTACATTTTGTTCTCTTTAAAGGTGTTAAAACAATTAAAGAGCCTATTCTTGAGCTCTGCTGCCCTGCGTGCATCTCGGCACGTGATTGTGTAATGCTTCTGCAGGCCTTTCTCCTCTATAAAAAATGGAGGGGAAATGACAGCGTACAGAACAGTTTATTGAGAGGGGTTTTCTTACAGTTTAGTGAGAGTTTTCCTGCCTACACTGCGTCCGAGTGACCGTGCACTAAGGGTAAAAGGGCAGCTTGGAAAACTCAAAAAGCTTTAAAAATAGTTGGAGGGGAAAAGTCTTTTGCATGTGGAGCAGAAGAGGACAGGCTTAGCAGACACATTCCCAGCTTCCTAATCAGCAATAACAGCGTGCTGCTGCTAAACCAACTTGGTTCTCTATTACATATGGTTTACAAGTTATTTTAAAAGACCTTCATAATAATAATAGTCCCGTTTCATTTCTGTCTTTTTTATAACCACTTTCCCTCCTCCACTTCATTTTCAGCTCCAGCATTTCAATCGCATGGCACACCGAGAACTGCTGTTAGTTGCTGTTTTATGGTGGAATACGCTTATGTTCAGCAGCAAAAGTACATTGTGTGTAGATCTCAGGTGATATATTTTTATCTCACGCATTGGTTTTGAATATGTTGGGTTTAAGAATGAATGGAGAGCGAGCGAGCCGAATGCGGCGTTAGGAGGATGTAGCAGCTTGGACAAATCTATTACTGACTTCACTAAGTGACGGAGGCAACACCAAGGCAATCAGTGCAACTGTCCGCTGTGCCTGCCAAGTACCTGTGAGTTACATCACGTGCCAAAAATACTTTCCCCATCTTGCCGTTACTTACTGCAATGCCTTGAGTTGAATGTGGGTACGGGAGGAAAATGTCAAGGGGTAAGAAACCCAGTTTTGGTAGTGCAATGTGAAGCTGCCATTTAGGAGGGGATCAAATTATATTGATGGTGCCTCTGTTGTTTATGCTGGTTTTGTACCTTTAAAAATATTAAACACGAGATTAACGGTTTTCTGGCTTGACCTTCGTCCTCCTCGGTGTGAACTCCAAGCTCTTCTCATGCGGATAATTTGGTCTCTTGTTGGCAATTCCTTACCATTTTATGGAATTTTATTTTTGCTTTTCTTGTATTACTTTCCCCCCTACTCCTTCAGATTGATTCTGTTTGGCTAAAAATAATATCAAAAATACCCTTATCCAGTGCTGAGGTTGCATTTCCTAAGGAAAATGATTGAGGAAGTATTTTTCCTTTCTATTCCTGGGCACCTTCCCCAAAGATTTATTACAGCCTGGGTTTAGTTTTGGCTGTAGTACAGAAACAGCTTTCTCCTGTGTTTTATGATCTCCCTCTCCTTTCTGGTTGAGAGTCCCCTGTTTCCTCCCCCTCCTATTTGCCCTTTGAAAAAAGAGGCTGTTACTTTCTCCAATATCACCGCCTCAGCGATTTTGGATAGGTTTGCTTGTTTTCTTCTACCATACCGGTGCAAGCCAAGAAATCAAAGTGTTTTCCCTTTTGCTAGCGACTGTCCTTCTACTTCATAACTCTTGGCAGGGAGAAACTCATCCCAAATGTGACTGTTCCTGGACCCGTTAAACTTCCTTTCCCCAGCTCTTCGCCAGAGGGGCCCAGCCTGCCGTCTGTGCAGGGGTGCTCCTCTTCGCACACTTGGCACTCGGTACCGGCAGTCCCCAGCCTAAGCCTGGCGGCTTGTGGGGAGGCTGCGCCTGGGGCTCTGGAGAGCCGTGAAACATGTGCGGAGTGGCGGGCACTCCAGGCTCTGCCCGCGCGTCCTCGGTAAGAGGACCTGTGACAACTACTGTGGGATTTGAGGCCTCTCCACCTGTCCCTGCTCCTAGACGTGTTTGTTGTTACTCACAGTTTGCCAGTGAAGACAAATGAAGTGGATTTGATTAGAGTAAGAATTAAATACTTGGTAGGAGATTGGAAATGAAGTTGCAAGAAGACGTTAACGTGACGTGCTGTCGCTGTCAGCTCAACAACTGGCAAGTCCTTTCCAGGCTCTCGAGAGCATCCTGCTGCTTTGCTGGCTGCGCCTACAACCCAGAGCGTCCCCACTGCCAAACCATGGGCTGAAGGGCTCGCAGAGTCCCGTCGCTTGCGAGAGACCCCTAGCTGTCATCTAATCAAGCCGCCAGCTCTGAGCAGGTCCGGGTAAAGCACAGAATATAATTTAAGAAGCAAGAGTTATGCAAACAGCTGATTAATAGCACGCCCTTGGCACTGCACCAAGATTAAACGTGACAGTTCACTGGAACAAGTGATGGGGCTTGGAGAGGAGATTTTGACCTGCGTAACACTCCCTTTGCGCTGATCGCTTGTTCCACGGGACACCATCAGAGAGCGGATGAGAAACAAGTTGGTGGGGACGAGAGATTGGGAGATTGTTAGAAGAACTCGCTAAACTGGAAAATTAAAAACAATCTCTGGCTTGTGTTTTGTGTGTTATATACTGTGTGCTAAGGAAATGGAAGGGACGATACAAGTTAAGTAAAAAACCAGAGCGATGTCACATCTAACTCTTGAAGTCCGTGAGATTTTGCCTTTGGTGCTTGCAGGATTCTCTACTCAGCTTGTATTTCTTTTGACGCTTATTTTTATTTACATTAATCTTGACTGCTTCCAACTTTCTCTTTCGCTTAGTGTTTAAATTTGCAGGATTTCATAAACTTGAAAAAATACAGATTAATCTCTGTGTCTACACATAGTCATGTCCATGCCATAACGTCAGGGGCATATAATAACTGAGGATGGGTTTTGCTGGATTTCCAGGCGTCTGCGGAGTGCGCACGATTAGATACCAGTGCTTTCGTAAACAAAGCTTTGTGATTGAAACCAACCACACAGCACTTTCTAAATACACTTAGGGAATTGTGGAAGGAAATTACATTTGAATCCATTGATTCATCGTGATGTAATATAGAACCTATTTGGGTTTGAGCTTATTGTTTATTACAGAAATATACAGGTAGTGTGCAAGATACAAATAGCGCAAATTCGGTATAAACACAGGTAAGACCTTGTAAAAACTACTGGGAGAGAATGACATGCTATTTGGAAATGGAGAAATCCAACCCTCAGAATAGCAGCTGCAAGGTTTTTATCTTTAATGTCTCCAGTTGTGTTGCAATGAAAATGAAATCTTTGAGCAAGGAAACAATTTCAATTAACTGTGCTCAGTGTTCTGCAAGGAGTAACTGATTTGAATGAAATACCTGAAAATTACTAATAATCTTCTCCAGATCTTGCATGAGGAAAAGAAATACTGCTTCTGCAGTGAAAAGGCACTGATAAGTAAAAGATAAGTTACCAAGGAAATATTCTCCAGTAGGGCTTGGGATGCCTTCTCCTGCTGAGCTGTGGGTGAGAGAAGTGTTTTAGCAGCCAGTTCTTCCATCTGTACTACAGCAGGCTGGCAGCCAAGGGTAGAGCTTGATCAACAGTCTCAAGGGGATATGGCTTACTAGCCAATGAGTAATCTGCTTGGCCGTTTTGTGTTGTTTAGATTGATTTTTTTTTTTGAAACTGGAAATTGCCAAAGTAGCAGCCCACCTGCCAGCAGTCCAGCCTTTGCCAAATAATTTGTTCTGGCATTCAAATTATCTGGAAAGTCCAATTCAAAAAACAGAGCTGCAGACAGGACGAGAGGAGCATTGAAGACATTTTGAAACTGTTTCACTGACAGAAAAAAGATTATTTCCCTTCCCCCCATCCCCCACCCCCAAAGGAATACATTTCTACTTGATTTCCGCTTCCTGGAAATGCGCTGTAGTTTCCTGCACAGCGTATGGCCTGTGGCAGAGGTGCTAAGCAGTGATTTAAGCAATCTGAGCCGAAGGAGGCTTTGATGGAAGTCCTCCAATGAAAAACCTGTGTACTCGCAGGCTCGTGAAGAGTGGGTTGGACGGTTTGGTAGGCGGCCCTCCTTCCTCTGGAGTCTGTCTGTCCCCTCGCCGTATGGGCAGCAGGTTTCCACAGTGTGCCAAGCTTGGGTTTACTGAGATCGTGCAGCTTAGGGTTGTATTAATTAATGAGAGCGCAGATGGAATTCTAGATAAACTGAGCGGTTTTACCAGACAGATGAGCTACCCAAGGAAGTGGGGTAATGGGAATATGGATGTAGAGAGATAAGTAAGAAATGACATGGGAGATGGCAGCCGTAACATCATCCCACCTAGCACGTGCCAGGGAAGCTGGGTTCTTTGAAAGGCAGGACATCCCAGGCGGCCAAGGACTGGAAAGCTTTGGCTTCAGTGCTGAGAGGAGCTCAGTCCTGCGTTATCTTTAAATGTCGGGAATTTTGTTCTGGTGGTGCCATGAGTCCAAAACGTTTTTTAGAGGAGATGTCTTCTAGCAAATCCTAGGCAGTCGATGCCTTGTAGTAAGCCACACTACTAACGTCTTGTAGGTTGCTGTTCATCCCTTTACATCAAAGCAGTAGCTCAAGGGACATTTCCCACCTATAGAAGAGAGACGATGATGGCAGCCGAGAAAGGTGAAGTGTCCAGGCAGAATTGCGAATTTGAATCAAGGTCTCCTGAACTGAGCGGGTGCTCTGGCTTTCAGGTGAAATGTCTCCCTTGAACGGGTTTTTGTGCCCGTGTCGATCGGTAATCTGCAGGCGACCGACTGCGTTTCAAACATCTTCTGTTCCTGTTTACTTTGGACAGAGCCAAAGGTTTTCTGCAGCTAGCAAGACCTACTCTNCTCCTGAACTGAGCGGGTGCTCTGGCTTTCAGGTGAAATGTCTCCCTTGAACGGGTTTTTGTGCCCGTGTCAATCGGTAATCTGCAGGCGACCAACTGCGTTTCAAACATCTTCTGTTCCTGTTTACTTTGGACAGAGCCAAAGGTTTTCTGCAGCTAGCAAGACCTACTCTTTGGTACATGAAGTTTTCTAAATAAATGTCTAAGGCTTACGCTGTAGCAAACCTTCTTTGGCACATGAACAAAGTTTTATACGCCAGCCTGTACTAGCTTGGCAGGGTATACGATCTTGTGCAGTCGGGCTTAGCAAAACACCGTATTCGGACTCAGCAAAATATTTAAGTATGCGCTTAACTTCATCGCGACTTAACAAATCACATAAGAACATTAATGCTTTGTTCAGCGGCAGGCCCTAGTGCAGGAATTTAAGTCACTTGCACAATCAGACCTCATGTTGTTTCTTACCGAAAGAACAAAAATACCGACAGAAACTTCTGTTAATTCACAGTTATTCAGTTGCTACAGTAAATATAGCCATTTTACAAAACTTAGTACAAGAATACTGTAGTTGATGAAAAGCATCTTATATTTTAAATATGGACAGCGAATAAGATATATTCTAAAGGGACATTTACTTCTGCAAGAAGGGTTTTGGGTCGCAGTGATTGCCGTGTTCTTTTCTTCGTTTCGTTGCTGGCTAACATAGTTGTTCGTTATACCAAAGGAGAATTTGTCTAAAAGAAGATAGATGAGTATACGTTGATTTTGGCAAACAAAGTTACTGTTAATGATTTCTTTTGTTTGCATGAATTTATGGAGTGCGCTTTACCAACACTTCCAATTGCAGCCTGTATTGGGCAGTTTTCTTTCAGTGCATTTCATTTGTATGCCAGCATTGCAAATAGTGAGTCTTGTGCCTTACTATTCATTACGGGATTGTTTTTAAGATTTGGCATTTTCATTGCATTTTCTTGTGGGTGTTTTTCTTTTCTTTTCCACTTGGCATAATTATGCGCTCATGATTATTACCTGCGTAAGTCAGCTAAGCATTTATTTGCTTGAATGTTAATATTTCTCAATTCTTCACCCACTAAGTGCGAAGTTAATAGTATTGCTAACTGGTTTCTGTGAGGCTGCATGCTGAAAAACATTTCACATTAACAGGGTAATTGAAACTGTAGCTAATGTATCGGTCAGAATTGGTACGCTTTCTAAAGGCTTCTTGCAGTGATCTTATGGAGAGGTCCTGCGGCAATTATCTTAAAGAATAGGCGATGTACGTAGTGAGCTATTCAGACTAGAAATTCAATGTTTTACGTGCCATTTTGGGGTACTGATTCCATCGCTCTGCCTCTTTTGGACATTGGATGGACTGCTGGTGGAGTAAAGTCTCATTTAAAGAGAATAAAAGGCATTATAATTTTCCTTTGTGCTGTTATGAATAGTTCCTATGATTCAAAGCATGGGTCGTGCAAGCATCCTGTGGGCATACTTTGGTTTTCATCTTTTTGCAACTAGAGGGTTTTTTAAAAGTTCGTTAAAGGTAAAGCTTTTCAACTCAACAGAGAGTACTGGAAATCCTGACATTTAAAGTAACTTTTTTACCCAGTTGTTTTTAAATTTAGTGGATAAGTTTGCTGGTGCATTACTAAGGGTGAATTCGGCTTTCTGTGTAAAACCTGTGTTCTCTCTCTCTTCGCCTGTCTACATAAGCCAGTTGTCTGAAATTTTACGTAGCTTTGCGTTTTTCCCCTTGGGGAAGCTGGGAAAGAATGAGAAAAAGGTACAATCTGTCCTTCTTAAAGTTAGCGGCAAAACTCTTGTTCGTGTAATAGTGCAATATCATTCTAACCTCAGTGCTGATTCTTTGAAAAGATAGGGCAAATAGGTTGACATAGAGATTACAAATTGTTTTGATAGATTTTATGGACTAAGCCCTCATTGATTAAACAAGTCTGAATCACTGGAAGCAGCAGTGTGGAAAAAAATTGGGTGTTGTCATCAACTTTTCTTTAAGAGCAAACCTTAAACCAAGAAAACGCGTGGAGTGGAACTGGTGCCGGTTCAAGTGTCCGGTTGTGGGCTTTTACGCCAGACTTTTACTCTGCCACTCGAATGACTAGAATGACCCCCAGGCTGCTGGGTGGGGAGAGGGTGGGAGGGGAGCCGCAAACTTGGAGGCAGGGAATCAGGGGGAGAAACACTATAAAAAGAACTTGGACGGTCCCCTGCCAAAACTGGTTTTTGTTTTATTTTCAAATTAAGTTTTGCATTTCTGTAAGCTCTATCCATGGAAGTGTTTTAAAGCAAGATGCAGTATCTTTTTGGAAGTGTCTTCTGGTAAGCTAGAATTACTGAATACAAAATAAATATTACTCGACAAAGTACTATGGATGTGTTACAGCATGGTCAGAATACATTATTAAAGTGGTTATTTCTGAGTCGGAACTGCTGTAAACTTTATAGAAGTAATTTGCCTTGAGGCCATGGGAAAAGGAAGACATTCAAATGTGTGGTTGCTTTAGCAACTATGGTTTTCCCCATGAAACTCCACAGTTTATGCTGTGGATGCTATATGGGTCAGCGCCCAAAGTACCTCTACTTCCTTTTGGCAACCCATGTGCATACTGAACCCGGGAGTGACGGAGCAGGCTCCGAGGAGCTCTGCACGGAGGAGCCTTGAGGATTGTGAAGGTGCCTGGTCCTGTTTTGTCAGAGGAGCACACAGAATTGTTGCAGCAGTCGTGGTGTTAGTCCAGCTCTTCAGCATGGTGGCGTGTTTTGCTTAACTTGATAAAACAAAGAATGATAATAATGTCAGGCATGCGCAGATATTTCCAAGTAAGCAATAAAGAAAATAAAAACTTCTAGCCCCTGGGGGTTGCCAGGAGGAAAGAGAACCAGTGTTATCTATGGGTGGGCAGAGGCAGAGCCACGTGGTATCACGTGAGGATGTGAAGGCTTTCCATTCTCTCTGCAGCCGTTCTCCATAGTCTGAATCAAAAAAAAGAAGACAGTAGCAGTAGGAGCAGGCATTAGTAAGAGTACAGACTCTTACAGACTCATACTACATTTTGAGTAAGGACCAAATGATTATCTGTCTGACAATGTCACGGTTTAACCCCAGCCAGCAACTCAGCCCCGCGCAGCCGCTTGCTCACTCTCCCTGCCACCGGTGGGATGGGGGAGAGAATCAGAAGAGTAAAAGTGAGAAGACTCATGGGTTGAGATAAAGACATTTTAATAGGTAAAGGTGGGTGACAGAGCCCTGGCACAGGCTGCCCAGAGAGGCCGTGGAGTCTTGTTCTCTGGAGAGATTCAAAACCGGCCTGGACGCGTTCCTGTGCCCCCTGCTCTGGGGGCACCTGCTTTAGCAGGGGGGGTAGGCTGGGGAATCTTCAGAGGGCCCTTCTGATGCCTGCCATTCTGTGACTCTGTAAAGCAAAAGCTGTGCACGCAAGCAAAGCAAAAGGAGCTCATTCCCTACTTCCCATCTGCAGGCAGGTGTTCAGCCACCTCCAGGAAAGCAGGGCTCATCATGCATAAGGGTTACCTGGGAAGACAAACGCCATCACTCCAAGTGTGTCCCCCTTCCTCTTTCTTGCCTCAGCTGTATATGCTGAGCGTGATGCCGTGCGGTACGGAATATCCCTGTGGTCAGTTGGCGTCAGCTGTCCTGGCTGTGTCCCCTCCCAGCTCCTTGAGCGCCCCCAGCCCACTCGCTGGCAGGGACGGTATGAGAAGCTGAGAAGTCCTTGACTCTGTGTAAGCCCTGCTCAGCAGTAACTAAAGCATCCCTGTATTATCAACACTGTTTCCAGCACAAATCCAAAACTTAGCTCCATGCTAGCTACTGGGAAGAAAATTAACTCTATCCAAGCCAAAACCAGCACAGACAACGTCTGCGCTATGGAAAGAAATCAGTATTTTCAGTCAATCAACAATAGCTCCGCTTGTCACCTTGAAGTTTCTCCTGGCCACAAAGAGCTAGCGCCTAGCAAGGCCAGAGCTCTCCCAGTACCTCTAGAAGCATGCTGAATACGACTTTGTCATGACCGTGACAAATTTAGTCCTAATCTCATCAACCTTCTCCACTGTGTAGATTGTAGGCTGGAAGACAAGTAGTCACAGTCATTAGGCTGACCCTGAATAGAGGATTTTGATCAACACTTATATGCCTTATAGAAAGTGTAATGAAAGGTTTCTTTGTCACTGTAGTTCTCAGTTGGACCTCCAAATCAAATGCTTGTTTTCAGGATTTCCCCTTCCCGCTTTATAAAGATCTGCTTTCAAGAAGTCCCTTCGGAAGACCTCAGAAAATACGAACGACAAGTAGTTATGAGCTGATTTGCTTGATGGTGAATGCACATAACCGTTTTGGCACTGCAGACGCTGCATCTTTTCTCTGTCAGTTCCTACAAAAGAGAAATTTGTCTTTACGTTAGGCTTAGCAAAGTTCCTTTGACGTGTAATTTCCAAATTTTGTTGAGACAACACCTCAGATAGATCTGGGCTTGGAATGGGAAAGCTAAGATTTGGAGTTGTCTTCACACTCCTGTGTGTCTTTCAATTTATTGCAGTAGCTTGTCCCGTCAAGGTCAAGAAAGCTTACTGCTTGCTGGTTGTTAGCATATCAACTTGCAGCAGAGCTGAAAGGTAATCTTACAGCTCAATGGGGATTTTACAAGATATTTACAGTATTTTAAGGCAGTTATCAGGAAGAAGTATATGTTTAAAAGAGAAAGGCGTTCAGGGACAAAAATTGGAAAAGGTAGAAAACCGTCTGTCCCCCTTAACTAGATGCTGTTTAATTTTCCTTGACTAGTTGTTTTTATCTAATTGAATATGATTTTTTTTTGATGTAGGGGAGGCAGGAATAGAGACAACGCTATTGGTAAGGTAACATGAAGTTTAAGATCTCGGAGTACAGAATTTCCATCCATTTTCCAATAGTCTTTCCGACAGCTTTTTGTTAACTTTTCTTCATTCTCGCAGGTATCCTTTTGGAGAGCTGATTTTATTCCTAGACATGGCAAAAAAGCATCTGGGATTGTATCTGCTGGCAGATCCTGCATTAATAAGAGTGTTTTCTGCTGCAGAACGTTACTGGTGCAGTCAGATGCCCGAGAAGCCGCAGCCAGCCGCGTGTTCCGCTTGGAAAAAAACCCAAACTTGGAGCAATTATCCAGCAAGAGCTTTAGAGGTTGCGCACCAGTTCTTACTCTCCGGTTAATAAGTATGCTAACCGAATAACAAATCCCGGATCCGTTGTGGATATTAATGAATATGTTGTCTCCTAAGATGAATTAGGGTGGCAGTCTAAAAAGATCCCAGCAGGATACTGTAAGTTGAAGTCAATACAGAAAGAACAGATACTTCTAGCGTGCAAACTTTTGTCTTTCTCCTGTAAACTTCCCAGCCAGAGAAAACTGTATGTTTTAGTTACTTATACTACATTTACCTTGCGTTTAACTTTTTTGTTTTGTTATTAACCAAATCATTGCTGATACTTAAAGAAAACCTAATAGCTGATTGCATCCTTACTTGATAAGGACTTCGTCGCAAAATTATGTATATTACAGATCTCCAGTGTTGTTCAACACATACATAGGGTGAAAAATGTGCTATATTAGGAGCACCGTTTTATATATGCACACACATATGTAAAAACAACATTTCTATATCATTGTTAATAATGAAGTTATTGTATGTAATTGTTATTTTATGTAGCAATTTATATGATTTCATATATAATGGGTCATGGCAAATTAAGTCACAGCAAGATTTACCATAACTGTTTTCTTGCTAACATTATATGTAACATTTATATAAAATAACAATTTATATATTATATTATTAGCAATGATATGTAATCGGCAACTGTAATATGAAATAGCAATTGTATTATTAACTATGGTATCTAATTGTTATGTATATAGGAACACTTCAGAAGAAAAGAACGGAACTTTATTTTTGCAAGGTGAAGGTTAGAAGAGGCAAATGTCTGACATTTATGCAGAGTTAATTTGAAAACATATAGTTACAGGTGTGATCGCAATCTCTTTGATCACTTAGTCTTTTTGTTATTGTTGTCCTTTATTTTTTCGTGTTTGTCAAACACACTTCTAATTCTTACTTGGAAACTATCCTCTTCACTTTTTAAAGATAGTCCTTTATTTTCTGCTTCTTACTTCAAGTACTTGGCTGCAAGAACATAGAGAATATGGAATTAGACTCTCCGCTACACAATTTGCATTGTATCTCCCCCTTACTTTTAAGGAACTTCAGCTGACTTTATTAAAATAATAGAGACAGCTAAGGTCGTCTGCAGAGACACCCCTCTTCCCCCAAAGTCCAAAAAGCTTGCTTTTTCACTAAAACAAAGATGGGGTATTTTGGAAAAGGAACTTGAAAGCCTTAGTCATCATCTCTTACCCATTAGAAGGATAAGGAGCTGTTTGATGTGTTTTCAGTAGAGATTGAGAATGGAAAGGCTGGTATGCCAGCAGATTAATCGAAGATGCACTGAGAATACAAAAAACCCCAGGTTTGTTATTCCCAGTTAAAATCTCAGACATGATGCTTTCAACAAAGGGAAAGGCTAGTCTACAGCGATCTGGTACAGCTAAAGCCATGTGGGATCGTGACAGCCAGTACCACCATCGCTCAGAATGTTACCCTGGTAGTTATAAATTCCTTCCAAAAGATGGCCAGCCTCTCTACAGCTCAGCTGGGGAAATAGGATCTCTTTTTTTTTTGAGGTTGCCTTTTCAAACAGCTCAGGCAAATCCCAGGCTCTAAACTGCAATTGTGTACATTTCTAAGCCTTTGCTGGGCTTCTGCCCTAGTAGTTATTTTGGTATCTTTGTAGCTGCCTCTTTTCTAGCTTTGCAGTTAACTATGAGCTGCGGCAAACAAACCACAATAACAACTCTCTCACTTGTTAGTCATGTCCATCCTGCACCCTTTGCAGACAAAAGCAATATACACGTCACTTCCCCATTTTGTATAATGAGGTTTTTCTGTCAGCGCATTCACCACCAGACACCCCTCTGGCTGGTGCAGCTGCAATCTGTGCGGCCTGGCACGCGAGGGCTTTGTCATAAGATCTGTGGTGCACGGCTCTTGCTTCCAGGGAAATGACGCATGGGGTCTTTTTTTCCGCTCCCCCCCACCCCGTAATTAAATCAGCCCATGATGATGATTGCATTATTGGCCTGAATGGAGAAAATCCATCTACTGGCAGGTTGGTAAGGTAGCAGGAATGATTTCTGTTGTCCTAGGCATGGACCAGAAAAAAAACCTCATGAATTTTGGGCAGCAGTAAACTGGCAAATTAAGTCAGAGGAAGCTTTGACATAACCGTTTTCTTGCTAACATCCAAATGGCGATGACACAGTTGGTAGAAGAAAGGTAACTCGTGTAACCATCTTTAGAGAAGGGACAACTTAGATTAAACTAACTAAAAATAGCTCCAAGAAGTAACCTACAAAAATAGGTTAATTAAATAGCGAATGGGCATTGGGAGAACAGACAGGGACTAATGTGATCATTAAGTTGACTCTCTGCTAAATTTATTCAGCAGAAGAATTCATTTTTTCCCCCAAGGTTAAAAAATGATAATTCAGGAGTGCGGAGACTTGTAGATCAGCTGACGTGAATCCCTGTCCCGCTCCACTCCCCAGTGCAAAGTCTTTTGGGATGGTAACTATATATATTTATTTTAATAATAGTGCGTTGCACAATTGTAGGAATCTTTGATCGCTGTCGTAATTTTAACAATGGATATATGTGGTGTTATCTGGGCAGTTACATCGTGTGGTGGTCAGATTACAAAGATGGGTTTGGTGAAGCCTGTTGCGTCTGTAACTCAAAACAATGGGAAAGCACTTTGGGAGGAATGTGAACAATTTGGAGTTATTCCCATTTTACCCTATTCGTTGTTAGTTTTTCTCAGGTATTTTGCTTTTAGTGGCTGGAGCTGGAGCGTGTTGATGGACGTGAAGTCTGTAAACTTCAGCTGCTGATACAAGATTGGTGATTTTTATGCCCGTCGTTTTATTTGAACCCACAAATAACAGATCAGATGAGGGAAATGCAGTACCGTCCAGCTTAGACAGCCCAGCCTGGCTGAGCTCAAAGGAAAGAGGAGAACAGCAGGAGATAAATAATCATTTTACCATTTTTTTTTTTTCTGAGCTCATTTCTATTAGGATCTTGTGAATTTTGCTGTGATCCAGTCAGCAGCACATCAGCTTCGGCTTTGCCAAATCAGCTAGCTGTGGTGTACCTACCCTGCAAGGGAAAAGCTTGTCGATGATACGATTATGTATTGTTCCCACATCTAAAACTGAAGAACACATCTGTTATAAGAAGACTGCCTTTCCGGTCTTTCAACTGGCGACAGCTCCTGCAAGAAGGAATAGAAGGAGTAACGGGAGTTTGGTGACTGGAGCACTGATGATACTCGGGTGTTGTAGTTCAGGACCCAGCAAAGCCTGGGAGAATTGCTTAATGCCTCCCAGGGGCAGAGGGTGAAAGCTTTGCAGCATGGGCCTTCATAACCAGAGAGGCAAAGGAGACGTTGCCGGTGAGTTTAATCCTGCAGAAGTTATATTCTCCTGAAACATTGTTTCTCCTTTACTTAATACTGTTGAAAATGATGAAGTGCTATTTGCAAACGCAGGTGGTGACTGTCCTGGTGGTAGGCTTGGGACGTGCTTGGTGAAGAGAGCTGGGGAAAAAAAAAACATGTGAGCGTGACCAAAAGTGGAACTAGGCAGATGGGACTTTGCCAGAGTGGCATCAAGGTTCTGCGGCGAACATTAATAGTCATCTCTCTGGCAGAAGCCATCGCACACGGTTGCTTCATCACCTTTTAGTCCTTGACCTGTGGCTCTGGCTGTTTCTTTAGGACAGGAGCCCCCATCTGCTGTGGGGTAAGAGCCAATCCCTGGCTCAACCTTCCGCTCTTGGCTGACTCTTTGCAGGCATGGGGACTGCCGAGCTGAGAAGTTGCCTGCGGCTTTTTGTTTCTGCTTTGTTAGGGAAACGGGGTTTTAATGCGTGGGCTTTTTTTGTAAGCTAACAAGATCACGTTAATGATGTACCTGATTCATGTTGCTGTTTTATTATATCATGAAAATGGCTCTGCGAAGACCCAGCCTTGGGCTGATCCGTGAGTGCAGGCTGCTGAGAACGAGCGCGCTCTGAACAAGCTGCTCGTCTCCGTACTTTCAGAATGTGTAAACTCAGAAAACTCTTTTCACAGGTGGAGCACGCAAGGCTATTTCCGCACTCCGTGAAGTTTGATTAACAGAGTACAGCTAGTATGGGAAACTTCCAAAAGGATATTAGAGGTCTTTTGCAGTAAGAAACAGCAGACAAAATCTACAAGTATTTGCTTGATAAAAACGTAATCCAGCTGTGGTAATTAGATCCCAGTAGGATAAGTTTTGCCCTTTTTTTTATTTTTCTTCAAGCAAAGATTGATATACAGCAAGATGTCATTGCTTCAAGGATGCAGAAAGAAATAGAATATTTGATAAAGATCAGGGTAGCAAAAACAAAAGCAATTTAATTTTGCGCTTGGTAGTGTACCAAAATGCAAATTAATCCTGAAGTGTCTTGCCTCTCTATTCTACTAACAGGTGAGAAGACTTTTGCTTTTTTTCTTTTTCTTTTTGTAAATAGCTGGATGCTTTCTTTGATATTCTGTAACCAGTCGTGGTCTGACCAAAAGCATTTCTCACAGTAAAGGCTGTTGGTATTACGCTGTTCAATACAGAAGGTAAATAATGCAGCTACCACTACTGAGCAGCTGATGGACATTGAGTTTTACTATTGAAGAAATAGGAAAGTTAGAGCTTTGCAGACGATGGGGGAGGCATGTCTGATAAGCTAGTTCACCAGTGTTTGAAATCACCAGAAATACCAGAATTCCAGCCCACGCTGCACAGGCTGCTGCTTGACGAGCAACGGGAACTGGGCATCTGGAAGTAGGGCTTCACACCAGCAGAGAAGCAGGTCCGTGAGGAGGTGACGTGGGTGAGGCACGTGCGTGCACGGAGCTGAGATTCTCCTTGAGCTATTAGAGAAAACCTCTTGCTTAAAAGCAAGAGACTGTTCAGCAGCGTGGCTTGTTTCTTGTGGTTTTTTGTTTCTCAGCTATTTGTGTGTCTCCTGAATTCACTTTTGCTCTGAAAATCGTATTGTTTTGAAGTAAACATTTCAAAACTGTGAAGAAATAATTTATTTCTATAGCAGAAAATGGGAAAACTGGCTGCTGTTAGGAGGCAGCTGTATAAGTTTACACTGAGTGAGCAGAGCTGAGACCCTGAGCAGTGTTGCTGTTACTTGAAGGCTGCCTGCAGCCGGAGCATCTCGGGCTGTGCGCTATAGCCAGGTTTCGTGAGCCAGGCGTTGTTGGGTCAGTGCTCAGACTGTGAGTCTGGGAACAAAACCTGGGGCTCGACAAGAAGCACGTTTCCTCTGCGTCGCTGCTGTCAGTACACGAGCACAGATTTCATTTCATGGCTGCTGGGCGCAGAGGCGTTGGCTGGACCAGCGATCGAGCAGTACGGTTGCGTGATACGCTGCGGAGTTGCTTTCTCGGTCAGTCAAACTGGGCAGACAGGTGTGTGCTGTTTCCAAAATGTGTTCTTCAGATCCAGCTCTAAAAGGCTGGATGTAAGGGGAGCTCATTAGTGACCGAAAGACATGCACAGATTTCTCCCCAGCTGTAATAAATATCTAGTAAAAAAAAAAAAGTTAGGCAGCTATATGTCTAACTCTGATACTGATTTTTCTCACATGTGAATACCCCACACTAGGAAATCAAGTTGCTCCTATTTCAACTGTGGTTTGATGATACACTAAATCTATTTGGGGGCTCTCACTGCTGCGGTAAGGCTGCCAGAGCCACGCAGTGAATGACACTGGTCTGGCATAAAATCACTGCGCTGACTGGGCTTCGAAAACCTTGTCTTATTAGGTGTTACCTCTCTGCACCTCGCTAACTGTGTGCTGGATTAGAGTCCGTCCACTGTGGTACAGCCAGCTTAAAGATAACATAAATTTTGCATCTGGTGTTCTGGCTCCTGCAGGAGAAATGCAGTCATGTGTCTGTCTGAATCCCAGTCCGGTGTATACCACCAGTGGAGGCAGGCATTCGCAAAGCCTTTCGGGCAAGTGTGGCATGGTTGCATGCGTGGGGTTTGAGAGTCAGGAAGGTGAGGCAAGATGCTTCAAAAGGTACTTGAAATAACCTGGTTCGTGCTGGTGACTTGAATTGTGCTTTTATGAACTGAATGAGTTAGGGCTCAGCAGAAAGAGATGCAGAAATCATTAAATTGTAAAAAATATATCCAAGGGGGAGTAAATGAATGAAAAACTGTATAACAATCTTAATTCTAGAGTTTTGTGATTTTTTTGAATGTCTGCATTGGCAGTCTTGAAAAAGGTTTTTAAACCTCTCGTTATATGCAGGGTTTTATTGCATTAGTTCCCAGGAACTAAATGGTCTAATTGGTAGCTCAGAGAGCTTATCTTTCTAAAAACGTACGTGAGAGGGAGATGACTGAATAAAAGTTGTTTTGTGTGCTGAAGGAAATGCTTTGCAAGCTTCAAATACATTTGGGTTTGGGAATGGTCTCTCTGACACTTGTAGCCTCTCTACCTTTAATGTCATGGCATGCTTTTATAGCAAGGCTTGTTTATATGTAAATAGTTCCTTGATGGAGAAATCAGCTTAGTCAAGAATATGCAGCAGCCTTCCAGAGGCTTGTAGGTTTTACAGGGCCAATAAACTCTCTTAGCATAATGTGCTGCAAATAGGTTCGAGTGGCATATTTGTCATATTTAAATCCTTGGAAATGTTGACTTTTTTCCTCCTCCTCCCTTTAATAAGGGACTACTTGAGACAGAGCTCACTGGGAAATGGATCCTAGATTAGGGTACGTTCAGCTAAGCATATTGCTGCCATTCTGGTAGCACCCAGAATATGGGGTTTTTTTAAATGTGAAAGATAATGACCTATTCAAGGCTTATGTCTTGGGTCAGGTTCAGATTTTTGTGTATCTGGCTTGAATCGCGGTCCGTGATATCTGCACTGAGGCACCTCTGCTGGAATTACTTCAGACGACGGCTTTTGTGTGCTCTCTTCCTGTAGGGTTTCCAAATGCACAAGAAGTTTGGTGTGTTTGTTATCCCATTGTTTTGACAAAATGTTAGCTGGCTATCCTTAAATTTTGGTCAAATATAGAACAGCGCTTACATGGTGCTGATTTTCACATAGTCTGCATAATCCCCTTTGCACTTTGTTTCTTCCCCAGTTATTGTCTGTTGGGAAAGAAGCGAATATATTGGCGAGACTGAAAATCATATTTTCAGTGGCTAAACTGCCTCTGTGTATTCAATATGTGTGACGTGAACATGGTATTTACACAAAGGCAGCCAAATAAAATGTTTTAATAGTATTCGAAACTGAATACACCTCATAGGCGCAGCCGTTGACGGTCCCGGGTGTGACAGGATTGACTTCGTCCCCACAGCAGGAACAATTACGGAGAATAGTGCGCACTGCTGTTATTTTTATTTGAGCAGATAGCTGTTTCTACTACATAAAGGCCACTATTGCAAATCTTGAGCGCTTAAGGCTTCAACGCAGCAGCCTCAATGTCAGGAGACGCGAGGACAAGGAATGCCGCCCTTCTGCGTCCCCAGTCATTGCGGTGCTGATCCTGCAGCCTCTTCCATTTTGGCAAAGGTCCGGGATCCCTCTGTAAGCGTCATGCTGCCTTCTAGCACTAGACTCTAAGCACAGCCCGTGTAAAATACAGGGCCGATAGCAGATCCCTATCCTGTATGGATACTTCCCCTTCATAACTTGTGCAATAGGAGGTTGTTGGGGCCGTTTGTTCGTTTGTTTGTTTTTTAAGGCAGAGAGTTGCCTTATTCTAGTTGTTGATGACAAAACTTGATCAGTTTATGCTGTGTTTCTCATGGTCATTCATAGCTCGGACTTGAGATTTAGACCGTTATATATGGATTTCGTGGCAAAGTGTGTTATCTAGGTTGCGGTTACAGGTATTGTCTGTCAGGTTTTTGTGGAGTGAAATTTATTTATTTACTAGTTTCCTTTTGCATTTAAGTAATCAGAAACAGAGCAGGTAAATGTTGTCCCCTTTTTTTTTTTTTTGCTTAAAATACAAAAGAACAGACCTTTCTGCCCTTCAAGAAGTGAGGTGAATTATTTTGCAGCAGAAAAACACTGAAGTTGTGCTGTAACTTGAATTATTCATTGGCGGTAAAATTTCTTCCGTTGTTAAAGTAGATTTGGAAATGAGTTGATATGGAGAAAAAATTATTAATTTCAGTTTTGTATACAAATTTATAGAAATATACGTATTTCTACTGAATCTGTGCTAATGTACGCTGTCTTTTCTGGGGGTAGTTGTTTCCTGACAATAAGGAAAAATAGTGAAACTATTGGTTTTGGCCATTACTTTCTGGATTTAACTCGCTTCTTGAGAATTAATTAAAATAATCAGGAGAAGCTATTAATTAGCATAGTAAGAGCTTGCGTTATTTTTTCATGGACATTGGTAACACAGCAAATGCTCACCTGTCTTTGGACGTGCTTTATAAGTGCGCAGGAGAGTTTGCATCACTGGGCAAATTTGACCGGCTGTCATGTTTGGAAAGCTGCGGGGAGCGTTGGGCCGATCTGCAGGCACTGCACGCTCAGCTTTGAAGGTAGTTGTTAAAAGAAAGAACAAAAAAGCCCAAAGAGCTCCTTCCATCAACGTCAAGAGAGCAAAGACTACCTAAGTGGATCGATCTATAAGTGTTTAGGCACAAGCAGGCTTGGATGCACATTCTTTGTATAACTGATGTGTGGTGGAAAACATACCAAGCACTCTAGGAAGTTCAAACTGTTCTGGAATAACCATGATCCGAAGGAATTTCGCGAACTTCAGTTGCATAATGAAATAGTTCGGCTGGATTTGTGTTTCGCCAGGAGGGAGACGGTCAAAACGTAACTGAGCAAGGGTATGGCTGGTGCACATTCAGTGTCATTTGCAAGTTCTTAAAAGTGTAAAGTACACGGAGTTGCAGAATTTCACAATAATTAATGATGTTTTGAATTTACAGTAGTTAAAAAGGAAATGTGATGTAGCTAATACTAAAGTTTGCACAAGGAAACAAGTAAAACTTGAAAGGTGTCGTCGTTTCCCTTACGCACTGCTAGTAGTATTGCTTTCTGGGCATTTCCTGAAAAGCTTTGAGTTTGGGGCTGGACCCTTTCCCCGCTCCTCTTATTTGTCCACATAGCTACATGTAGCGAGGTAAATTATTTTGCAGGAGGGACGTGCTAGTATTTTATGAAGCAAGTTCGTTACCTGTTTTTTCTTGGGGGTTTTTGCATTAAAATACTGATAGATTTGTGGTTTATGGTGTCTGTGATTGCAGCCAAATGCTCTCTGAATCTCTTTGATCTGGCAAGAGTTTTTAGAGTAAGATTTGTCTCATCCTGAGCTTTCCCCTCCTACCCTCTATCATCCTTCAGTTTTCCTTAATTGGGCTTAATATTACAGTTCCCAGAGGAGGCTTTTCTGTAAATGAGAGTCCGTTACAGGTGTCCTGTAACTGACCCTTCACTATCCTGAACAATGGCACTGCTGCGTCCCAGAAACTCTGAGGACTCAGGGTCCTCACGAAGGAGTATTGCAGCTGCAGGGATCGGCGGCGGCGAAGTGATGACAATTTGCCCGATTGCACATGGCTTTTCTCGGAGTCGCGTTATGGAGCTGGCCGCTTTCTGTTCCGTACCATAATGCTAGGCTTATGACTATGCTTGTTCTAATACAGTAAAACATTAATGTTGATGTTAATTATGGGTGAGGTGGCAGCCAAAATCCTGAATTATATTAAAGTGGGTTTAGCTTAATCTGTATATTTAAATGCTGCTTTTTAGTCCATAAAGAATTTATAGGTTGTCTTTACTGACCCCAGCAGTTGAAGATACCAAATCAGTCACAGCTGATGCTTTTTTACTACTCATGTATTAAAGAATGCTGCATAAAGACAGCCTGCTGAAGAGGTAGCGTTAGCTGTCATAATTTGAAGTAGAGTCAGTGTAACACCAAGTTATGTTTTGTCAAGTCTTTTGGACGCTGATGTAAAAGGAAAAGGTTTTAAGGAATAATTTGAAGGAGAGAAATGAGACAGCTTTATGCCTTACTTGTAGTACTTTGTTGGTGGTCAGCCAAATTACCCCAAATATACTCCACGTACAGCTTAAAACACAGTATTTTGATATAGCATTAATCAACGTGCCGCTAGTTTAAGAAGAAAAGCCAAAGGCCTGTACTAGTGCTCTCCATCCGATGGCCACATGATTGAGCAAGCCGAAGCCAGGGTTGCTGTCACAGTGGTCCATGTGCCAGAGATGATGATGATTGCGGTGTACGGACCAACAAAGGTCAGAGACTGCTACTCAGTAACTTGTAGTGTTCGAGCTATTTCTCTCATTTATTATTGGAATGTGTGTTACCCTCCTTCTTTTGTGTTCACTTCCACTTATCCTTAGTATTGCTATTTTAGCCCTGCTCTACGTATCTGTCATGGGCAGTGTGTGCCCCCCTTCACCGAGCTGAGGATGGAAGTCTTGACCGTCTTGTCTGGTAGCCCCAGAGATAGCCTTGTGCCTTCTTTCTGGCACCGACTAGGCTAGGAAGGCTTGTGCTGCAATGACAACCTCCCTTCATCACCAGGTATTGTTGAGAAAATGAGCAGCGTTGTTTATTGACGATAGACAAAAGAAATTTCACAAGACAGAGAAGTTGATAGTCTTTGGAAGTTACAGATTAAAAATCAATTAGCAGATGAGAAATTAATACAAAGAATAAAAAAAATCCATTCTCTCGATGAAAGAGGCTAACGGTAGTATTAGGGGGAGTAGTGTCAGGTCCAGTTTTGCTCCGTATATTTAGCAGCATTTCCAGCAGTGCAGTAAAGAGGGCTATAATTTGCTGATGACTCAGAATGACTGACATTACATATAAAACTTCCTAGACTTTAGATAAAAATTGCAGAATCCGTTACAGAATCATGTAAATGACTAGAACATGGATGGGTTCTTAATTAGTTGTAACTCCTTGGGGAAAAATTTTCTGAGGGTGTTTTTAGGTGACTTCTTGAAAACAGTGCTGGCTGGAAAGGCATATAAAATCTTCAGCTCTTACAATGTGGTCATGGATGTTTTTGGT
>VZSC01002410.1:75809-95591 GCA_013398225.1 Steatornis caripensis | reverse complement strand
GGTTTTTTTTTTTTTTTAAGGGAGTGTATGATGTGAGGGCTGCTAGCAGGTGGAAGACTGAGTTACAAAAAAAGGGTAGAGCAGAAATAGTAAAGATCTGCCAAATATTTAAAATATTATGGCAACTGGTGTATTCAATATGTTTGTGAAAGGAGAGTCTAGAACATGCCTCTTGGACATATTTATTTTGTTATAAAGCAAGAGGACTATGACAAGACTATTTTACTTTCCCGATTTGGAGAGCTGTTCACTGTGCAGGGATGAAGTCCTTCATAAAGCCTCCCAGAGCAGCACTTTGGGAAGAAACAATGAAGGCCGAAGAGACAAAATCTTCACAGGGGAATTGAGAAGACTTCCTTGTGGCCGGAGGCAAATCCAGCAAGGATATGGAGGGTCCGTAGTCCCTTTTACCATTAGCACTGACTAGCGTGATACATGATCCTTGCTCATGCCGTGGGGAAGCAAGAGCAAGTTGCACAGCTAACTCCCTTGCCTGGCTGCCTTCTTTACAGGTAATGGCTGTTCTAAAGGACATCCATAGCAGAAAATGGGATGAAATTCTTGTTCTCCAAAACTCTGTGTCTTAGGCACGGCAGAGCAGGCTGGTGGGCTGCTTCTGTGCGATGGAGACATTCCTTCCCCTTTGCAAAAATGTACTGCAACAGTCCTGGGCCTCTTGTGGTGGGTCCTCTTTAGGCTGTTTCTGATTCTGAGTTTTGGTGGCTCTGTGAAGTCTTAGTAAAAGGATGAGGGAGATGTCCACTGAGTAGGAAGAGTCTTGTGGCACTGGAGAGGGAGGGTGCGGTGTGCTCTAGCTGGTGTCCGGCCAACATGCCCCATTCCCCTTGACTGTTGGTGGCGTGCCCATGGCTCTGTGAACTGCGTATACGGAAGCCAGCCATCAGCTCAGTGATCCATGTGAGCTGTTTGCTGCTTTAGTGGCTCTCCTCCTAGTTGACAATTACTGTTGTTCTGATGCAATTTGTTATTTTCACAGATTTTAGCCTACAAAAAACCCCCTCCTCTTGCCAGCTTGTCCATAATTTTCTTGATAGTTTTGCAGAAAGTTTGTTGAAGGCTATGAGCGGCCACACTGGGTCTGACCAAATGGCTGTCTCGGCCTTTGGCCAAGAGCTGATGCGTAGTGAGGAGAGTAAGGATGGAGCAAACATTTAATGGCCGTTGTCAGAATGCTTTCCTAGCCCTGGCTTTTCATCGCTCATGGACTTTATAATCCACAAATGTTATCTTCTTGCTTTAAATCCCTCATTGGCTTTTTCTTATATGAATTTGTAATATTGATTTTCAGCTCCCATGAACTTTTCTTTTTTGTGTGGCATCCGCTGCTTTCTGTGAGGAAACATCTCCTTTTGTTTGTTTTGAACTCGCAACATGCTGGTTCCGTTTGATATCCCCTATTTTTTTGTCTGCCTGAAGGATCCTTAGTTCTTATTGTTGTAGTGTAACGTGCCGTCACTGTGTGCCACACTATAACAACACAGCTTTATTGTGTTGGTTATTTCACTGTGAGGTTTTGCTGATGTGTAAAGTGGACAATGCATACACTTAAGCTGAAGAGCGGGGTTTTGTTCAATTGTTTTTTAACTTCAGCTGTTTGGTTTTATAATATAGAATTAGAGTCTTGATAATCTGTTAAGTTTAATGTAGTGTTACTTAGTGCTATATTGCAAATGATTTAGCATTTTAATTCAAGTCTACAATGTGATTATTATCCAAATATATTTCTTCTCTCACAACTGGGTAAGTCTTGACTGTAGTAGTCATTTCGGAATATTACTTCATTCTTGAACTGATGGTCAATAATGTCAGCTTTTAGGGAAATAAACACTTTGTGGCTGTGTCTCCATCTACTGGAAAAGTACTCAAAAGGACCTACACATTTTGCCCATATATAATCTCCCCTTTGGTAGCTGATGTGGCAACAGTTTAGAGAACATGCGTGGCAGGTCTGTCAGATGTGGCTGGTGGATGAACGAGTCTCGGGTGGGGAGAGTACGGTTTGAGGGGAGAGAGACAGAGAGGGACAGAAAGGGACAGAGAGGCACCCTTTCCAAAGTAAAATGTGCAAAAGGTCAGAGAAACTGTGGCAATGCCTACGTGAACAACAACAAAATCCCTTAACTCGTTAAAGGAAAATTTAAAGGACTGGCAAAACAGATGGTGCATAAGTTAAAACTGTACAGGAGCAACTTACCTTCTGCGGCAATTTCAGCAAGACAGTTAATTCCGTGGTTGTTACTCTATCGTTCAATCACAACATGCAATTACTATAGCAAACCTTCTGTCATGTTGTGCACGTTTTCACACTTGTCAGAGGAAAAGTCATAGATTAAACAATATGGTTTAAAGTACTGTTTAGTTACGAATTTCATAACCGTATTTTAGTGCAAGTCAGAAGTGTTTTGTTGAAGCAGATCTCAAAAGAACAAGAACCAGCAGAACATGCTCAGGAAGAAAAACGAGTATCGTTGGCCATACAGATCCTGTTAGCACACGTGGAATTTTCTCTGTGTTAATGCCTTTGCATCACTCTGAAAACACAAGCAATTAGAGCTCCGTTTCGGAGTCATTGCGTGTGCAGAACTCCCACTGAAATCAGTGGGAGCTTGGAGAAAAGACAGAAAGAAGAACCGGGCCCTTAACACTGACGTTTCCCTTCCTTTTCCTTTTATACAGTCCTTACCACAGCACAGGGTACACAACCTTCCAGTTGTTTCTTAATTCTCCTCATAGTATTTGAAAACAAGAGATTGTAAAACCAGTTTCTTAAACCTATACCATCCACAGATGCAAGTTCTTAATTTCATTCATTTTCCTCACTGCTTTGGGACTTTTTTTGTCGGTTCCACCCGGGGCGCCCCGTGTGCTGTGTTTGTTCTCCAGGACTGGTATCTATTTGGCATCCGTAGCTGTTTAGATGTGTATAGGCTGCTTTTGTGTCTCACACTAAATGGTTTGCATGAATGATAAAGTATTAGTAATGCAAGTGGTTGTTCCTTATAACGCCTCTTGAATAATAATGCGCCTCTGGCTTAGACCTTTTCATGTCTGTCTTTCCTTTAAGAAAAAAAAAGAATTCAAAGTAACAGCGCAAGGATCTCAATATGCTTCTTTAAAAAATGAAAATGGCATCTGGGGGCAACTCAACCAGAAAAGGCATGAAAATCAAAGCGATAGCTGTATTTTTCTGTTGCATTTTGATTGCTCTGTGCAGTTTTCTTCGTTTGGGAAATACGTATTTAAAAGAGAGGAATCTTTATGCCTTTTCTCCAGTTTTGCCCCTTTTTACTATTCTAAATATATGTACCAGTTATTTCCATACAAAACATTTAAAAATAGGAAGAATTTGCCGAAGCATTAGGTGTTACTTGAATCCAATACAAAAATCTGTCCGGGTCGTCATGTTAAACAGGAAGACGTAGAAAATTGAAGTCGCACTTCCATTTAAAATTGTTGACCTTGTATTTTTGCAGCAGGACCTATTGAGAGAAAGAATAAATGTCTGTAAGAAAATATACATATTTTCTCAGTTTTTTTTTTTTTTTACTTTTTCAGTGTGTTTGATGGCCTTTCTTGTGTTAACATTGAAGTTTTATTGAGATGTATCCCAACACGTTTACTGATGCCAAGTGAAGGATCATGCAGATTCATTCAACTTGGTAGAAACTGTTGGGGTTACTCAGAGCGAGGAAATGTGTCAGAACCTGCAAACTGGGATTGGCCTTTCTTCAGGACTCATTTTCGGAGTGCCCTGTTGAACGCATTGCCACCAATTTTCCAAAACTTTCTTTCAGACAGCGTGTTGTTTTCCATTTTCTGAACCAACCCCACTGCACCAGAAACGAGGCGTCCAGAGTTGTTGACCCGTTTTTGGCAATACCAATGCAGCTTTAACTTGTTCATTTGTGTCATTCGACAGTTTGAAAGAGGAAAAACGGTAGAAATAGGATTTGGATTGCAGTTGAAGTTGAGGTTTTCTTGCCGCCTCCCATGGCTCTGAATCAGGCCACAGATGGTGACGAGGTTCCTGTAGCTGGTGCTCTCCTTACACAGGTGCTCCAGCAATGCTGAAAGCAAGCAAGGAAGGAAAAATCATAAAGTGGATCTGAAAGCAGATGTGCCACAGCTGTAACGGAAGCAATAATGGAGGCAGTGAATTCAGAACTGGACGGATGGCAGCAATCTGTCATCTGGGGAGGGGTGGAAGGACAGAAAGGAAAAAGCCTGAGTTGGGTGACAGCAGAGAATAAATAGGGAGGGGAAAAATACTGCATTGAGAGGACTCATGATAGCCATAGAAACATCTGTAGGGAGTGTGCCTGGGAACAGTAGAAAATAAGTTAAAAAATACAAATAACCTCCTTGGTCTTTAAAACGAGTCGCAAGTCATCTTTATTGTGATTCATGTTACCAGCCCTCCTCAACAGAATTACAGTCGCATAATCCACGACTGCTGTTATTTATTCTGGATAAAGGCGGCAGTTTTGACTGTGATCCCCCTTGACATTTCCCAAGGCCTACTCCTGTCTCATACTTTTCGTCATCTTGTACTTCTTCAAGGCAATCAGGAGCTCTCTTACCTCTCTCAAACAGAAACATGCATTTCAGTTGCTCACCCTGGACCAGAGTGACACAGACGGTGCAGGTTAGGGGAGATCAATTGCATAGCCCTGCTGCTCTTCACCTGGGGAGGATCTTTGATGTGTTGACAAGACTGGAATCCAAATAAGACATAAACCCACTGCATCGCAGTGTCTGAGGTGGCGGGAAGGAAATAAAATAGTGTCTTATTCAACAATGTATCCTCCCTTTTTCATTTCACAATCTGTGTCAATGGCAGTTGGAACTATTAGACCTGCATTAAAATTACATGTTACTTATATAAATGGGAGCTATAAATATCACAAATAGTAAAACTGAAATTGCACCGAAGTTCAGGAGACTGTATGTCTAAAACCTACAAAATTAAGGACATTTAGAGGAAAGCCTCAACCTCCATCTGCCCTTAATTTACCTCATTATTCTTGGTTGTCAGAGAATGATCTCAATACTACGTTAATGTCATTTAATGGCTTTTTCTTGCAAGGTTGGCTCAGATCCGAATCAGACCACAGTAAAACGTGCAGTGGTATTTCCTTGGGTACGTTCGTTTAGGTGAAGCAGTTAAGGACACGCTAACCTAGTGTCAAGGACGGAGGAGTTATTGTCACTGCAGTCGGTAAATACTTTTGCAGCTGAATATCTCCTTTCAAATGTTTTAATATTAATATAGTCTTGTGCGTTCTTACACCTTTTTCTTTTCATTTGAAAATATTATCAATATAAAACTAGTATTGATCCTTAAATGTGGCGCAATATTGATTTGGATCAGGGCCCTCCACACCAAATTTGAGCTCATTAAGAATATATTAGTAAATGTAATGACCTGTGTGCTGGAAATGATAACACTGCATTAGTTATGTCCTCACCTACCGGCTTGTGTGGGCTCAGGCCAGGTCTGTGTCTCCTGAGCACAATGTATGTCTCAGCGTTTGCATCCCCTGGGGTGGAAATCACCCTGGACTACCAGGAGCCTGCGCTGTGGCCAGCAGAGCTCATTTTTGCAGCTCTACCAGTGGAAACGCTGTGTACTTCTTAATTAGCCCTTTTGAAAAACAGAGTGTATTTGCTGGCCTGGAGGTGCCTGCTCAGTGCTGGCGTGCGTGCATTTCTGTCTGAGGCAGGATTGTGCCAGACAGACCTTTTCCTGGGCTGTTTTAAACGCTCCTTTGCCGTCACACGTGTGAGTCTGACTACCATACAGGATGATCTCATGAAGGTGGAGAAGTCTGGCCCATCATTTTTCATTAGAAGTAATTTTGTATTGAATCAATGGAAAGAATATTCCTGTGGTTAGGACTCGAGAGAAAGAGAGTTCCTGAGTATGCTTTCTGGCAAACACGTATGATTTCCTGTGCTTGGGGAGAGATTTGTTTCACCTAAATTTAGCTTAGGTATCCAGCTTCACTCTGTAGTCAGCGGTTCCCCACGAGAGCCATTCATTTGACCTGAAACAGATGAATTACCCTCTTTATTAACTGTAGAGAGAACCTTAGACCAGAAGTCCAGCTTCGAAATGGCTTAACTGAGATGAAGCTGGATCCTCGTTTTCCTCTTACTGATACACACGTAAGATGAGGTCGGTGGGTCCTGCAGGATCTCGTGAATAGAAATTCGCTGGTTGGGGGTGAGATACCCAAACACTGCTGTGAAGACAGCCTCTGAGGCCAAGGAATTGGAATCTCCTAGTACAACAGTTTTTTTTGAAGTATGTCTTCTGAAAATAGCCGGCATCCTTCACTTAAAAAAGTAATAAGGGCTCTATCTCTGTTGTTCTTATGAAGGAAGTTGCATATTCAAGCTCTTGTTCACAAAATAATTAGACACTGAGAGTTTAGGGACTCTAGAGGCAAACCTAGCAACTGCTCTGCGCTCTGCGGGGCCAAGAGGCGGATGCAATACGGAGCATGTAGGTGAATGTCCCTTCCTCTTTTTGAAAAAGGCAAAGGGATTTTTAATTTCTTGCCCTTTGACATGAAGGGAACTCATTACTGTTCTCTGCTGGGGCTAAAAGCACATCACAGATGTGGTTCAAAATCAGTTTGTCATTCATTTCAAGCCTGTTTTGGCACGGGTTGGTATAGAAAGAAAAAATAATGAAATCTGTTCTAAAATCTCATTTGATGTTTTATTCTTTCCTCATCATCGTCTGTGCTTTTGCTGCTTTAATTGGTGTTTCAACTGCAACGGCTTCCAAACATCCTAGGCAGATGCTGTCTTATAAAACCAACTATTACGTTTCTGTCTTGATTTTTTTGCTGTGTGAGAGGTGAACTGAAAACTGGCTGAGCTGCTGGGATTAAAGGGTTGTGGTCAGTGGCACAAAGTGCAGCCGGAGGCCAGTCACTAGTAGTGTACCCGAGGGGCCAATAGTGGGGTCACTACTATTAAAGAGCTTCATTAGTGACTTAGATGATGAGGCAGAAAGCACCACAGGGAGTTTTCTGACAATACAAAGGTGGGAGGAGCGGCTGATACACCAGATGTTTATGCTGCCTTTTAGAGGCGCCGCGACAGGCTGGGGAATTGGGCAGAGGGTACCTCCTGAAGTTCAGCGGAGGGAAATGCAAAGTCCTGCCCCCGGTGAGGAATAGCCCCATGCACTAGTACGTGCTGGGAGGTGACCAGATGGAAAACAGCTCTGTAGAGGCAGGCCCTGAGGGTCCCAGTGGTCAACAAGCTGACCGTGAGCTAGCAACCCATCCTCGAGGCAAACAAAGCCACCAGCCTCCTGGGCTGCGTTAGGAAGACTGTGGGCAGCAGGTCAGAGGAGGGCATCCTTCCCCTCTACTCAGCTCCGGGCTCCTGGTATGAGACGCAGACGGACGTACTGGCACAACTCTAGCAAAGGTCCGCAAAGATGATTAAGGACTTGGACTGTATTTCACAGAAGGGGATGCTGAGACTGTTCATCCTGGAGAAGAAAAGGCTCGACGCCAAGACATTGTCAATGTGTATGAATGACGGGTGGGTGGGAGTAAAGATGGGCACTTCTCAGTGGTGCCTGTTGAATGGGCAAGGGGCAACGGATGCAAACTGAATTACAGGAAATCGCCTTTAAACATAAGAAACCACTTATTTACTGTGAGGTGGGTCAAACAGCAGAACAGGTTGCCCACAGACACTGTGGACTCTCTGTCCTTGGGGCTATTCCAGCCTGACTGCCATGGTCGTGGGTGACCCGTCTTTAGGTGTCCCTGCTCTGAGCAGGTAGCAGCTTAGACTGGGCAATCTCTAGAGGTGCTTGCCAACCTCAACTGTTACGTGGTTGTTTGAAAAGTACAGTGTAGTTTCTGAGAATTTCTAAATATAACAGGTTTATGATTTTAAAAATGTGAACCAAAGTATTAGTCCGTAGTTCCCCTATAAGCTTTTCATTCTTCCTACAGATATGCAAATAGTTTAGGAAAAGGCAGGCAAATCACCCCGCGCAACTGAGCCTATACTCGTGGAAATCAAATAAACTGTTTTACCAATTTTCAGTAAAAGTCTTTACCCAGACAGTTAATTGAGGTATGATTTTTTTTGTTTACTGAAAGATAAGAAATTTTATTTTTTTTAAATACAAATTTGGTGAGATTCCTCAAGTACTGAATCTTTTGCAGTTAATTCCAATATTATAATGCTCTACTATCTTGCAAAGATCATTGTAGCTGTTAGCTTCGATATCTTCAAAAAAATCTGTTTCAAATTCATATAAAGTTAGAATACACAGCTGCTCAAAAGGGGTTGCAAATCTTGGTAGTGATTCCTCAATATTTTTTTTTCCACATTGTCATCGTTGACTGAGTGTTCTTTGGTTGAAGTTTGTAATTATGTCAATAAAAATTAAACAAAATTGTCACTTGGCTCTCATTGACGCTTTTGTAGCAAACAGGTCATCAAAGGAAGAGCCTCCCCCGCAGTCCCTTGATCTGTTTAGTTCGGTTAACAGGGAATGTGAAAGATGTTCTTTTAACCTCTCAGGTGGCCTCTTTCAGTAACTGCTCTTTTGTATAAATAAACAGACTTAAAGAAAAACAGCAGTCTCTGGTAAATATTTGTCTGGAGCAGTCTTTAAGCGTGACCAGCAGGGGAAAGTGGTGGAGATCCTCTGAAAAACGGACACACATTTGTCTTGGATTTCTGTGTTTTCCGCATTATGATGAAGCGCTCCATGCACTTTGTTGCAAGTCATTTGTACTAAACAGGAGTCCTTCAATCGGCTTTCAGTAGCTTTGTGACAGGTCCTCGCTCTCAACAATCATTTGCCACCCAACTGCTAGATTTTTATTTTAAATGTAATTACTGCTGTGTATCATTTTCTAAACCCGTTGTCCTTCGATTGTGCAATATTAACTTAGACTTTGGTAAATGAAGGTGCACAGAAGAGTCTTGAGCCATGATACAGAAAGGATGTTTCACGTTGAGTCTGAGTCTGAACTTCAACTGTAGTTGCTGGACCAGCATTTTGTCAGCTGCCAGCATCCCTTGAGAACCTTCACACAGCTGGCATGTAAGAGTTGGACGCTTATGTTTCTAGCAGAAAATGCCTCCCAACTTTTTCTTGCACTTGCGTGCCCAGTGTTTCTGGCCGTGCTGAACAGCTGGATGTCGTAGCTCGTGAACCTGCCAGTGTGTGAATGAGGAAGCTCGTGTGAATGCGTAAAGGCTTATGTGTGATCTGCCATATTCAGGAGACTCATTTTTGAGGCAATAGTTACTTTTATATTCTTTAAAGACAGATTAATAAACATGCTAATATCATCCATAATGACAACTGAGTTTAAACATTCTCATATTCAATTCTTCCATTTATTTTTTTCTCTTCATTTTCAGTATAGGGAATTGCATTAGAGTTTTCTCTTAATAAGTTTTTTTGAATGAGAGTTACTTGCAAAATTTACTGTTCATTAAATTACAGCTCAGAACGATGACAAATACAGACTCTATGGCAGTATATTGACCGGGAGATAATAAAAGTTTTTATTTTATTTTTCTTCCAAATAGTAGTATAAGGACTTTTAAAAGTCAATGGGATAGTATTATAGTGAGCGGCTTACGAAATGGTTTGGTTTATAAGCTTGACCTAGGGAAAGTAGCGAAACTTAGAATCATAGAATGGTAGGGGTATACTTAAACTTAACTCTGAATGTTTGATATTACTAATGTCTTCAATATGTATGTGTCCTGTGAATATTTCGCGCGGCTTAAGAGGTACAATAGGCCCTGAAGCTCATAGGTGTATTGTGCTTTTTGGAGTTAGGTGATCTTATAGAGCATGTTATTTTGAAAAGCATCTAAGGCACCTTATCTTTTTAGGAGCTTTGCCTCATCAGCAGGAATATCAGTGTAGCTGATACTGAAGTTAGTTGGACACTGGAAAAATAGTGCAATAACTGAGTTCAGACTGTTTAGGCTCACAGAAATTAAGCTAGGGCAGACTAATGGTCGTGGCACAGGGACAGGAACAGTAATTTGCTGGTTCTCCCGGTAGTAACTCGCCCTGCTTGATGCTAGACTTAGGAATGGCTACTTAGCACACTTACATCCCTCGTTCTGTCCCTGAGCTCTACAGATCGTCCTCCCGTTGAACTGGAGGCACTATTGCCATCGCATACCACAAGTCAGCGTCCGCGTGTGATTTAATCTAACGCGGGTACGGAAGTACTGGTGTTAATGCTGTGCCGAAACGCTTGGGGAGTGGTGCTGTTGTGCACACCTGATGTTACGTTTGTGTGTACCAGCTGCCCAGGTGGATGCTGCCGGGATGGGCATGGATGTGCTTGAAGCGTTCCCAGTTTTGAATCCTTCTGCTTGTACATTGAAAATAATGATTGCAGTGTGTCTGGAGCGCGTGCAGCTGATAGTTAAAGATCATTTTCTGCCACTAAAAGAACAGAAAGATTTTCTCTAAGTTCATCCAGGACCACAACTTCTCTGCTGTTTTACACTCTAGCTTGACAACTGTAATTCATCTCAAAATGTCAGCAATACCTAGGGGGGGTAAGGACTACAAAATGCACGTCACCATCCAAACGAGTCGAACCACGCTGAGCTTTCTCCCATCTTCCCATTTCCTGGCTGAGGTCCTGAACGTTCCCTGCCATTGTAGCACCTCGACCACGTGCTCCAGGTGATAAATGTGCACCGCTGTATTCCCCACCGCACCTCTTCACCATCCACTGGATTCAAATCGTAAAATCTTGTCAGGGAAATAAATTATTCATTATTCAAAGAATTGATACCATTTAAATTAGTATACTTTGTGGTTTAGCTGATACTTAGGTTTCATAGCGCTGTGCCACAGTCTCGGTAACAGTACTTCATAATGCCGTGATGTACATGCCACAGGTTTTTGATGTTGCATGTTAAAAGATATTCACAGCGTGCTATCTAAACATGGGGGTTTTTTCTTGCAGAAAGCATAGGCTTTAGGCAGTCTATACTATTGTTTTTAAGGTGGACATGAGAAGTCATAGAGGTAGTAAAGTGCCAAGGAAACCAGAACATTATTAATCCGTGATGTTCTACAAAGTTATTACAAATACGTGATTCTGTGAAATATATATTTATGTTAGTGAACTTTTTGAAAACATGTATGAGAACTTAAGGTGTGAAAAGTCCCATATTATAATTTAACTATTATATAATTCACGCAGCAGAGCTTGTTCTAGCATAGGTAGCTTTAGCTTGTAACCCTCTGCTTGACCTCTGCAGAGTCCCTGTGGCATTCACCCTCGTGAATCACAGCAGAGCAGTGCTGTCAGGGCTGCTCTTAAACAAGCAATTTTCTCTCTGCCCGCTCACCTGCCACTTCAGCTCATGAGGCAATCACCAACCGTAAGGCAATCTAGCAAGGTGCTCGCTGTACCACGTTCAAGGCAAGAATGCGTACTGCATAGAGGAACTCATCTTACTGTAATATTTTGATATAAATGGAGGAAACTGAAAAACAAAAGCTCGAGTCCGTCTTTAAAAATAATAAACTGAGGCACTGTGAGAGAGTGCAGTTGGGCTGAGTTTTGGGTCAGGTCCTCTGAGTGGCAGGAGTGGAGCTTTCTCCTATTGAGGCAATGACTCAAGTTTCTGCTTATCAGACATGGAGAGCATTTTGGCACTTAGGTTTTTGGAACTTTGGATCTTGCTTTTGTCTGGGTGTTGATGCTTCTGCAGTTTCTTAATGCTGCTCATTAAGAATGCTGCTTAATGCAAAGCCAAGTCCCAAGGCAACTTCCCACTTGCTGGCAAGTAAGAGGGAGAAGGTCAGAAAGAGAGGCTGTGAACGGATAACTCCTAGCAATGTCACGGGGATAAAGGCAGAGGCAGCTTGGGAGTGCCTGAGGCTTCACGGGCTCTGGAGGAAGATGACAGGGGAAGGGAAGTAGCCAAGCTTGAGCTGATACAGGAGAGCATTGTCTTCATCGAGCAAAGGCTGGCTGCTTCCTCAGGTTATGGAAAAGAACAGGGAGATGAGAATGCAACTTCTGGAAATCACAAGAGAGAGCAAGCTGCTCGTTCAATAAACCTTTTCCCAGTGTCAGTTATCTGCTTCTCCTCTAGCAAAATGGCTCTATCACGGGTCCCAGAGCTCTGGGGATACGTGGAGCACGTTTGTTCCACAGATGCTCCACTGCTGCTCCTCAGCTCTTCCAGACTGAGATGCTGAGAACAATATTCTCTTTTTGACATCCTCAGGTTTGTTCAGATGCAAGTTTTTTGCAGTGGTGGCACAGGTCCTAGATAGCAAGGAGAGTGAACGAGAAAAAAGTCGAAGTATAAAGTATATGGCAAACTTGTTTGTTGTTAATATTTGTTACCTTGATCTTGCTGGCGCAGCTTGTGCTGCTGTTTTGTGTCTAACACGTTTAACTACCTTCAACCCAGAGATATTAAGAACTTTTGACTTTGTTGAACAACTAGATCAAAATTGTTTCTACATGCAATTTTAGTAGAAACAACGACTTGTAAAAAAAGTTCGTGAGTTCTTTGTGAAGATTCAGTAATGCAAGTTGCGTGAAGGAACGGCCATCAAACATGAGTATTAGTTAGTCTGCTTCATGAGGTGATGCGGTGAAATCAGAGAAAGCTCAATTTGTATTTGATGTTATTTTTGTCTGCTGTGCTATGTGCTGGAAGAACAGTGCTTACCTTCGATGCGGCTTGATCGTGGCAGAAATGACACTGGGATGCCGGTGCAGAATGCTGAGCACTTAATTTAAAGAAAGTCCTTGCTCTGTGGAAGCAATTATCAGGACTGCAGTAGGAGGCATGTGGTCATGTAGACGTAGCAATTGTATTCATCTAATGTGTAACAGTTAATACATTGCAGCTCAGCGTGAACTAGAACTCCTTGTTGTAGACAAGCCCTTAAGTATTTAAATACCCTGGTCTCCCTTATTGAAATGTCTTAGAGCCCAACTTGGCCTCTGCATGGTGACTATTGTAAATTTTCCTTATGGAACTGCATTACATTTCATCCTAATTAGCACTGCTGCTGTAGTAAAGAAACATTAGCTTAAAAAGTACCAGAGGCTGAGCGCCCACATCCTCTCCTACCGGAATTAAATCAATTTCAGTCTTACAGTATTCGCGCAGCTGATTTAATTTGGCTTCTTTCTCTAGGTGAGGGCAGCAGCGTAGTAGTAGGAAGCTCTCTCCGTTATTACTTGTGTTTTACTCCAGAGCTGTATCTGTTCTGAGTGCTGTCAGGGTAGCATTTCTTATTAGCCCCAAAGTAAAGCAAACATGCTGTTTCAGTAGCAAAGAAATTAAAGGTTAGTCAATAAATAGCAGTTACCGGCAACAAATTAAGATGAGAAATGTTTTATTGCGGAAATAGGAATGAATGTTTCCTACTGTGAAACTGATATTTTTATTGAAATCAAATATATAATTAAGATATTATTATGCACAGAAAAGGTTAGAAATCTTAACATCTTTTGTCCATAAGCCAAATATTGTAGTGTGTTGATAGCCATGCTGTGAGTTCTCCATTACTGCTCTGCCAGTAATTTCAACCTGGCATCTAGACTAAATTGTCTCCCTAGGAGCCAAGAGGAAACACGGTTGATATGTGATCTCGGGCACGGGCCTCTCTTGAATGAATAAAAGCACTGTCACATTTTAAGAAATTACATCTGCTGGTTATATGCTGTGATAATCTCTGAATAAGGGAGAGGGCAGAGCTCAGCTAAGTTATGGCACAGACCGGCGTTCGGAAGGAGCTTGATGGGTTTTTACACACTCTTGTAGCTCCATTCAGATATGTTTCAGCTGCATGACAGAAACGGAAAGCTAGGTAATGATTATGACGTGTCTACACGGTAATTTTAAAGTAGGTATTAAGAAACGTGCACAATGCACATTGCTTGCTCGACAGCCTCCGAGCGGCGTGTTCTGTGAATGGAGGTGAATAAATGCGACAAGCGTCTGCCACGCAGTGCTGAAAATGCAGTTGTCTAATCTGGTCTTCTCCCAGCAAAGCTGAAAAGGAAGGCCAGCCCCCTGGAGCCTGCAGGCTTTGCTTCAGGCACTCGGCTCCAGGGGTCCCGATAAACACAGTTGCGGTGCCAGATTTCGACAGCATGTGCCGAGCCTGTCCCATAGTGCAGCGGCTGGTGTTGTAAATCCCTTCAAGATCACCATGAGGGCTTTGAGCAGATGCATCTTGCTTGGACGCCCTATCGGCCAGATACCCTTTGCTTTGTGTGGGTGATAAATGTGCAGCGACGTGGGGGGAGCCAGTGCATGGTGCTCTTTTGCTGCCCGGAGGCTGCAGAGCCACCCCAGCCCGTGGTCCCCCAGGTGGGTGGCTTTGCCACATGCGTGGGAATCTGAAGTCAGTGGTGGTGCTGCTGCTTCCCGTAGGCACTGTGTGTGGTGTTGCCCAAGGAGCTGCGGGACTGACGGGATTTCAGGAGTCCTTCCAGACTGTTTACTCTTGCCCAGTGTTGTGTGGCCAGTGAAAGAAGGAACCTTGAATACTTTGTTACTCATTCCCTGTGTCCACTAAGAGTATCTAAGTCATGTGCTGTTACTCAAGATGTGGTAAAGAATGGAAAACAAAGCACTGGTTTGAAGCATTGTCTCTGAAGATGTGAAACTTCAGCAGTGGTGAATTTTAAAATCTGTTGCTAAACTGGACAAAATAATCCTGTATGCTTCCCTCTCATTGCTGGAGCATCTGTTGCCACCTCAGCCTGAGCTCTGCAACCATGTGTGGCTTTTTTTTTTTCTACTCTGTTCCTCATTTCCTTAAAGAGCTGATTCATTGTGATTTATTGGGTACAAACTACAAAGCTAAGTATTTTTCAGGATGTAAGTTGTAGCGGTTGTGAGAAGGAATGAGACTATAATTCTCCCACACTTTATTTTACTTAAGGATTTTCAGAGGGGAGAGGAGGATGTATTCTTTCCATTAGACCTCTCCTTTCTTAATCACCATTCCCTAATTAATTCCCTGGTTAAATATAAAGCAAGCATTAGCTTTGAATAATGTTTTCCTGTGTGATTAAGTAAAGAAGAATTCCTTTCTTTTGTATGATGACTCATCGCCAGGGGATCTGGAGGGAGCCTAAGGGTGGATATTTGAGACTTGGGTCCCAGGTGCTCTTGTACCTTTGAGCTGCGTTCGCTGTCGGTCCAGAGGTGGGAGGCAAAGGTGATGTCACGTATCGGCTGCACACAAAGAAAGTTGTCTCTCTTGTGAAACCGCATCGGTAGTACGGCTTTGGTTTCTCCTGGTGGAAAACTGGCTCTGGCTCACAGAAATGCAGCCCTCCAGACAACACGCACAGCTAGGAGAAACGTAAATTGCCATTCTTGCTGGCACTGTGTCTGTAACCATCTCTTGTTGCATGATGTGTTTTCTTTGGTGTCCAAGCTGACCCCAAAACGTACCCTTTCTTTTCACCCAGCATCTTCTAGTTCTTCTCTCTGCACCAGTTTGCAAGCTTCTGACTTGTGCCAGTACAGCTGTGTTGGGTCACACCATAAACCACATTTCCGAAAGAACTGAGGTTAAAAATGAAAGGCTCTGAAACAAAAAAGGGCATCGTGAACGAGAGCATGGCAAAGAGGCAGGGGAGGGCAGGTTTCAAGCTGGCCAAGCTTATTTTACTACTGAAGAAACATTGTCTCATTCCACACAGAGAATACAACTCTCCTTTTTTCTACTGTACTAGCTTATGGTGTTAATTTTTAGCTCGTGGCATTAATTTTTAGCTCAAAAGGCGGTTTTAATAATGATTCTGGAATCAAATGTTGCTCATAGTTCAAGACGGGAAAAAGAATGCGGCTTTATTAACATGGCAGCAAGGAAAGCATACGGAATATGTTTCATATAATTAAATGAAAATGCCTGTGAATTGACTGCCGTAACAGTGAAGGCTACGACATGTAATCTCTGGGTGTTGAAAAACAAGCATTTAAAAATACCCTTGGTTTTGATAAAAAGTTCATCGAACAGAAATCCCACTGATTTTTTTTTTTTTTTTCCTTTCATTTGTTTTACAGGCGTTTCCCTGTATTTCAACAGGAATTTATGGTAAGTAAGACCTTAGATTTGCTTATTGCTTACTCAGTTTTTCATGTTATTACTGTTTTAAACAGTGATGTTTCGTATCAAATGTCTCGTCGGTCATTTTGGCTCATGAATGCGTTTATAATGTTTATTGCTGGAATAACGGAGACCCAAAGCCTGGATACTGATGTGCGGATAAGTGGGACGCTGTTGTGCAGCCCTTAGCACAACCCTTAGCCTGTAAGCCGAGGCCCACAACTGTGATTACACCTCGGCAGTCCCGGTAACTCTTAAGCACACTGCTAAGGCTTCAACAGGGAAAAACAGGGTCTTGGCAAAATTTTCCAACCAGAAGGCAAGCAAGCAAAGCTCTGCAGTGTCCAAGGCTGGGGAAAAGGAATGTTTTCCTCAAGCAAACTTGCTAGAATAGCATGAAATTGTCTTAGCTCCCTTGAGTTGTGCTTCCACATTTTTAGTTTATTAATTTACATGCAAATTAGTACCGCCTGAAGAACTGGAGGGAAAGGGTTATTGTAAGAGTTTGTTACTTGCTTTGTTGGAGTCTTAAGACAATCCATCACTAATAGTCAGCAGCTTTTTGGTTGACATTGTGGAAGGAGTGGGCATGATATTTCAAGGAGGAAAAAGACAAGCTGTTCAATATTTAGAAGAAAGTATGGAGAAATTTGAGAGGACATGCAAATTGCAACGGGACAAAAATATTTTTTCATGTAAAAATAACATAGGCTGATTATTCTTTAATTTAGGTTTGGTAAATGCATACAGATTATAGTAGGTTGGATTACTTGTACAACGGAAAGGTTTTAAAGAAACATGTCATGCAGCAATAAATCTAAAAAAAAATGCAGTCATCATGTAACACCATAGTATGACGTAACTGCTGCTGCGTGCAAATAACATACAGCAATTTTTAGGTAAATTAATTTGAGCTTTGAATATTCAGATGCAGGGGGAAAATAACGTGACAGGAATATTTAGGGTTGTTTCTTCATTTTCAAGGACCCCTTATTTAAGACTGGATGTTTGATAATGTAAATCTGAATTAGGCTTCAGAAGGTAGAATCTAAATTACTTTTGGTGCTGTATCCTTTTCTACTTGAACTGCACTTTCGTTATTGCAGAAGAACTTGCAGATGCCGTTTCCACGAACACTCAAAGTCACTGAACATGAATCAGGTTTCAGAGAAAGCTCTGCCTTGGTCCTCAGTTCAGATCCCCCCTCTTGAACTTTCAAGGGGCCTCTGTACTTTATTTCTGGACTCTCTGGCTTAAATCTTGATCTTTAAATCTCAATATAGACATGTTTTTCTTATTAGTTTACNAAAAAAAAATGCAGTCATCATGTAACACCATAGTATGACGTAACTGCTGCTGCGTGCAAATAACATACAGCAATTTTTAGGTAAATTAATTTGAGCTTTGAATATTCAGATGCAGGGGGAAAATAACGTGACAGGAATATTTAGGGTTGTTTCTTCATTTTCAAGGACCCCTTATTTAAGACTGGATGTTTGATAATGTAAATCTGAATTAGGCTTCAGAAGGTAGAATCTAAATTACTTTTGGTGCTGTATCCTTTTCTACTTGAACTGCACTTTCGTTATTGCAGAAGAACTTGCAGATGCCGTTTCCACGAACACTCAAAGTCACTGAACATGAATCAGGTTTCAGAGAAAGCTCTGCCTTGGTCCTCAGTTCAGATCCCCCCTCTTGAACTTTCAAGGGGCCTCTGTACTTTATTTCTGGACTCTCTGGCTTAAATCTTGATCTTTAAATCTCAATATAGACATGTTTTTCTTATTAGTTTACAAAAGCAGGCAAGACATGGTGTAAATATATGGAAAAAACTAGCAAGTGGAATGTACAAATAATAATTGTTTTATTTCAGAATTGGCCTAGTTAATAGAAAAGCAGGTGAGGAATATGGTTCCTTGAAGTGAGTAAAGAAAGTTGGAAAGGATCTCTGGTAGGAATGTTGAGTTTTCTTTTCCTGAGATAGCGGATGCTTTTCTTGAAGTAGCATTGATTTTAACTGAAAAGCTGTGGCGTTACCGAAACATTATACAGCATGGCAGATGCTTTTTCAGTAATTGTTTGCTATTTCCACCTTTGGAAATGATTTAAGACACATTTCAGCTGAAATACTCTGTTTTTCTGAGGCTGTTTTTTTTTGTTGTTGTTGTTTTGGGAATACAATCTCTAATTGATTTTACTGTTTATGTTTTAATAAATACTTTCTATTCATCAACAAAAAAACCCTGCAACTTATCTTCTTTCCAGACTCTCAGATGTTCTGCCTGTCAATTTATTCAGGAATGTTTGATAGCGGTTGCAGTGCTAAAATTATGCTGTGTGATACGTTTGAGGTACACACAAAACCCGCAAAGCTATGCTTTCATCTTACTGATATTTTGGGGTTTTTTCCCTCTACACATGCACATTCCTTTAGATAAAGTCAGTGTCTAGACAAGCAAGTGGATCAGCTTCATTCCTGGTGGCCTAGCTGGTGAGTGTCGCTTTAGCTACTGTGCAGTTAACACTGGACTATGCCGATAAAATGTCGGTGAAGGAACATACAGCCTTGATTTCTCACCTCAGATCCCTACGAACAAATGCTGTCCCTTCAGAAACCCTTGGCCAAGAATTGAGTTTCACCTCCAAATGGAAGTGGACAAATTTGCAAGAGATCAACTGAGCGTATCCAGTTTTAAGAATCTGGATTGCGTTCTGCTCCAAATTCTTGTAAATGCTTAGATTGCTTGCCTTTTCTATTATTATTATTATTAGGAGAGAGTAGTCACACTTCTCTGGAGAGCAATCCTTTCCTGTTTGCATCACTGCAGAGCACTCCTTTTCTCCCATAAAAATGAAACTGGGAAGAAACAAGCAAGCAAGCCTCTTTCTGAGGTTTTGGCGAAGGGCGGATTGCTTTTCATGAGAGGGTGTTGGATAGAGGGAAAGTCTGCCTTTCCTCTTCAAACACTTTCCTGAAGCTCCGGCTCCACCCACAGCGCTGCGGATGTTCCAGCTTGAACGAGTTAAAGCCCCAAGAAGGCCATTTGCCATTAAGGCGCTGTGCCAGGAGTCAAAACTTTGATTTTAACGTGCCCCTATTTAAAGACCACTGGCAAAAAATTCACTCATGAGGGAACTTTGTTTTAGAAGTCTGATAGCTTGAAGTGAGGAATTAAATCTTTAAAAAACAAAGTAGAAAGCAACCAATGCTGAGTGTTTGTAAGGACTGCAAAACGAGTAAAGGTCTACCCACAGGCACTTTGAAAAAACAGAGGTGTTCTCTTTCCTAAGAGATCCCTGTCACCTCTAATACGCTTATAAACTGATAATCAGTCTGAGAAAGCAGAGGTTGTGGAGACTCATATCCCTGTGGATCCCTGGGTTGCTCTCTTCTGTTGCGGTAAATGCTTTCTTTTATATCAAGACCATGAAGTTTCATAAACAAAACTGCTTCAGGGGGAGCACAGAGGGCCATCAGGTCGAGGGAGGTGATCCACCCCCTCTACTCTGCCTTGTGGAGGCCACACCTGGAGTGCTGTGTCCATTTCTGGGCTCCCCGGTCCAAGAGAGACAGGGAATGACTGGAGAGAGTCCAGCAGAGGGCTACAAAGACGATGAGGGGA
>VZSC01002410.1:61828-74370 GCA_013398225.1 Steatornis caripensis | reverse complement strand
GCTACTTTCTTCAGTAGATTTTTATGGAAGAGCACCTCATTATCATGTCTTTAAGAAGCTATCCACAAATTCTGGTGTTTGCAGCCTGCAAAGTGAACAAGGATGTCTGATATGGTGCTACAAACCTTACGAGCTGCAAAATTTAAACAAGACTCTGCAGATGGATATGAGAAGACAAGAATTTTCATGTTTGTCACAATACTCTGTTGAGAGCTAATTATGAGGTGGACTACATATGGAAGGAGTCGAAGCTGTTGCAGTCTCTGCACACCTATTTGTTACCTTCTTACTGTTATTTTACAGTAAGACAGGTTTTGGCGTCTGTTCCTAGATACTTACGTTGGCAACATGAGCTGCTTTCTGGCAATGTAAGCGAGTATTTAAATGTTGTTTTAAACTTAAAGGAGGGGGGTAAAAAAAGGAAAGGGGAGAAAAGATAAAACATTAAGAGAAATCTCCAGTTGGTATTTCTTTTTGTCTGTACCTCAGTATGGCTGATATTTTACCTTAGCTTGACTTTAACTAGAATGGTATCACCTGTCCTTTCTGAGTAAAAAGATAATGGCAGCTCCTAGGCTTTATTATGAAAGTGTATTTGCATTTCTTTTAAAAACACAGAGAAAGGGAAAGAAAAAGACCAAAAGCCATGAAAGAGCAGACGCGTTCCTGTGCACCCTGCTCTAGGGGCGCCTGCTTTAGCAAGGGGGTTGGACTGTATGATCTCCAGAGGGCCCTTCCAACCCCTGCCATTCTGTGATTCTGTCTGTGGTGATTCAGGCTGTGGAAACGCACAGGTTCACCACATTTTAAACACCTTTATTACATTGGAGTAAGACTTGTTCATTTTAGAATCAGGCCGCTTATGCTTACTTGTAGATTTTGACCTGGTCATGGCAAAACACTGCAAAGTTAAATTTATTATGTGTTGCTAAAGGAGAGTATGAAAAGCAAGCTTAGAAAGCAACGAAAGGGGAAAAAAAAAAAGTCAAGTGTGTAGTGTGTATAGGAAATAGAAGCATGTAATATGTTCTCAAGGCAGGGTGCAGGGAGGTTTCACAGATCCTCTGCTCTACTTTGTCTTTATCTGGGGAGGGAGGTCCTTTGGTCCCGTGCCAGCTCGTATCAGAGCTGTCCTGACCTCCAGTGCATCCCACTAAGTATCCAAAGAATGATTCATCCTGCCAATCCACAGAGGGCTGGGAGCCTATCCATCAGCTCTTCTCCCAGTGAGGTGATCTGAGATAGATTATAACAAGGGATTAACCGACAGGTGCGCTACTGAAGGATTATAAAAGCCCTCTGAAAATCTGAGTCAGAAGACTAAACCAAATGTTTTCAAAGGCAGAATAAATTCCTGACACAGGGCTAAAGGTTGAGGCAATCTATTTCCATCTTTCCCATCTGTTTCTTCTCATTTTCTGTTGGCGTTTCATTCCTACGATATGTATTTCTTCAATGAGCAATTCTAATAAGGGGTGCACTGTCATCTTTCCAAGGAAGGCGTTAGCTGCAAATTTTTCAGAGCCACTATACATAAATGTATAATAAGTAACCGCGAAGCAGTCTCCAGTCTGGGTGCTTTGAGTCCGTGTAACCATCACAATGGCCTTAGCTGTACGTGATCATCAGGTTTTGAATATTGTGATGTCAATTATGGTGACCTAGGAAAACAGATATTATCATATAAATTCTCTGTGATGAATAAAGGAAAAGAAAAGAAAACCCAGTAGGTCACATAAGGAAAGTTCCCGTTAAGAAGACTGTCTCTTAACTAAGCCAATTTTTTAACCTGGTCAGCAGCTTCTCATCTCTCAACTCAGACTGCGTCAACTTTTTTGCTACTGCTGTGTGGCTTTAAAAGTCTTTTTTTGTAACTCATTGGACAGTTAATTGCATTTTTTTATTTACTCCGTAATTTGTGTAATGTAATATTTTAGTGAAAATGAAGATATATGATAACTCGCTTTTAGATGCTGCTTTTGGGACTGATCACCAGTTAACTGAGATTATTATTAAAATTAATAATAGTAACAGCTATGAAATGACTATTACAATATTCAAGTAATCCTAGAAATCTAATTACTACTTGTATAAAAATTTGTTGCATGCATTATTTAACAGTGTTCTTCTTTCAGACAGTGTGGTGTCCGTGATACTAATTGGTCTCTCTTCCCATATTTTAAATACTAAAAAAAAAAATTACTGGAAAGTGTAAATCGATGAGCTCTCAACAGTCTAAAATTAAAATTCATGTGCCATATTTAGCAAGGAGAAGCTCAAACTTGATTCCGGAGGAGAGACTTAATAAGCTCTCTTTTTCAGTGGAGAGTGATGTTTTATGGGTATTGTAGTTAGACTATCTAGAATTTTATCTATTTTGAAGTTCTTGCTGACTGGTCCAACTTACAGCATTTCCCCTGAATACTAGAGGACAAATCCTGTCCTTCATTGAAATGGCATTTAGTGACTGTCCTTAAAAATCTCCCTCAGACTGTTGAACACTGAATACTCGGTTGCCTCATGGCGTCGCTTTTTGTCTTTTCCCTTTCCTTTTTAGGAAGAGATAGAGAGTCCACGTAGTTACTTTTTTCTTTTCAAATCGGCAGAAGCATGAAGAACTTAAGGCTTTGTAGAGTCTGGAAAGCCTCGCTCCTTTGTTAGGCTCACTGCTCGGAGTTTGTATTTGCGTATATTAATTGCCCCCTTCAATCTAGCAACATCTGCCCACACTCTTTAACCTCGCTATCTGGGTGCTACTCTACAAGAAACAATTGTTTGTATGTTCTCTTGCTCTTATTTCGTAGATGCGTCCATCTTGAAGTTCTCCTAGCATGGCTCATGCCTAGTTGCTTTTGCAGTGAGCTATACAAATGTCTGCAGATTGTTGAAGAAAAGCCAGTAATGTCTCCAAAGGCATCAAACCCACTTTGCACTTTGGACACGCTTCCCCTTTTTCCTTTCACTTTTTGTATTTTTTTTTTCCTAGGTAAGCTATTCTGCAAAGCATAAAAGAGTTGGAAAAGATCTCTGGTATTCAGAAAATATATTGCTGATATCACAAACAGGGCTTCAGCTGGTCAGATATAATATTTGTTTTGGTATTTGTGGTTTTCCATTCAAAGAATTAAGAATGTCTCAATTGCCATGCTGAAAGTTAAAACTCGGTTGCTATATACCAACAGTATCACTTAATTCCCTTTTCTAAATTTTCCTGGCTGATGTCAACAAGATAATCCTATGTGTTTGGTCTATGGCTTTACAATCTGGAAAAGCTAAAGCTCTTCAAAGTTAACTTGTTAAGAAATGAATTTAAGTGAGAAAATAAAGATGTACAGACTTTGTCCTGGAGACAATGAATGAACATGATACATGAAGTATAAAATACTTCTTGGTAAAAGGCCCAATTATCGCTATCCAAAATTTTTCTTTGATGTAATGTTGTCCCTTCCCCCAGAAAAGAGCATGTCTATCAAACTAAACTTGGAGCCCAATCCGGTAGTGAATTCCACTGTTTGCATTGGCTTTACTGAGTGTGGAACACACCACAGCATCATGGAAGAAGGCAGCAGCAGGATACCCAAGTTCAAAATTACGCAGTTTCACTTTATTTAGCCTTAAATGTATATGAAGGAATGAACTGGCCCAAGATAACTTAAAAATTACTGTCTCAAAGAGTTACAAGGCTGCTAGCAACTAGTCTAATCGTTTGGATACCTATTCAGATAATTACATCAACCAGTTAAGTGTGTATATTGCTATTCACGACTACTTCTCTACCTTTATATTTCATCTTGAGAAGTCAACGTGCAGAAGCAAAGACAAAAATGTGCTCTCTTAGGGTTCTCTGAGGCCCTGAGTAACCTCATCCAAGTTTGAAATTGTTTCTGCATTGAGGAGAAGGTTGGACCAGATGACCCCCAGAGGTGCCGTAGCCCTTCCAACCTTGTGCTTTCTGTGGTTCCAAGCTTCTTGCGTGTTTTCCTCATTGACGAGTGGGATTCATATTAGGGAATCACACTACTGCCTCAGATTCCTTGGTGAGATCTCATCAGGTGCTATGGCAAAGCAGGTTTTCTTTGCAAAAGGAGAACATTGTGTTGTTGTGGGCGTCTTTGAACCGTATCAGTGATTAAATGTAGTGTGACAACTTAGTAATTATAAGAATATCTTCTTCATGCCTTCCCCATTTCTACAGAAAATGTTGTGTATGAAGTATGCTACCTCTGAGTTTTAAACATATTGTAAAAAGAGACAGCTAGTTTAATGGTTTCAGTCAAATTTCATGATGCAACTGCGCTTCCTTGAAAGGAGGAACTTAATATAAAATTAATCTAGTTAAAGAAGAATAGGTATCATCTTGACAGCTGTAAAACTACTCCTGGGTTTGAAAACTTGCACTAGAGCTGATGTGTGTCGTTATTAGCAGTGATTTAATTCACCCACTGTGGTGTAACTAGTCTTATATGTAATCTTAGCTATACAATGCCCATTCTCTATACTTTAGCAGCTAGAAAAAGATCTAAACAGTGCCTAGGGCAAGATTTTTAGTCCTAGATCATCACCCACAATCATTTTAATACTGTACAATTGTTTTATCTGATGTTTACACATGAAAACTGTTAAGTGTATTCAGTTAATATTGAGTCCCACTCACACCTTAAAACTTACTCTCTGAGAACAGAATAGCGATACTGGTCTGTGCATGTGTGTCCTTAAGTAGCTTTTAAAAGCCCTGAAACGCTAAAGTTGACTATGAATAATATTTGTGATGTGATGTATATCAATTAGTTTTGCCGCAAAGGTATTACGTGTATCTTTTTGATCTTCCATGACTGTGTTAGTAAGTGCCTGAGGAAAACAGCTCCTCTTTCTCACTCTTTCCCTAACTCTAGTGCACAGTGATGTCTGGCCACAGAATACTGTGGAGCTGCCCCTTACTTGTCCTACTTTTTATTCTCCTTAGCAGACATAGTCTGTTGCTGTGTTTTTATACGATACCTGTCATAATGGGCCCAGTCAGTGTTAGAGACCCTAAGTACTAGCTCAGTACAAATACAGAAAGTCTCCATATACATAAATTTACTCTATATTACCAAGATAATAAAACATTCATATGTCTAGTGTCTGAAGGTCATTTCAAGAAGTGTGGAAAGAAGTCTGTGTGAGAATATTGGGGCTTTTAGGTGGCCTGTGAAAGGTAAAAATATATTGCTGTTAGGGCAAATGCTTTCTCCTGAAATGAAAGAACAGACGAACAGAATAGACCCTCTATTCTGAGTCTCATCGAAGTACCTGAAAGACAATTTAAAGGTGGCTCTGCCTCCGAGGGTCATTCACTGTGTTGTCCTTTTTTCTGCATCTTTGTTAGATAGGAATGCTACCACGTATCATAGGAAAGGGCAACTGCCGCTGAGGCAGAAGAAGAATAGCAGAGTTGGATGATTCAGTGTAATGAATGACTAATCCTGTTTCCTAGGCAGGATCCTGTTTATAAGATGCATTCTGCAGTTCTGCACAGCGCAGATCTCGGTGGTGGCTGTGTTAATGGAAGGCCACCTTGGGCCGGGAACAGAGTTGTGCCTTTTTGTCTTCAGAACGTGTTTAAAGCCATTGTGTGCCGCTGACTGTTGGAAACACATTCACCTTTCTTCTGTCTGAAGATGCGATACCCAAGACAATAGTATAAAATACAATCAGTTGCAACGATGAAAGGAAGCATCTATTGCCGTGAATTTTCTTGAAGGAAAAGGGATTTTTTTTTTTAAACTGAATTTCTAAAGTAATAGAAATTTAGATGTCTACGCATGCTTTGAATTTATGCAACTTGAGTGATTTTCTGGTGGTTGTATCAGTGCACAAAACAAATTGCATGCATGTGTTGGCAGGACTGAGGTATTACTTCTCAAATTCCATATTAATAATTGTTAATAAAAAATTAGGTTGTTGTGGAGTTGTTTCCTATTTCAGTAATCTATCAGAATGTGATTATTCAATTTAAGCTAGTTACCTGTATCAGTGAAATATTAAACAGCTTGTGAGAACACGCGAGGTTTGCTGCAGAGGAAACGCAGCAAGAGCCAAAATTTACCTTTCTGTGAGGACTGTTCAGCAGAGAGTTTGAATGATTTTAAGAGCTTCTGTACAGAGCAGAATCATTGCTGGTTTTGTTTACTTAGCAGTAATGGTGTACATATTAAATTCCCCTTCAGACTTACTCGTGGTGAGGCATGTAGAAACAAGTGTGCACCTTGTTGAAGAGCATTAAGTCAGAAGTTCAGTACGTCTTAACAAGGTGACTACAAAAATAAGCGTGGATCGCCTTTTTGTCTACCTGGCAGGCAGGATAGAAGTCAACCATTTACCAAAGAGCTGGTTAGAGAGTGGGGTGTGAAAAGTCACCTTCTGCTTTAAAATACACTTTGGGTCAGGTTTCAGCTCAATAGACCTGAATTCAGTTTATTTCTGAGCTGTCACTACTGCGACCAGCGCCGATTCGAGGGGTATTCTGTGAGAAGACTAACTGTAATTGGCAATCCATTTCTTCATTTCCATCCTATAGCCAGCCTTGACGAATTAATCACAATCAAATACCGGCTGTGGGAAGGGGGTGACCTATGTAGCACAGAAGAAAAATGAGGCCTCGTGCCAGCGTGACAGACTAATCTTTCAATTCACCCCATTAGACTGAATGGGGGCACTTGTTGGTGTGCCTGTCACCAGCACCACCCATAAACAAACTGTTCACGCCCGGCACTAGGGTTTGGCGGGTGCGATAAAGGTTATTGAGTGCCACCCGGCACCTCGTCAATCACTGCTCCGGCATGGGGATCACCTGGATTAGTCCTGAGGAGAAAGAGTCACTGAGTAGTGGCTTACAAGATCCCTGAAGAGAGCACAACCTAAATGGTATTGTGAGGAGTGATTTTGTGTCTGATCCCATAGGAACCGAAGTGGCTCCTTGTTTTGGGTGGACATGTTATGGCTACTGCACAAGAAGCCTGTCACAGCAACCGTTACTGCTAGCAGGTCTGAGCGATGATAGCTAGCTAGCCTCTGAAGTTGTCTCAGGGAATAGGACCTAGCTTGGTTCCAGATGGAAAGGAAAAAAGGGCAGCCCTAAGGAACTAGATCGACTCTGTTAGCTATGGAAAAACTTGAGATCTTTTGGTAGGTGTTTTAGTTAGCTTTCTGCTTACGCACTTCTCGGAATGGTGCAGCACCTGTGTGGCTTCTGGGGTTCTGTTTGGAATATGAGACCCTATTTTTAACTGAGCTACTTGTAATAATGTTCTTAATATTATCTGCTGCTATGATTTTAGGTTTTTATCTGGTAACTAAAACAGAAACAGAGCGAAATTCACACTGGAGTAAGTCAATATGCCTTGGTTTCAGAGAAGCTGTAATGGTTTGCACAAGCTGTGAAATATTCCATTGCATTTAGAGGAATAGATGTAGCTTTTCGTAATCGACCCTATTCGCTTTGACTCTAACTTTATTGACTTCAGCAGAGGAGAAATCTGGCCCAATGTATCATACCTTTCTTATAATGTTCCTTTTGGGCAGAGGAGACTTTGTTATCTTACTTTTTCTCGAAAGAGTATCCAGTGTCTTGGAAATAACATTACTTTAAAGTCTGATTTGTAAACGATTTCTGTGTGTCTCGCTTTTTATTCCTTTCAATATATTACTTATATATGAGAGAGTGGAGTGCTTGCATTCCTATATATTACTAGATGATAAACTGTATCTATCATTTTCCAATTTAGTTTTGGACAATGCAGCATATCACTTCCCTCCCCCCTCCCCTTCCCCTTCTCTCTGTGGTTTGAAATAATCCTTTGACAGAAATAATGTTTAATACTATTTATAGGGTAATAATTTACTGTATGTGATGCTGTGGCAGTGGCAGACTTGCTGTCCCCTTCTATTTTCATTTCTCACTGGAATAAGAACATTAAACCTTCACTTCCAAGGAGTCGGAAGTCTCCCATATATAAAATACCGTCTTTCATCACACATTGCGCCTTGTTCTGTCAAAAAAAGAAACTCTGGTTTGCTTAGTCAACTTGGGTAGGACTTACAGGTCACTTGTTGAGGAAGGTACTGCGCAATGTGAATAATGTTATGCTGATCCTGCATAGGGATGGCCTGGTTCAGACAGCCCTGAGCTAAATAAAAGCCAGTATAAATGTCAGCACATTGTTCCAGCTGGCAGCCGGGTAGCGTGTTTTTTGTATCCATTTTCCTGTTTCTCAGTTTTTATGATCAAAAGCGTATTTCTGAAATGGAGAAGATGACAGTGTGAACTGTTTGGCATTCTGATGAGAAGAATACAGAACAGGAAGATCTAGAACCTAATCTTAAAAAAAAAAAAAAAACAGTTGCATCCTTAGGATAAGAGTAAATGGACCATTCTGGCAGTGACCAGCGTGTGGTGCGTGGTTGAAGCTTGATATGTACCAGCACATTATCCAATGTTGGAAAAAATGAGTATCGGTTTTATGCAGAATGCGTATCAGCATAAATTGCCCAGTGTAGGCTGTGAGCTGTAGAGAATGCAATCATAATAGCTTTTCCGCTGATGCGGTTTTATGGCTTCAGAACATTAATCATTTTCTTATGCCTTTAATTACCGTAAGGTAGTTATACTTGTGTCCATAATAGGTGCTAAACATTACGCCACTGATAGGTTTTTAACCATTCTTTTTGTTGTAGCCAGTAAACACAATATAGCAGACCATTATGAATCCAGAACATTTTTTTTAGCCAAGTGCCATTAGGAACATTACTACTGAAGTCCAGTGACATTTTGAGCTATATCTGCTGGTTGTTTGTAGTCTTCTGGGGTTTCTTTCTGGCTTTGGTTGCTAAACAGGCATTGCTTAATTAAGAGAAGATTATTTTTCTCCCTTTTAGAAAAATAAAACCTAGTTCCCAAAGTGAGAAAGAAAGGAAAAGTTGCTGCATTTTCCACAGTACGGAGTACAATATAGAAGAAAACAGTGATGCTGCTACATGCTGACCGTGCTGGTCGGTGCTTTAGGAATCTTTTATTTTGCTGCTGCCTTCATTAATTTACTAATTATATGTATAATTCATATAATTTTCTAATTTGAAGTAAAGCAATATTTTACTGAAGTGTAGTAGGCTCCTCATAAAGGAAGATGGGAGATTCAAAGCTCCTTTCTAATCAAAGCTGTCCACTGTGATGCTGATAATGAGGGTGCATATTGGCAATGCTTCAGTGTCATTCCTAACGAGGATTTCAGGTTGTGGAACCTTATGCCACTCTCGCTATTGCGTGGCCTGATTAATGAGTTGTCACCATGCTATTGAGTATAGGTAATCAGAAGCAGTGACTGTATTTGGCAACCAAGAAGTGGAGAGTGTACAACTGACTAACTTGAACGTGCAAGAATCTCTAGCTGTTGAATTTACGTGCATACGCAAGGTTTTATCAACTCCCTGTGTATGTTTTCAGTTGATGTTTTCCAAAATTGTGCACAAGTGACATGGAACTATTTAACTGCTCTACTATTGAATTTCTTTAATAATGCCAGCATATTCAAAATTGTCTCACTAAGGGCAGTCAGTGATGTTCTAGTTGCGGAATTTCATGCATTTGATGGTGAAGAATTAGCTTCCGAATCCTTTCTTAGTTTATTTCATATTTTCAAGATATTTTCTTTGCCTAGTGGTTGACCTTCTTCTGAGTTTCCCGTGTTGATTACTTGGCATTTATGTTGACCTTAACTAAGCTGAACATTTTCTGCAAAGGTATAGATAGAAATGTTTCTCCATCAGCACTTATGCCGATAAAACATAGACTTGCAGTTCATAAACATATATTATGTTAAAATTACACATGATTTCAAGAAATTATCTCCTTTTAAAAAAATTACATTTGATAATGAATTACGTTTACTTAATAGACCATTTTTCACAAATTACTGAAGTTTCACAGTATCAAAGTTTCTGGCTAGGAAGAGGTCACCTTGATATTTGCACTGAATACATTTCAGCCTTGGCTGCACATTTTATCATTCTTGGTGTCTTAAGTTTTCTCTTACCGCCACAATTTTTTTTAATCTACTTATTTTTATTATTTGTTTTTATGACTCTTACTGTCAACATATTTCACTGGTTTTCTACTGACTAAACAAAATGGTTCTGCCTGAATTTCATGCGTAGTCTTAATTTTGTAACTTTTAATGTATGATCCCTGCTATTGAGGTTACTCTATATTTATTGCTTGGTTTTGACACTGCCTACTAAATACATTAATGTCTGTGAATCTCCAAATTATATAAGGCTTCTTCTCTTCCCCTAAAATGTCAGAACTGATGATGAAACTCTCTTCCTCTTCCTTCACAAGAAATCTAAGTATCCCCTTAGTAAACACTAGGAGGTAATCACGTGCTTCAGTCCAATCCTGAATTATCTGTCTATAATTTTCAGCGTTTAAGACAGTATAATCACGTTAATACTCATTTAAAAGATACTTTGGTTTTAAAAAAACCAAACCCATCACCAGCAAAACATCCAAGCAATCCTATCTAAGCACTATTTTGCTACTTCAGTTGCACCTGCTGTGGGGGTCCCTGGCCTCCAACAGCTCGCTCACTCTGCCACTTCCCTCGCTGCACCGTGCCAGGAGTCACAACCTCTTCAGGTCTGTCCAGTCTGCCGACTTGCGTGGTTTCTTGCTAATCCATTTCAATCCCAAGGAGTATGACTGGAAAAAACTCCGAGGTTGAAGCTAACCCAAAGCCAGGGATGTTCACACAAACATTTCAGCCAGCAGGTCTGAGTGTGGAGTAATTCCTGGGGGACAGAGATGAGCTGCTTGAGGCGGTGGCATCTTTGCTTGTTCAAACTGGCTTTAGGAAGTGATGTCTTTCTACGCTCTGAACTTGCTTTGTTAGAATTGACGTGGGGGCTTTTATCATTTGTTTACTGAGTTTTCAAAAGTACCTCAATCCTTTTGAATCATCAGTTACTTTCAGTTCGTACCTGGTGGTTTTACCCCACTCCTGCATACACAGAATGTATGTGGAATCTGATGGGAACTGATAGGAAACAAGATCCATATTAAAATTTCAGCACAAGAAGTGTCCCAGAAGCTCACACAATCATAGTTTTCTCCTTTGACTTAGCACTACCACTGCACATTAGCTCTTTCTTCAAATAGCATTCTAACGAGTTTTGAAACTGTTTGCATAAGCTAGTTTGCTATCCTCGGCAGTTTTTTCCCCCCTTCCTGCTCTTTCAATCTGTATAGAGAAATTTTTCCCAAATTCCTGTTGCAGAGAGGTTTTCTTAATCTGAGTTTGTTTCCCTTCTTTTGGTGTCTGCGTGAACTCAGATACCTTGGAGCAATTAGTCTTTCTGTTTGTTCAAATTCTTTTGTGCCTTAGGGGTTTGGTTGTAATCTCCTATTTTCTAAGGAATACAAATCTTGCTTTGACCCTTCTGAATTTTGAAGATCCTTCTTTTATTTGTATGTCCACCACTTTTTTTTCCTCTATTCCTAGAACACTTTTAAATTAAATACAGAGTGGTGGACATATGGTGGTTTTAACATGGCTTGGTTAGTATCTGTTACAGTGTTAGTGTAATTTATTTTTATTTATTCTTAACTATTTTAGATAGTGACTCCACCTTTACTTTCTGAAATAAGTTGAAGTAGTAATGTTCAGACTTTCAGTGCCATAACCCTACAAACTTTCAGACCGTTATACTTTTCCTGTCTCCAGGTAGTTACTCTAAGTCAGTAGCTTTTACTTGCGTAAGCACCAAGCTGTATAAGATTATTTTGAAAAGCTCGTATATAAATATGAATAATTCAAATAAGCATAGGTATTAATTTCATTGGTGTTGACTCAACAGTGCTGTGAGTTTTCTTGCTTTGTTGTGGAGGCCCTTTCTTTAGCAATTGATTTATAAAAATAAACCTTGTTTCTTGCAGAATGACAGTCTGTTAGTTTTGCAAATCTAACTGGAGAAGTCTAACTAGAATTGTTCCTCCACCCCCCCAAAAACACTTCTTTGGTTGTTTTTGAACAAACTCTTACGCTAGTCTCACCAGCATAGGTACTCTCATGCCTTAATTTTCCATTCTCTGTCTCTTTAATATTTTTTTCTATATGTTATTGTGACTTCATTTTGCAATGTGTTGAACTGTGTATTTTGATGAAAGGAAAATAGAGTAGGTAGAATATTTCATGATAGAGAAATCCGTGGTAGTGCGGTGACTTGACTGCCAGATGCCCACCCAGCCACTCTCATACTCCTCCTCAGCAGGACAGGAGGGGAAATAAGATGAAAAAGCTAGTGGATCATGATAAAGACAGGGAGATCACTTGCCGAATACCATCATGGGCAAAACAGACTCGACTTGGGGAACATTAATTTAATTTATTCCCAGTTAAAATAGGTTTGGATAGTGAGAAATAAAGGCCTTCCCTGCACCCATTCTTTCCCAGGCTCAAGGTCATCCCCTCACCTCCAAATCCTCTACCTGCTCCTGCAGCAGCGGCTCG
>VZSC01002410.1:17590-61689 GCA_013398225.1 Steatornis caripensis | reverse complement strand
GGGACTGTCTCACATTTTTTTTTTTTTTCCCCTCGCTTCTTGCTGCCGGACACTGTTTTGCCCTTTCTAAAATTGGCTTCCCCGAGGTGCCGCTGGCGTTGTGGAGGGTCTGGGCTGCACCCTGCGATGGGGTGGCTGGAGCCGGCTGGAACCGGCTGCACCTGGTGCGGGACAGCCCTGGAGTCTCCTCACAGGCGCCCCAGAGCCCCTCCGGCTGCCAGTGCCTCAATGCCTGCACACAATACCAGAGCAAAAACTTAGCCACAGACCAGGAAATTTTATGAAGTTTTCTTTTAATTTAGACATGTTCTTTGCCATCTTGTCGCTGATCGCTGCAGTGGGAGGAGGAGAAGGTTGTAAAACGCCTTTTTCAGTTTTAAGGCACAGAGCTGCGAGAGGCTCTTTTCCCCCTCCTGGGGTAAGTTGTGAGAGGAGAGCTGAGGTAAAACCTCTATAAATCTGCCTAATTGCCCTGACTTCTCTACATTTTATCCCATACAGTGATAATTTTCCCCCCTCCGTGCAGTTTGGGGTTTTTTTACTGGTTTCTGTCACCAGAGGTGTAAGGAAGCCTAGATAATTTGTTGAAATAATCCTGGCCCGACTCAATGTTGCAGTGGTATTTTTCACAATCTGGAGATGTGCAGCTGTCATGTTAATGCAAGCTATCTCAAATGTAATTGTATATATAGAGAAGACCCTTTGATCTGATAAAATTAATGGAAATCACGTTACCTAAAGCTGCTCCGTAAGCTCGACTCTAACACATTCGGTTTCGATTATGTAAAAAGCTCTTTTGAACTGGCCCACCTTCTTTTTACTTTTCCCCTGATTAAAGATCCTTTATTTCCCCTAGTTTGCTTCATTGCTTAATAATCAATGACATTTCTCCGTACAATGTTTCTGTGCTTTTCCCTACACCTGCCGCCGATCTACCTGGGATGCCATGTTTCCAAGAGGATTAGTTATGTTTGGCAGCGCTGTGGAGTGTGGAGATCAGCCTCAAAAGCGTCGTTTCCCCCAGGCGTACCCTGGGTCATCTCATGCTGAGCGTGCGCACAAGCTAAATTTAATAAAGTACTGGAATAAACCACCCCTTTTGCTGCCACATGGCCACGTTTATGAGGAAATTGAGGTGGGAGGTCAATTTTCACTTAAAGACTCGGGTTGGAGATGCCAGTTTTTTAAGTGGAGGTCTTTAAATCTCACTAGTCTGACAGGTGGTAAGAAATTTACATTTAAATTGTCCAGATCAGCTTCTTATTTGTACTGGATTGTTGGACAGAAGAAATTTCTTAGTCTTCCGTATCGTTCCCTGATCTAACCAACCATAGCATATTCTCCCCCTTCTTTTCAAACATGGGCATTGCTTCGGACTATGGTAATTGTAATTTGCATTGGCGTTTCTCTTTCTCCTATATCGATTTGAATATTGTTCAAAACGACATGGAAAACGTGTTTGGATTTGTTTGGGTTTTTTCCCCCTGAAGAATGGCCTCTCGCAAAATGAAATCTTTTTACTTTAAAGCCCAATTTACCAATGTTAGCCTAAGTAGAAACGTTGACGTTTGTTAAACCTTTCTAAACACTAGGAATTTCCATTACCTGCTAAAGTAGAATGCATTTGCTTGTATAATGACTTAAAAAAAAAAACCACACTGACAACTTGTCAGAATACATGCTGAAAATGCTATTTAAAACAAGTGTTAATAAGACCTAAAGTTCATATCAAGACTAAATTGAATTTGAATTTGTGGGATTGGAAGTGCCATTAACTAGTTATTTAATTTTCTTTTTGATTGAAGTATGCAAGACTCAGTAAATGTATAATTGTAAGTGAAATGCAAATCAGAGATGTTAGCAGAAATTGTATTTCTAAAAAATACTTGTTTGACAATTAATGCTACGATCTTTTGATACACTGAAGAACCTGAAGAAATCTAGGGTATTTTGTTGATCAACTGGTGGTGTTGGGTTTAAAAGGTAACTGATGCTAGGAGCTGGTTGTCAGTCAAGAGAAGTGTTGCAGTAAGGGGGTGCTAACGTGGGTGTATATAATTAGCATGTGAGTGAATGAGTCCTTAAAAACAGAAAGAAGGGAGAAGAAGAGTCAAGGTTTTCCAAGGGATTATGGTATTTTTGTATTTTACCCATCAATCGTTTGTTCTATACTGCTTAGCACGTGAGGACTTGCTAAGAGCATGGGAAGTTGTAACCTGTCAGGTTTGCTGCAATCAGAGTTTTAAATTTCAAGTTTTGCTTGTCCTTGCTTTAAACCACTTTTCCCATTAATCCAATCCCTGAAACTCTTTCTAATCACGTTCCTCCTTTTGTTTATATTACTGTGATCTCAGGTAACACAACAAGGAAAAAGAGTTTTCAGTGCACGTTGGGAGGAAGTTTGAATAGCTGCTGGTGGCTTCCATCTAATTTTTGTTCACAACACTGCTGCAATAAAGTCTGAAACAAAGTTGTGCATCTAGAGTATTGGCTCGTTGCTGATACATCCAGTAACATAAAATGAAATAAGGCGCACTATGACCCTTGCTGGATAAAAAGGATATGTATTTTCAGATGGAGCCTCACCTCTTGCCAGGCAAATGACTTCTACAGAATGAAGCAGCGTCTAGGCAAGGAAGAAAAAAATGCTTCCTCTTAAAAAATTAATTCATAAAATGTTGAGAGAGTGCAATGATGTGTCAAGTGAAACATCCAGCACAAGTACTTGTTTTAGCAGTATTCACGTAGCAGGTGTTGAAGTACTATGAAGTGCCCTACTGTACAGTGAAGATCTGAAGCCATTAAGCATCAAAAATAAAATGCACCCCCCTCTCTGTTGCTCAGAAATGTACTGGCATTTTTGAGCTCCAGGTTATCTGGAAATATTTCAGTTTTGAGCTGTTGTAGATTTCCTGAACACAATAGCTGCTGGTCTTTGTGACCCTTTCGTATGTTTTATCATTGCCTGAGGCAAGAATGGAAAAAAAAAAATCACAGTGAGAATAATATACACAAACCAAGAATCAATAACGTATTTGTTAAAGAGAGTAAACTAAGTAAATTAAATATGCCTCACACAGTATCTTGCTTTTTCACCCAACCTGCCCTGTAACTTTTTTCCATATATGTCTATGGGGGGAAAAAGATAAAAGAACATCTTTGTTTCCCTTTTTTTTTTCCCACAAGGAGCGAGTATATGTAGTTTCAGCTGATTTTCTCTATGTGTTTTTAGGAAACCTTTGATTTCCCTTAGAGAGGAGATAAGAACTGTGCTTCAGTAGAAATAACGTCAGATTATTTTGTTTGTTCTTGTACGCGTATGGCCTTCACCAAGTACTCTGTTGGTTTTAGGTAATCCAGCTAGGCATTTGGGTTACATCTGTCAGAGCAATTGAACGTGGTGGAAATGATTTGAAGGATAGAGCTGGGCTGGCAACGCTGGCTGTTTTCTTTATGCAACTTTGTATTTTTGTCTATTGCTTGCGTCTGTGTTATTCCTCTGAAGTTTCTCAGACGTTCTGTACTGTCGTCTCTGTTCATTTTGCTGTGGTAGCTTGTCTTCCCTCGTGTCCCTCGTACATGTGTATCACCAAGTCCTTGTACTTTTAACTCCTGTCACAACATGCTGCCTATTCTAGTCAAAATACTGAGAGCTCCAGCGAAGCCAACAGCCCCAATACTGCCTCTGCCAGATTCAGCCCTCCTCCCCAAAACCCTGCACACCATCTTGCAGCAAGAGGTCCTGTGCTCTCTCCTTCTCTTCCTCCACCCCAGTCTGCTGCCCTTCAGTGCACTTTCCCAGCTCCCACTGGCTGTGCAAAGATCCTGTCAGCAAGGGAAAGAGCGCTCTCGTAGCAATTTCTCCTTCTCCGCCTGCCCAGCCTGTAGTGGCAGATGCGTTAGTAGACATCAGGGACTCGAGCAAGGAGAGGCATGTTGAGAATATCTCAACTTCAGGCAAGCCTTCAATTAGAGTTTGCAATCAATTGCAAGATGCATTTCCATAGGGAACCGGGATTGGCGAGGTCGGGGATCATTACGTTATTCCTGTTGCTGAACAGTGGATTTCTGGATGCTTTGGCTTCTCTCAGTGCTTAGGGCACTGCGTGTCAAGGAGGGCCTGGGATAGTGTCACTAAAGGTTAAGCATCACTGCATTGGACCACACTTTTTAGAAAAAGTGCCAGTTTTGGATGGAATTCAGAGTGTGTGGGTGTGGGGTTTTTGTTTATTTTTTATCTCTTTAAGCATTAGCAAGACACTTCGGGAAGATAGGATTGATTCCCTACACATTGCTTAAGTAGAGAATAGCAAAGCATTTTTATTTAGATCAATGGGTAGAATAGATGTTTAACCTTGTTGGAATTGTAACTACAATAAAGCCAATATCCTGTTGTTGTTCAATTCCATGTATGATGGGAGATTTCACAGTTGACTAGTGCTTTACACTTTGTTTCAAATCGCTTTTGCTGTATTATGTTGCCACCCTAAAAATCTAACTTGCTTGCTATATATGGGTAAGTGGAAGATGAAATACTCTGCATTAAGGAGCTCGTGTACACTTTGAAACCTCTTTCAATTAACGTTTCTCCGTACAACTCGTTTCTGGAATAACAGTTCTGGATATGGTGTATAGTGTGTTTTAAGAAGAATGATGCACTTAGGCTCATGAACAGCTGCATGCAAGTGTCTAAACGGCTGTGTAATTTATGCAAACGTTGCGTATGCACCCTCACAGGTAGATTTTACAATTATGAAACTACTTGTGTAAGTATATCTCTCAGTTGCATTTGTATTGTATATACTTTCTCTTACCATATGCGAATGCTAATTGCCAGAGTGGTGAGATCTTTTCCCTTTCGGTGTTGTGATGGTGTCTCTCTGCTGTTTCCCCTATTATGCTCAGCTTGAAGCCTTAATGTTCCACATGGGCATTAGAAATACCCTGACAGACAGAAAAGCTTTATCACATGCCATAATAAACAGCACAGCTCTGAAGCAGTTTGCTTCCCAGAGAGTCTGAGTATTGCTTGCTATATTTTTTACAAGACTGTTAGAGAACCCATTTATCAATGATGTGGTCCCCCTGCAAGCCTACTCCCTCTAAATGCAGGAAAAAGAATGAAACCAAAATCTTGACTTCTAATAAAAATCTACGGACTGATGCAGAAAAGTGGAATTCTTGCAAATGTGTAGTGCTCCTGCAGAATCCCAGTATAATACCTCCTGCAGTAAGGTACTCATAGGGAAGCTCCGTTCCTCTTCAGCAGCCCAATTGTAAATGCATTTTCAGTAAAATTTTCTTTTCTCCCAATGCTAACAAATATCAAAGAGCTTGATAAACTTAAAATCCACTTTTTCTTTAGTGGAATCCTAAAGCCTTGTTAGTGAAAGCCTCTACCCGCTGACAAGACCTAAAAAATTACAGTGTACACCTATATTCAGCTGACACTTTTAAGGCAATTTTATGGCAGGTATTTTCCTGACTATATCAGTGTAGTGGAGTGTGAAGTGAAGCATGGTACGGTATCATGTGTTTTGGAGAAACAGCAATGACATGTTTTTTCTTGCATCTCAGCCACCCTCTTGTAACTGACCCGCCTTTGACTGCAGCCATGAGCTGAGTCCAGGTTTGCAACTCACACAGAAAAAGCAGCTGAGTTGTAGATGGAGGTGGATTGCTGTGTTGATCAGACAAGAGACCACTGTCGCTCAGCACAGCGATGAGCACGCACTGGGCATCTGTTCTGACAAGCTGAGGCTGAGCCAGCCCTGTTGTCAAGAAAGCTAGTGCATCTCAGCCTGCAACTTGTCTTGGTTTTTTGACTTGCACGAGGTTTAAACTGTGCCCTGGTGCCAGCATTAGCCCTGGTTGACTTAACCAGGGATCACCGAGTCACCTCATGCATGTCTGTAAGTGAAGAAGGGCTCTCCGTCCTTTCAGTATTCTACCTGCTTTGTGTCACTGCATCATAGCAGAGACATTCTGTTCCTTGCATTAGTTGCTAGATGCTTATTTTGGGTTTCTTTATTAACCATTTTCCACCAGCTGCCTCTTCATCATGACAGTGGCCGAATGCAATTGGCAATCATTCTTCAGGAAGTGTATGTGTCTTCCTGTTGCTGCTGAAATTTTTCACTCAAGCAAAATGAAAAGGCGTGTTCCTTGCTTGAGAGGAATTGAGACACACGTAACGATTTCTTCAGAAGAATGGTTTTGTTTATGCGTTTTGAAAGTTTCTCATTTTCCTTTGTTTTATATGAAGCTAATTAATTACTCTGGCATAATCTGTAAGGCATACAGTGTATATGTGCAGCTTTGTTTCTTGGGGCAGCTGGGGTAACAGAAAGGTTACTGGTTTTTCACACTACTTAATTTCACCATCTTTCTGAGAGTTACTTTTTGAGTGGACAGCAAATAAAGTTTTCTCTGGCTGAATGAGTTCAATAAGGCAAGGTGGGTGGTTTAGCAGAAGATTCATGGCTCTTCTCTTCAGTCTTCAATGCAGCTGATCCAAGTGAGGGCACTTCTTTACCAGGTTGCAAGTGTCCACAAAAATAATCAAGCTAGCAACTTGTCAGCTTATTTATCCAATCACCACATGACCATGGTTAGATTTTAAAAAAAGGGGAGGCAGGGAGGAAAAAAAAGCTCAAAAACAGCAGCAACCTAAGCTTGTTGGTAGAATACTACCATCTCTGCTTCCAAACAGGCCAGATTTACCATGGTAATGGGAATCAACCTAGCATGAGTGAATTAATTTTGACTACTAAAATATATCCTTGACAAGATGATTATATGGGATCGGTTGCAAGATTATACTTTCACAACTGAAGGACAAGTGAATGTATCGAGTAACCCCACCTCAGGCATGCTGGGCTGTGCATCTCATTTGTTTCCTTTTGCTGTCATAATGTGATAAAGCTGAAGTGTTACGATTAGTGTGTTGTGAATAGCTAGGCTTAACCCACGTGACCACAATGAAGCACGGTTATTCACACGTCTGTTGTGATACAGAAAGCATTTGTAGCACCAATAATAATACCGGGTTTCAGAACATACATGGATTAAACACTTGGTGCCTTTTTTCTTTTCAGTTTTTTTTTTTTTTGAACAAACCTGAGAAACATTTTTCTTTTCCATACCATCTGGTGCTGATGGTTCCCACACAGTGAATACTTGACGCACGGTGGAAATACCGTGTCATACTGACCGCAGAGAGGGCCTTCAGTACGCTTCCACAGTTTAAAAATGTGACTGTTGAGCTACTCCTTGAAGAACATGCTTTATATATTATTACACATCATTGACGAATATATAAACTAAGTAAATGGAAGTTACTACATTTTGGCAGTCATGTTGATTAAAAAATTGGACTTGGGCTTGATTTTAGAACACGGCAACAGTCTGTGAACTGTTGCATCTTGAGATATGCATAAGCATGCCAGTGTAGATATTTTTCTGAGAAAATGCGAGAAACACATAATGGTATTTGTGTTGATGTGGGTTTGGTTCTTTTCCTGATTTGCTTCAAAATGAAACCATTAAAACTGGCAAATAAGAATATTAAGATTGTGATGAGCCTTTCAGAAACCATAGAGAAGGGAGTGTACTTTAAGTGCATAAAAACCTGTGTAGCATTTAGGCTGTGCTAACAAAAAAAAAAAAAAAGATGCAGACTGTTTTTTACCAGGATGAGTTGATTTACGGAAAACATTAGGCATCTCGCTTAAACTGACAAATTATAACACTTACCCTGCAGCTGCTGAAGTGATTTTCTGGATTGACGTTTGCTTGTTAGTATTATAACCTAACTGATATAATCTGTTATCATAATCTTCTGCTATATTGTATTAAAGGTTGATTATTTAGTACTTAAGTTTTGTTGATGGGCTTTTCATGGGGAGGTGGCATTAGCTGATTGGAAGTTAGACATTCTTAATAAGATGCAGCATTGGACTGAGCACAGTAAGAGAGACAGATAAAGCTACCAACACCTCCGTACAATTTGGGAGTCCCTTAAATAGATTTCTATTAATTTTATCCCTCAAGATCCTTGTTGCACTGTTATTCATTGAAGAACTTCTAGTATACATTTTTCAGATACTGCACGGGCAAATCGGGCGTATAGTAACAGACACTCGCTATAGTGCGAATGTTTCTCTGCTAAATCCCCCAAGCACAAAAGGCTGAGCATTTACACTGTGTCTAACAACAGGAAATTTATCGCATATTTTCCGTACGTTGATGAAATAGGCGGACCTGTTCTCACCAGTTGCTTTCCAATGGAGAAATACAAAATGTTAAGAGGAACTTCAATGTGTATCTCTACAGTATGCTAACTTTCTCGGTTCTCCTCCACACACTCCTTCTCTAGAACAGCAAGTTTATTTACTATCAAATATTTCAAAATAATTCTGCCAGATCTTATCATGCCTTCTCTGAAAAATTATGGCCACCATGACTGGGAGAACTTGCACAGTGTACAGCTTGTTTCAGCAGCCATTTCTTAGGTCAGTGTTACAATTTCCAGGAATAAGGTGGTAAAGCCCTGGAAAGAGGTGCAGAAGCTCATAAGTTCGAAGACCTTTAAAAGCTTTCATAGCCTGTCACCATGGGTAATATCTGTGCAAGGACATACCGAAAGCAATAGAGTTTAGACGAGCTATTTTTATGCGATGGTAGTAGGATGGGGTTTTTGTAGCGGTGAGTATGAAGGGGTAGTCATTCATCGTGTGGAGTGAATGTGGTACTATTATACATCTATTAGCAATATGCAGAGAGGAGAGGAAGTTTCTGTGCTCAGCTGTGACTTGACTGATGCTGGTACCCAAATCAGTATTAAAGCTGGCACTCACTTTTCTAAAGGCGTATATAAAGGCAGCTGTCCTGTCTAGAGTGACGTTTTAGCTGTGAAGCAACTGGGCAGAGACGTGAGAGCTTTCATAACAGTTTCCAAGCAAATTACGAAGGTTTTGAAGTCACAAGTGTTTCTGGAGATACAGCTGCGATACAGCCTTTTCGCATATGGCCAGAGGGACAGACATGTGGAGATGGTCATCACTGACATACTTTCCAGAGCTGGCAGTGCTGAACAGCCAGAGCAAAGCTCAGCCATGGCCATGCGTGCGCATGGGTTCTCTCCTTCACCCACCATGTCCTTCAAACCCTGCAGGACTTCTGCACACCCTCGTTCCTACTGGCTTAGCAGGCTTGCATCCACTGCGATGAGCAAAACTGTACTTTAAAGGAGGGCGCCTGAACTGAGGGGAGCACGAGAGATGGTGGCTGCTCACTTCTAGGCTTTGCGGTACTTGAAGGGTTGGGAGTAGATCCTGGTAATGGATGGAGAGGTGTGATTAGCACGTACTGCAAAATGCGGAGGACTGCAGTAAAATTCCCGCTTGCTGAAGCGGCTCTTCAGGAACCACAGATAGCCTGCACCATTTTTGTGGTATAGCGGGGTTTGTTGCCAAAATGTTGACTTCACCACTGGAAGCCCAGTGCAAGCTAGAGGCCTCTGTGTGTGGGTAGGTACATGCTTCACCCCACACCTATTCATGACGTACAGCCTGCCAACCCTCCCTTTTTCTCCAGCCAAATGAACCCAGTGAAGTCCTGTGGAGGCACCACTTGCCTGTACCTTACGGCTAATGCTTCTTTGCCTTCTTGTGCCCTTGTCCTTTTCAGTATTCTGGAGGAGCGCTCACTGCAGTAACATGGGCCAGTGTCACTCTTATTACTTTACCTGTTTTATCTTTTGTGAAATTGAGCCTTTAGCCAGAATTGCCTGAGCTGCTGCTCCAGCAGTCGGTTAACTGTGAGGCTTCTCGAGCTCATTTCTCTCAAGTAATTTGATTCCCACGTGCTCACGGAGATTGCTTTTTTGCTGAAAGGAAAGTGGGGAAGGGGGATGGGTGCGCGTATGGAAGAAGACCAGAAATATTATGGCAGACAAACGTAGCTTAGAGATAAAAACAACAGAAAAACATGTTTGAAAAGATCCCATCTCGCTTTAACCCAGTCCTATAAAACAAAATGTTTTTCTCTTCAAGAACAAAGAGACACAGGGTCTTTTGTGCTGATGCAGGATATGGAAGCAGGAGGCCATCCTGCTTCTCCATAAAGCCAATAAGGCAATCCTTTCATTAAAATTACCAGAAATGTGTGTAAAATACTAATTAGTGGTTTGATTGGGGGTGGTTTTGGTAACTGGTCGTAGAAGGCTTCTAGGGATATTGAGATATTTTCTGAAATCATACACGCAATTCAAGCCTTTTTATTTTGGTTGCTGAACTATTTCCTTTACGTTGTGGTTCCTTAGAAGTAATTGAACACGAGTTTTCTAGATAAGCTTCTATTTAGGATTGGTTAGTATGGCAGCAGTTTTCTAAATAATACACAATTTATGGAGATATTCTATAAAATTGTCAGCGCTTTATCACGGTTTTAGGCAAATACCCTGCTGCAAGGGAGTGAAATAAAAGCCTGAGAAGTTAATCTTGCTGGAGGGAGAATTGTTCTGAAAATAAACCATTCACTGCATAAACAATGGTGTATCAGTTGTCCTGAAATACACGTTTGTCCCTCTGCATGACGTTCATTGTATGTCCAAGGCAGATCTACCGCATTCAGGGTACAGAATTTCTACGTTACAAAGTCCTGGTTTGTTAGATAGGCTGTTGCTAATTTAAGCAGACGGTCTGCTTAGAGGTCTGTTATTTCATATGATGAAATGAGGCTGTTGGAAGTCCCTGCTTTGGGTTTCGTTAGTGTTCATTAGTTTGTGTCATAAGACATATGCCTTGATGAGATCAGCAGCATTATTAAATGTCATAAGAATATATTTTTCCAGCGACGGTGGAAGTATCCACGGTAACACTTGTAGGATCTTAGCTAATTTTCCAGCTTGGACCTGGGAAAAAACATTTCAAAAATTTAAAAATGTGCTTTGGGAAATGTGTGCAAAGCAAGCACGTGCTAAATGTCAGCATGACTCAAACATTGAGTATTTTACTTGCTACTCTTGCTGGATAGTTGTCATCTATCACTTCGAAACAGTACACATGCTGCTGGACAAAATCCTTGCGGAGTCCAGTTACAGGGAGTAACGTTTTGGAGATGTGACTCGGGGTGAAGGGATTTTCTTCTTTTTTTTTTTTTTCTTCTAATCTAGCGGTGCATGAGTTCTGAAAAAGGGTTAAAGAAGATACGAGTTTAGAGGATAATGTGCCAGGTCAAAAAACTGGACACATCTACTAATTTTTGCAGCGTCCGCATTTCAGTTTATGGTGCAAGGGGTGTGATGTATGATGTAAAAAAGGCTATATGTTTGCAACTGTATGCCAAATTTCATGACTGTTTCCGTCTAGCCCCATTGCTTGCTTGTACACTGTGCCTGCAGCTCCACCTCTTCAAAGACTGTTCTATTAATCTAACCTACTGAGAGCTATTCATACAGCTTATGGGTTTTTATTTTTAAATCCTCACAAAAATGATTTGCTGCCCTCAAGTTAGGAATTTAAAAGAAAATTAAATTAAGGCTGCCTAAGTAATGAAAGCATCTTTAGATTTGATAGATAGAGACCATCAAAGCAAGAAGTCTGTATCCCTGGAAAGATTTCTGATATTGTTTAGTGCTGGGGGGAGTTACTATTGCTAGTATATCATGCAGCATCAGGCCTTAAATTCATACACTTACGCTTTGTGTATTCCTTAATTTTCAAAGTTGTTTTTTATGTTTTAGGTCATAAATTCAGAGATTTCTAACTCAAATATTTTTGTCCTTATACAGCCTATGGCATTGGGGTCATAGTGTTGTATAGTTTTGCTGACAGATGGATTAAAGAAAGAAAGCCTTAAGAAAGCCCTTATGCCTTAAGAAACGTCAGAATTTTTATTGCATGCCATGAAACGTGAGCCTAGTATTTGTTACTGTGATATATGTGTTGTATTGTTGACTGCCTAGTGTGACATATGTATAGCTCTCTATTGTTTCTATTTGAGCTGCGGAGCTTTCCTAAGTAGAGTTTAAAAAAAAAAAAAAATTCAATAAAACATCACTGACCCTATTTTCGATTTCTTTAGCTTTCTTTTTCTGGGCTCCCCAGTTCAAGAGAGACAGGGAACTACTGGAGAGAGTCCAGTGGAGGGCCACGAAGTTGATTAGGGGAGTGGAGCATCTCTCGTATGAGGAAAGGCTGAGAGAGCTGGGTCTGTCCAGCCTGGAAAAGAGAAGGCTGAGAGGAGATCTGATCAATGCTCACAAATATCTAAAGGGTGGATGTCAAGAGGACGGGGTCAGACTCTTCTCAGTGGTGCCCAGCGACAGGACAAGGGGCAATGGGCACAAACTGGAACACAGGCAGTTCCACCTGAACATGAGGAGGAACTTCTTTACTGTGAGGGTGACAGAGCACTGGAACAGGCTGCCCAGAGAGGTTGTGGAGTCTCCTTCTCTGGAGATATTCAAAACCCGCCTGGACGCGTTCCTGTGCAACCTGCTCTAGGCTAACCTGCTTTAGCAGGGGGGTTGGACTAGATGATCTCTAGAGGTCCCTTCCAACCCCTACCATTCTATGATTCTATGAAAAAAAAAAAAAAGTAATTGATGTTACCTAAAACCTTTATACAAATCTGTGAAGAAGGAAGTTGACCAACTGTAATCCCAAAATAATCCATAAAATAGGAAAAAAAAAAATCCGGATTTTTGTTTTCTCATATGAATAGAAAAACATGTGCCTTTTATTTATCTCTCGTTTCTTCTGTCTTTAGGTTTTCCAAATGAGCCTGCCGCTGCCATTGCTCTTAACACTATCAAGGAATGGTTAAGCAAGAATCACAATGAGGTATGGAATAAAATATAAATTTCCCAAATTTCTGTTTAAGGTTATGGTCTTTGACTCCAAAACTGTGAAAAGAGTAACTCAGACTTGAACCATGAGGTCTTTTATCGTCTATTATTTTTAGTCTTAAGACCAATGAAATTGAGTCAGGACAATATAGCCAGGGAAGGTTTGTTATATTTAAAAGCTACACTGGAGTTGAAGGGAAATACCTTTGTTTGAAACCATGCTATGTGTTTCCTGTGCATTGTAATCTTTCCTGGCCAAGTAAAAGACTATTCTCTTCCTAAGCTGTTTCTGAGCATCAGAGTTTTCATGTAATTCTTGGAAAGGAAATGTATATAACAGTTGTCAGTGGAAACAGCCGCCAAAGGTCAGTGGTTTTCCAGGGGTCACTTTACAGTAAAGAACTGTATGATAGTACTTTCTGTTTTCATTAATTTTTCATTTGCTTGCAGTTAAGTGTTCATTTTCCCTGTAACACTCGCTAAATAAGCGATACAACTGTGAATTTTTAACAGGACTGGTCTTCTTCCAGTGACAGCGTGATGGTGATTATTTTTACAAGGCAAAGAAATGCTTTCAACAGAATGATCTCTGTATCTCCCCTTTCTAGTTTTTGTCTTTCTCTGGTTTGAGGTCTTTGCAGGCTGATAGTTCCTGGTAGTGAATTGGAGAAAAGCAACAAAATGGTGACAGAACAAATAAAATAATCATAATGTCTTAAACTGAAGGTGTGCCAGTTTCCTCATGATGACTGCCAGCAGATTTCAGACAGCTACAGTTGTTCAGTACTTTTGTCTGAAAATATTTAAGAAAACATCCAGCGGAGAAGCAGTGGGTACAGAGAGTATTTTTCTTCTAGCAATATATTCAGGGGGCCTTTTTGCCATGAGAATCTGATACGTGAGGTAATGAATTTAGCATTTTTATGTTGGTTGTTTTGGGTTTTACCAGCTTTGAATTGAAAGGAAGTGCTACATTGAGATTTGAATAGGAAGTTGAGATTTTCAAACCTGAAGGTACACTAAGGAGCACGTACATGTTTGGACACTGGTTCTTTGTAGCCTTGAGCACTTGGTAGCTTCCTGTGACTTAGAAATCTGAGCAGTCAAGCAGGAGTTTTGGATGGACAGCCTTTGTTAACACTATAGGTGCCTAAGTGTCATCAGCCTAGCTCTAGTCTTACGGTTTTTAGGAATCTAGTCTGTTAGTATGTAATTTTAAAGCTTAAGTGTAAGGCTAGAACCTCTATGTTTGTGCTGCTTCGCCATCTTATAATTTCTTCGTTGTATTTTTACTGCCTAATTTTAAAAAAAATAGGATAAAACCCTTTTCTGGCTCCAGAAGTAAGCTTTTCTTTCTCAAAAGCTGACTATGTATTGTATACACACCCCTTAATTACTTGTCTCTTAGAGGTATTACAAGAAACCTGACTTCATGTGGTAGACTGCCTGTCAGAAGTGTAGAAGTTTTCTCGATGACAACTATTTTCTGAAGCTCTGTAGTTCAGCCATTGCTTCTCAGCTCTAAGACAACCTTTGCTTTCAATGCACTTTCAGTCTTCCCTTTTTTCTTCTTTTTCTGCTTCTGGCCTGGAAACTCTCATATGCCCTGCCTGTCACCTTTCCCTCCATAGACTTCAAGTGAGTTCCTCCCCGTGTCCTTGCAAAGCTCCAGGTCTATTTTGGAAGAAGACTTGAGTTTCATAGCAGATAGTGATTGAAGTGACAGTGTTTGTCATACATGTCATGACTCTTCTATGAATTGTAATAATTTTTATATATTTTGACCTGCATTTGCAAAATACTGCTGTATTTACGGTCCACACAGATTAGTGTAAACTACCAACACTGAATATGCATGATTCTTCCTTTCTCATGCTCTGTAACAAATTCCCTTCTAATTCTTGACCTTCTTGCCTGCCTAGCTCTAAACCCTCCTGTCTTGCTCCCAACAAACTCCATTTTAATCCGAATTCTTTTTAAATAAGTGGCTGTAGTTTACGATGCTTGGACAGTGAAAGGAGCCCGGGCTGTCCTGACTAGAAAACAATTGTTAAAAATTATCCTACTGAGCTTGCATCACTACTGGTTGGGTTTTTTTCTTAATTTGGACTAGTATAGCTAAGAGTTGTTATATTAAATATTTCCTAACAGTCTGAATCCTAAACTCACCAAGCTGATCTCATGCTATTTGATGCACTTGAAGATGTACGTGCAATGCATTTGATGCAATTATTACATTTTGGTGAATATGAGAATTCAGAGCTAACCCACAAGAGCTTTTGTTCATTTTTTTGAGGAAGTACTAGATTTCAGTCCAGATATATATTATAAGGGTCCAGTTATCCATAGCTTTGTACTTTCTTGTACAAAGCTTTCCCTCTTCGTAAAGTTTTTCTGCAACCTACTGGCTTGAATTTGAAACTACAGCATACTGGCATGTTGTATGTGTCATAAATAGGTCAGCAGCAAAATAAAAATACTTAACAATTCTATTGAAGGTAGCAGTAACTTAGAGAGTGAAAGGGATCTTTGAGAAGCATACAGTTCTTGGGTTGCAGTTGGTTTATGTGTATAGCAAGGTGAGCGTAGTACACCTGGTTTAAATGAAGTGACGCAGCTCTGTGCCAGGTGTCAGTCTGATCCGTTTTATATTGTGTACACTTACTCCTTTGGATTAGGTTTTGGGCTTTGAGTAGTGATATTATATATCACCCAAAATTTCCCCAAAAGTAGCTCATCATACAGCAATGGAAATGAAAGGGACCTTGTGTATCTCAACAATGTAGTCTCCTCTTACTGCAGGTAACCATATGATACAGTCCTTTCTATAAACTTCTCTCATAAAGACAGAGCAACTCCCACTACACCTACTGGATATTTAAATTCACATGTTATAGTCCGGGAGCAAAACCTCTAACTGTTTGCCACGAGGCCAGCTTTTCAGAGGGCTGCCCATGTTTCACTCCTGTTATCACTAACCAGACCCACTCCCCTGGCACTGCCTGCGCTGTCGGAATGAGTCAGTGTGTCCTGCTAACAGCCTCTGCTGAACAAAAGAGGCCTCCTGCACTCGGCTCTGCCAGAGTTCAATGAATCAAAGTCAGCTTCTTACCTTCATTCTGTCTTGTGCGATCTGCCTTGTCTTTGAGAAGTCCTGTCCAGGTTCTGCTCCTTTAGTCCCCGAGATGTTTGGCAGACAGTTGCTCCCTTGGTAACGTTTGGCACTGGATGTCTGAACTAAGATCTCAAACTCTGAGTGTAGAATGTGAATTGATTGAATGAAATGAATTCAAGACGTTTTAGTGCAAGATAGAGACCAAAATGATAGCCTGCTCACTAGGAAGCTAGCCTACACAAAAATACACTTGGCAAAACCAGATGAATAAGATGGAAACCTGACAAGTTTCTAAGTCTTTTTGTTGTGCTCCAGAGCAGCAGTGTCTTATCTGCCTTCCTGCATCCCAGGAAACTGTGACAAATTTGTGAAAGATAAGGCAGTGTTGTTGTTTTCTCCTTTCTACCTTCCTGTACTACTCCTCTGCTTTGATGCTGTAAGGAAGATTTTATCCACACTGGTATTAATTCAAAATATAAATAAATCAGTGGCTATATTCCTTAGTCAGCCCAGGGGCCTGAAAATATAACCTAAATGACTCTGTTCGAGGCATAGGAAGTTCTCAGTCATAGTATTTGCAAGAAAAGTGATTTGCATTTAATAAAAGGTTTTCTTATCCAAGTCCATTGTTGTGCTTGACCCCTCAGGTGTTTGCATAAAAACTTATTAGCATGCTTAACTCCAGTGTCGCTCAGATGAATGTCTCATTACCATGCAAATGGAGTTAGCTCTGTTCTGAGGTTAATTGTTACAAAGCAACACAGAGAGAGATCTATTGTAATTTACTGAACGGAGAACACCAGCTAGGCAGGGCAGCAGCCATCATAGCCTAGCAGCCTAAGACTTAACTACATAAAGTCCACGAGGGAAAAACAGCACCATTGTAAGTAATGGTTTGGTCCTAGTTGTATGTAACGCACAGCACAGTTCTGATCTTGAAGTGCAACTCTTAAGTCAAACTAATTTCTGGCCATGTTTTACACCAAGGTCTGCTGACTGGCAGCCAGAGGGCAAATCTAGTTTAGAAGCTGGTAAATGGTGTTATACTGTAAGCGTAGAAATCCCTTGGAGCAAACTCACAAGAATGGCCACAGTCAGCAGTACTGGGTTAATTTACTGCAGACCACCTAGGCTATCTCTTTAGCGAACTGCATTTTCACATTTCACAAAGTGCTCTAAAGGTTTAATAGAATTCTTCAGAGCACAAAATAGAATTGGATCCCATCCTTTAGGAAATTATACACTGGGATTCATTTAAAAATGCACATTAAGCTCTTTCCAACAGTTCAGAATGTTTCTTTCTGGGATAATTTGGCAGGGTTTGAGATATTGCCGCCTGATTTCCCATAATGGTATCACGAAAGAATTGTGATGCCTTTAAATACTGGACCTCCTACATATTTGAGGGCGGTGGGGAGAGGGTTATGTTTGGGTTTTTGTGGCGAGGATCTTCGAACATTTGCAGTGTTAGAATTTGTATTTGCTTTTACTTCAGTACCATGCTACGTTTCTCAAAAGGGTAAAAAATAAAAAATGTTCAGTGTATGCCTAACGTTATGTCACTGACATGAAAAGCCTCAGGACTTTTTCACTGCTCAAGAAAAGACTTTAATTTAACAGCACATTTAGTTCAAAGTATTGTTCTTTCCCGTGCACAATATCTCACAACATATATTACGCATCCTCAGTAGAACAACAACCAGGAAAGTGAGATTGCAGTATATGTTCCATTGAAATAACTGATGCAGATTAGAAGCACATAGATGGAAAATAAATCAATGCATTCCTGATTCTGTTGGAATCACTACTGAAGAGAGATTTTTCCCTTATTTTGCCTGAAGTACATGGTATTTAAGTCCTTGTCTTTTAGCAAGTAGTTATGCATCACCCCACTGCCAAAAAAAATGTGTATGTTCCTAGCAAAACAGGATGAGCAAAATCCTGGTACAGTCGAAATCAGTGGAACTCTCTTTTCAGTGAGGGGGCAGGATCACACTTGCTATACTCCTCATGACAAAAAATCTTCAGGAGGAAACACCTGGTTTGTCAAGTCAGACGTACCACAACATGGGTGCCCTGCACCCGTGCTTCGTTTTGTACTGTGCTTAGTTTTGTACTGTGCTTCGTCCAAATCACGATGATATTTTCCATTACTGAGGTAGTTAAAGTGGAATTATCTTTCCTGTGCACTGCTCCCCCCATACGCACTTTTGTGCCTTGGTGGCACGCAGGAGTTGGGCTGGCCGTGCCTCGCCGGCCAGAGCTGTGAGCGTAGGAGGGCAGGGACAGCTGAGGAAGCAATGGGGATCGTGGGTGTGACTGGAGGGACTTTTATCCTGCTGATAAAAGCTGCCTGAGCAATTGAGTTTCTAAGGATGGGGGTGGAGGGTGTATAGGAATTCCAGGAAGGGAAGATCTGTGATGAGGCAGCAGAGCTTCAGGGATTATGCCGTTTTCCTTTGTCCTCGCGGAGCTCATCGCCCTGATGGTAAGCAAGTGTCTCTTCCTGGTCAGGAAGGGCCAGAGTAGGGCAGTGAGGGAGCAGCTTCCTCAAGGGTAAGATGCAGCTGAGAGGTCCAGCAGGACTTAAACCAGCTGCACTGTGTGTTGGCCACCCAGGCCTAAGCCTGCTTGAGACAGCTCAAAAGAGTTACTGTTGCTGAAATAAAAAGAGCACTGGTCTTTGGTGCCTGAGGGAGGACAGGACCACTGCGTGGGCTGGCAGATTTGGCACAGGACCCACAGGAGATACATTGGCCTCCAGAGGGGTATCTGTGTGCCAGGCAGGATATCCCAAGCACCTGAAATGGTGCTAGGTACTGGTGTCTAGTTTGGAGAGAGGTACGTGTCCTGCTGGACAGCCACTGCCTGGTAGGGCAGATCAAAGTCGCCACTGTTCCCTATTGCACAAGGCGGGGTAGTGCAGGTGTGCTTCAGTGAGCTTTTAAAAGAACTAGAGCTTTATTTTGGGGTAAATTAACATGATCACAACTTTGTGTCACGCGCAGCTCTCTGCAGATGAGCGCGGCACCCCACGGTATCCATTTGGGTACCACGTTAGTCTGGCAATATCTGTGCTATGCAGTGTTATGTTACGTAGGCATATACCTAGGAGGTGCAAGACAGAAGGGCAGGAATGTTTCTCGTGCCTGTCCCTTCAAAATCGAGTCAGGCCGCTAACAAAAAGCTGCTTTTACCTCTGAGCCCACGAAAACATCAGGGCAACCCAGCTTCAGTATTTCTGCGGACTGCTGGCCTGAAAGTTAATTTCAATATTTTTTTTATTTTATTTTTTTTAACTTCCTCTTTCCCCCATGTCCTTGGTGGTCTCAGCGACCTAATTTTGGCTGTTCATTCTTCAGAGACAATTCAGCAAAGTGGCATCTTGAGATGAGGTCTTGTCTTTACAAAAAGATCAAGACGGTGTCTCTTGGAAAATGTTGTCGATGCAGGTTCCTTCAACGTAACCTCAGTTATATTGCCCTAGGCAGAGCAAGTAAGTTTCTGCATTTATTCCAAAAAGTAGTGGAGTAGCTAGCTGACAGTTTTAATTAATGAAAGCAAATATTTTTTAAAATAATTAACTAATGCAACAAACTCCCCCTAAAATCGTATTGCTTTTGTTTTTGCTCGGGTAGTTTTCATGCTTACGGTTTCACAGTTGTCAACAAAACTATGCTTAATTTGGGGAAAAAAAATGTATTTATGCTGAAGGTGATACCTTTTACAACAAGTTTGGGCCTGCAGTGACATGTTTTTATTTTAAAGTATATTTATTACTCAGAAATAAATGATACAGGTTTTGATTGAAGCCACTGACAGATCCTCAAGGACAGTAAGGGTGCTGATAAAAATTCAGGCGGCTATTTTGGTAGCTCTTATATGCCAGTATCATTTGATTAACATAATCTCTTCCCCTCCCCCAGCACCATTCTCTTGGGTAGGTTAAAAAATGATCTCCTTTCTATTTCTACATTCTAATTAGGTGGTAATCATATGCTGCTCTGATTGAAATGAAAATCAGCCATCATGCCACTGTCATCTAGCTGAAGTCGAGGAAAAAATGCTTTTCAACTTGTACAAAATTAAAATGATTTACTTGCTCTGTGTAGCTGCTCTCTCACTGGGCTCAAAGAGATTCAGTGCTATCCTCAAAGCCCAAACCTAACTATCATCCCACAGACAAGTCATTTTCTGAAATGATAAGTAAGCTGCCAAGGCAGCGATGCTTTCTTATGTGTTCTTCAGACTGCTATTCAGGTAGAAGGCTGATAAAGCAAAGCAGACAAAGCCCGTATTCATTACACACGATACTTTATTTATTAAACTTTAAAAGCTTTTGTTATTTTTGATACAGCTATTGAGAGAAAGGCAGGAAGGCATCCCTCTTGGAAAGAAATGTTAGAGCTCGTGATTGCTGTGAATGTCCCATGGGACCGATGTCCCATGTGAGCAGTTCCTATGTCACTCACTTGTGACCCGGATGAGAAATGGGGGAGGGGAAGAGTTGGAAACATGTCTTCCTGTCACCCTTGCCCCCTCAAATTTGTTGAGGATCAAGGAAATCCACTTCTATGCATAGTGTAGATGTTTTCAGTCAATACATCTTTGTAAAGGTTTATGCACACTTAGTGTACTGCATAAATAATGACTCCTGTAACTCCATTACAGCTAATGAGTGTCACTAATACAAGATAGGTCTCTGCATGGGTTCTTTTGTGTTTACAGTAGTTAACTATCTAATAATTGAAATTTGTCAAAGCATTAATTCTTTTTATCCATACAATTTAAAGGCAATTATGATAACGGGAACGTGAATAGCTTAAAAATTCTATAGGCACGTAGCTAAATTCACAAAATCGTCACTAGTTCAGGGTTGAAATTTTGTCCTATTTCCCTGTTTTTTTCCTCCTGATTTCCGTACGTTTGGAGGGGCCTGGGTACTGTAGAGAGCTGTGTGAAAGGACCTTACAAAATAAATAGAAAAGTTACTTTTTTTCCTGTCCTGTTTCTTCTGGCGTGACAAAAAGATCACAGTAACATCCCTTCATTTCAGTACTGGCTTTCAGCTCAAAATCCCAATTCAACTGGCTTGTCAAATCAGCCCAATGTAGACGAGGTTCAGCCTTCATTTTGGGGCAATTCAGTTGTTGTTGTTACCCTTCCGCACACTCTTCTTTAACTTGGCTTATGCTCCTCACCCCGTGGGTACGCAGGAATAAATAGACAAACAAATGAGGTATAGCAATCCGTGTAGCTCTAGTGAGACACATGGATAAAGTGCTTCATGAGTAACAGAGAAATTGCTGTTACAATCTTTGCTTCTGAGCTCTTCATATTAATAAATCTGTTGTGTTGCTATACTTTCGTGTCCGACTGAACAGTATCTGTAGCTTACAGCTGGATCTTAGCAGGAACTGAGCTGAGATGGGGTAAGAGGAAGGAGAAGGTTTGCTTTCGGCTCAGTGGAGGTTTGCAAGGAGGCTCCATCATGAAGACAATAGTTTTGGGAGACTCACAGCTGTTTGCTGAGGACGGGTATGGCCAGGCAGTCAGCACCAGCAGATAAAACAGGTGGCCAGCTGAAGTCTGTCCCTGATGCCAGTCAGCCACCCAGGCCTCATCAGGGTGCTGGCAGAAACCAAGGAGAAGTGTCCCTTTGGCACAGCCTCGTGGCAGGGAGCCCAGTGCCCAGCCTCCTGCTCCACAGCCCCCAGAGGATGTCTTTGATTTGGGCATTTCCTTTGGCCACGGGGTTTTCACTTCTCTGAACTGACTCTCAGGTGACATGTTTATCGGTCTTTGCAGACAAGAAACATCTCTCCGTGTGACCTGAGCCTTTCCGAGTGTCCTGAGGGTGCTTCAGCTGTGCAGCCCAGCACGTGCTGGAAGCACGCACAGTCGGTGTGGACGGCTACCAGCTGACGGCTGCGCTGCCTGCCCAGCCGCAGCGCACAATGCGGTGCTAAGTGAAGCCACTCTGCTGGCATGGGCAGCGGCCCTTCCACATAAGCCAAGAGCACATGCTTTGTTTTGCTGGCACTTTCCTGGCATCCTGCAGAGCGTACGATGTCTGCTTTTTTGGTGTTCTGTTTCCAATAAACTCACGTAGCTGTTTTGCTTCTGGAAAGCTGCTGCTTCTGTTCGATTTAAATTCAATTCTGTTGCCTACAATTTTCCCCAAAGCAGAATGTCCAGCATGGCACGTGAGGGTGAAATAATACTAAAATATAAAAATACATTAGGCACATGTCATACTGGAGCAAGCATCAGTTCACCCTATGAGGGACCAAACTAGTACAAGCTAGCTAACTGTAAAGGGAATATTTTCTGAAGTTTTATTCTGTCTTCCCATCTGAGATTTTATCTGGCCAGCTCCTACCATCATCTCCGAGCGTGTTAGCCATCAACAGTAGGTCACAGTCAAATCTACACAGAATGGAACTCACGTGGATTCTTATATCCGGAGCGCATTCCCTGTGAGGAACAAAATGAGTTTATTGCTGCTAGACTACAGCATCTTGACATATAGTTTGAGATATATGATTCTGACATTTAATAGGTTAGATGATATTGGCCACATACTTCATAGGTTCTGTATCATACTGTATTCCTGGGAAGGTGAAAAATGGGTCTGTCTATTATATATGAAATGACAGAACAGATGAGAAGAGCACTGTGGATGTGGGGAGCATTGGCAATAGGAACCTGTGGAAATGTGGGAATGACTAACAGGCTTCATAGATAAAATAGCTTTTAATTAATACAGAACAACTTGCTTAAATTCAAACGTGAGCACAATTTAAGGGGGTGTATCGCCTTCCTACTTAGACTTCAGGACAGATTGTGTGATTCTTTCATTTATTTGGGATTAATGAAAAAATTGAGAATATTTCAGGTGAGCTATGAAATTCTTTACTTCAGCAGGGATAAATAGTGCTTGCTGAGAAGAGTTTTTGAACAAAGGCCACAAAAAGACTTGCTCAGGTTCTCACCTTGCTCCTAACCTGATCTCTCATGAGACAACAGCGTGAAGGTTAATTTTTACTAGCATAGGCTGTTTACAGCTACTAAACCTAAATTGGATTCATTTATTGAAGTCTTATTTTCTTTTTTTACATAAAAAAAAAAGAATGTACTTTGGTACTAGTAAAATAACTCGAAAATGATCAGTGGTTAAGATGACAAATACTGGCTGAGGGTTAAAGCAGAATTAAGTAGGTTTAGAAGCAGTAGAATTTTACAGTTGAAATGAAAGTCACCATGGCGCAGAGAGCGGATTTGACTTGCAGTTATGCCTTGTAAATAACCAGGTTGGTGTTTCCCATGTCTCTCTGCTTTTCTGCCTGTCCTCGTCCTGATTCAGGAGTGCATTTTAATATTTCCAGAACTGAATTTCAGATGCTTTTCTGCACCAGAAATACTGAACTCTTCTGAGACAGTATATTTGTCTCGTCTTTGCTATTAGATTAGTAATACCACATGCTAATACACTGCTGTACTCTTTCGTACTGCCGTCTGAGATAAAATCCCTAAGAACCAGCTGCTGCATGTTCATCCACGTGATCACTGCACAATAAATCCAGGGGCATAGGTGTCTTTCTGATTTCTCCCCCTCTCCAGAAACAAGGGTCTTTCATAAGCCCATCTTCAAATGTCCTGGATTTGATGAGGTGCGAGGAAGGGATTTTCAGGTTCTATGTTCTTTTCCGGATTCTTTGATCCGGCTTTTCCACACACTTACAAGGGACGGTGCATTTGTGCCTCAATCCAGCTACATGTTCTCAGGTTGGGGGAAAGGGTTTTATATGTGACTTTCAGCCTCTTCTGTTGGGAATTTCACCTTTCACTTTAAGTCCCTTTGGGGTTTGTAAGCCGAAAGGTTAAAACGCCTTAGTCTTCTATTTGCATATTCGTAGGCTTATCCTTTAGTCGAGATGTTAATGTGTAAATGTTGTTTTATTGCTAAAATACAGCATATTTTATTAATTTCGTTAATTCTTTTTGCTTTCACCTTGCTTTGCAAGAGTGTGTGTCAAGTGTCTTTGCCATGTGTGGAAAAAGTCTTTGAACTTGCACTGTTGNTTATTAATTTCGTTAATTCTTTTTGCTTTCACCTTGCTTTGCAAGAGTGTGTGTCAAGTGTCTTTGCCATGTGTGGAAAAAGTCTTTGAACTTGCACCGTTGCTCTACTGTGTTGAAGTGAATGCCCGAACCTTGCCCTAATATGAAAGAAACTTATCACATAGCACTTTGCGTCCCCTGAATTTAATCTTGATACCTGTCAGAGGATAACTTCTTCCCTGTGGACATTTAAACAAACATCTTCCTTTGGGACTGCTTACTCATAATATACGATCTGTATGATGATGACCTCATGATGGGGAAATGTTTCAAAAGGCACAATAGAAATTACACGCTTTAGTCCTACTGGCTTCCACTGCGACTCTGTTGCCTCACTGCTCTCTGTTCCCTCTTAAAATCTCTCCCTACAGGCACCATATTAAGATCCTTAATATTTACAAAGCAAATACGCTTCCCTTCAGACAGTTGAGGCACAACTACCCTGGTTTTTTGTTGGATTATAAGAACATTGACACAGCTTTATATAGCATCAGTGCAATGTCTAATTAATATGCATACTTGTATTTGTAGAATACCCTAGGCGTTTTTTTTCCAGTGTGATTTTTATGGGCCGTATCATATGAGGAAAAAACCTCATTGTAACTATGGGTTGCTGATGCATGTGTGCTCCTCAGGATGTGGTCCGAGTCTTCATGGGAATTTGCAAAGTGCCTGGCATGTTGTCGGTACAAAGAAGCTCCTTTTAGCCAGGTGGAGTTGAGTACGTAAGGACCTGCAGCATCGCAGGTGATCAAAGATACTTGTAATTCAAAGCTTGGGGTGTAAATCCAGAGGGTAAGCTTCTGTAGACTAACACTAGCCCTTCAAAGCTCTCCTAAATTTTAGCAGAGAGAGCATTTTTGCAGTGAAAGAATTTTTGCATCGCAGTTGCTAACGAGGCAGGGCAGGCATTAGTATCTTCAACGATGGCAGTGTGAGTGTTTGTTACAGGGATAGATGAAAAGGCTGAATTCGCTCCCATGTTGAAAGTACAAGTGTTTACAGAAAATATAGTTGTATATTTACTAGCGCTTGTGTTGTTGTGAGCGTGGGGTTTCAGATGCTGCAAGGCTCACTTTGAGGCAGAGATATATTTGAGGGACAATCCCATCACATGCGATTTATAGCCATGGTATTACAAAAATAAATCTAGCTTGTATGATGCCTCCAAATAGCAGAAGCTGAGAGGGAAATACATAACTGTAAGATTTTTTTTTTTTGAGAGACTATTAAGAGACTAAAGAATTCTTTACAGGCAGTTAATAACAAGTATAAATATTGCTTGAATGCTAAATGGCTCAGTGAACGGGGATTTCCATGTAAATGGTCAGTAACCTGTCTTCATTGGCAATTTATGGTCACCTTCTAGGTTCTGTATGTGGGGAAAAAGGGATCCTGCTGTGGTCTGATGAGCCAAGGTCTGGCAAAAGATGGCAGATGTCGAGCCGTGGGTAGTCATGAAGAGTGTGTTTGTTTATTTCCCTTTGGTCAGGACTGGGAGCAAGCAGGAGCAAGACGGGCTGGCACTGTCTTTTACCTAGAGTATTGTGGGAACTTTAGAAGCGAAGTGCTGAGAAGCGATTTGATCCGGTTTCTAAGTTCCCAGATAGCCTAGTTGAAAGGGAAAGCTGCAACAGACCTTGAAAGTGCCTTGTTAGCTACTGGGTTTTCTGAAGCTTGCTAGTGGAAAAAGTTGATTTTGGATGTCCTACATATCCAGCACAGTTACATAGAGTAAAAATGAACTCCTGATACTGGGATCTGGCAGGTTCAGTACATCCTGCTCTCCTCTCATTTGTACCTTCTTTCACTTTGCAATTTTTCCCTTTCAGTTATCCCTGTTCTGCCCCCTGCATGAGTGGTGAACTTGTCTCTTTATAGTCTGCTCTATTGCCTGGGCATTTCACTGAGCGCTTTGGATCAGGAGAGAGGAAGCAAAGACTGTACCTCTGCTCTGGGTCTATCTTGTGTGTTGCAGCTGTTGTTTTTAGGTGGGGATTTCAAGTCCAGCTGCTCCTTATTGACCCTGTGGGAAGTGGCAGGTTGAATCAATTATTTGACATGCACATTCTCTGTTGGCAGGATTCTCGAGAGCCTTATAATAGCACAAATGATGTTACTTGCTAGTGCAACAGAAAGTTACAATTGGGTATAGCAATTAATATGCAATTAAGAAGGCATTCTTTTTTTCTTTCCAAGTATTTTTTTCCAGTTATTTTTAGATTTGAATTGACTGAATAGTTGAAGAATTCCTTTCGGAAAGGAGGCGGGGAATAGTATTTTTTTCTGCATTAGCTTTGATTTTTTTTCCTCCTGCAAGGACACTGAGAAGCACAGACAGCTGTTTTTTAAAACAAAAGTGAACATGAAATGCTATCAAACCATTTACTATGTCTGAACTATAATGCAGCAGTCCTATGTTTTAATGGTGTATTGTTGTTTACTACGCACTGCTTTACCGGTCAAACTTACATTTGTTCAGACAAGTAATGAGATTTGAACGCAATTAGAGTGTACCTCTAGAAACAGCCTATATGTGTCATCCAATATATTTTGGTAATTTACTGCTTTTGCTGCCCAAGGTAGTGATACTGCCCGGCAGGGTGGAAGGAGGGAGGGACTGAAGGGTGTTGGGCTGCGGATGTGTTGAGATGTCAGCATTATGAGAAATGACAATGTCTGTGAGCGAAAGAACAGAGCAATCACAAACCCTCTTCAGCCTTTGGTACCGCCGCTGAGGCTGCCAACAGGGGTGTTAATTTGTGCCAGCTCCTGGAGCATTTTTTGTGATGATGACACGTGTCGCTTTGGAACTCGATTGAGACAATCAGTGCATTTCACACAGGCCACCAAGCAGCCCTGGCCCCAGCTGCTATCCACTTTCAGACATGCGTCACCCGGGCTGCGTTTGACCTAATGATGTACAAGCAAAAAAGGCTCTATATTTTAGAGTAGTCTCCAGAGCTGCCACATCCCAGGTTTTGATTAGATTATTTAGCATCCATGTGAGTAATTCCATACACAGCCATGTAGAGCTGTTACCTTTTTTCCAGATTATTTTCTTCTAAATGCTCTAGAAAGTAATTTTGAAGAAATGTTCAGTTGTTAATGAAAACATCTATGAATGTAAAGCCATAGATGGTGTATAATTTATGAAGCTTTATCAAATGATAATATATGACAAGTATAGGGTTTTGCTCGCTGGGTGGCCTCTGAGGGCTGTTGCTACAAGAGGTCAGGTTGGATCTGTGCACTTAAAACCACAACTGTGCTAATTAACGTGATAGGAAAATGTTAGGAAATGCAATATAATTATTCATAGAACTGGGTCATAATTTCTTTTACAGTTAGTCTTCTAGCACATTGCCACACCACAGTGCTTTCCATTAATAATGAAGACATTTTGGAGAAATAGTATTAGCAGCTGGTTGACTGTAGTTAATTGACATATTATTGTATTCCAGCACATTCTGTCAGGGACTGCTGTGAATGGCTTAAAGGCTTCCAGGGAGAAATAAAGCAGAGAGAACCAAAGAGAAGTTATTTTAACTTAACAGTCCTTAGACTCTGTATACTGTGATTCTAGGAGACAATTTACTCAAATATGTAGAGAGTTTTGATTTAGAAAATAATGATGTAATGGACTTAATAGATTTTATCTGTGGGAATAGCACATAAACTCCTGTAGGAGTAGGGCAATGCACTGAGCCTTCGGAGTGTTTTAAAATCTGAATGACTGAACGACTTAAATCCATTTACTTATGGATTTAATCTAGGCTGCTTTGTCAAAAATTGAAATAATGAATTGACAAGGAATTTAAGAAATTAACCACATATGTAACTGAGGCATGCTAATTACTCTCTTCCCCCTCTCCCAAAGTTAACAGAGCTTAAAATGAATGCATCTTTCTTTTTAGAATGAGGACTAAGGAAGACAGCCAGAGTGAAGCCAGGGAGGTTACTTAGCAAGCCTTTCACCTCCAGGTCACCAATTCAAATCCCAACCATTTTGTTCATGTCTGAGAGCTTTTCAGGCTTTGCACTAGTTTGGCCTGTGTAGAATGAAGTGGAGAACGTGGCTGCGGTCCGTATCACGACTGACATGTCTCTAGTCGTACTGATGAACATTGTGTGTTTAAAGAGTCTGATTCTGCAGTCATGGCACCCAATGGAGATTGTGCTTTTCTCTCCACAGTAGCTGAGATTAGGCACAAAATAGAAAAAGGAAGCCTCTAGTGCTGATGGTTTCAAACATTCATGGACGTATAAAGGAATTTCTTCTTAGATGTGCTTATTGAAGGAAATGGAAAGTGAGTACTTCAAAGGAACTGAGCTATTTGATCGTGGAACATTTCATTGTACAGTTAATTACGTAAAATAGGCTGAACTGAGATAGAGCTCTTAGTAGACTTTTTTGCTGTGTGCATATTAGATATACAGAGCTGTTTCCTCAGCTAGTGTCAGTCTGCTTAGCTCTAAGTCAATTTGCATCAGCTGAGAAGCTGGACCCTGGTATTTGTGAAACTATTGCCTGTTTATTATTCCAGAGTAACACACAGCCAAGTTCTGTACCCTAAGGAAATTTAGGCCATGATGTATAACGTAAGAAAAATGGTACCATGTTCATTTTCAAAGTAATGATGGGCTAATCTCAACCTTCAGCACTTTTCTTTGAAGCTCGTTAGAACTTACAGCAGTTGGATATTGGAGTAAAGAACTACCATTATGTTTTGGGGATGTACTTGCAATTGGGAAGGAAACTTGTGGTAGGGGATTTTCATCTTGGTAGTCTGTGATCAGAAGGCGAAAACCAGCAGGCGTGGGAAAGAAAGTTTGTCGGGGTGGGGTGGGGGGAAGACTGATCTCTAGAAAAGCATTTATCACTGAGTAACAGAGGAACAAAATAGTAAATGAAGAAACGGTGGTTGATAACGAACAACCAGGGTACACTCTGAATGCCCATGTTTTCTGTTCTTTCAAAAGTGTTTTACATTTGTGAAATACAGAAACTCTCCATATGCAAGCTTCTAGATTCTGATTTTAAACGATGACGCTAAAAAGAACAACTTTCCCGTGTTATCAGAATCTAAGTTTGAGGCCAGTGATACCCTGATGCTTCCTACAGCTGAGAACAGAGGGATCCTAAAAGAGTAGCAGTCTTCTCTATTGATTAAAGGATTTTAAAACAGTTAATCCTTCAAATTGTGCTCAAGCTGTCCATGGATATTTTTAGCACTGTAGGCCTTGGAATGCCCAATTTCTTGCACTCTGCTTTTATAGTCGTCATTACCAGAAACAGAGTTAACAGTAGCATTAAAAATTTTTTAGAAAGTGCTGATGTCTAAATCACTGGGAGTAGAAGTCCTGTGTTGTTGAATTAAAACAAACAAAGGTGTCCTGTCTTGGAGAGACCTTAATCCAAGAATTACAGACTTCTTTCAGCTAAGGCGCTTGACTTTGCCATCAATATACCCGAGACAGTGTTTTTGTGGAGAACGTGTGTGATGCTTTTCTCAGCACTCTGCGCCCAATGAGTTGCTGCTTTTCTGGGCAGGGCAAGAACTGCAGGCTGTGGTCAGTGCTTGGGTCTGGCATGGTGTGGTGAGGTTAATGCATCCACAAATAATGGCTGTGCTCATTTTGTTCCATTCAGAACGAGAACAAATATCATTCCTTAGGGCATAAATAGTTAATTCCTTTGTTAGTTCTTAAATGCTGATGCTTTTTAGTAATCTGTGAATAGTCACGCAGTCATCAGAATTGTATTTTTGTACATTGGGTAGGAATGGTTCATACAACTTTTGCAATAATTTAATTTCAGTTCCATAATTATGTACAGGAATTCTGTAATATCCAGCATTACTCTGTGGTGTCAAAGCAGTTTAGTTTAAAAGTTTACAATACACCTAGTGATTAATGAAGTTACAGTCATTTACCTCAGAACTAATTCTGCTTTGAGAAGACGGTTTGCCTCATACTAATTATTTCTGTATTGTCCTTATTTGCATTACAGATATTTCACTTTTTTTTAACATCTTAACTTATTAAATCCTTCTTGCTCATGCATGAATCTGGACAGCTGGATGCCACTAATGGGGCAGCTAGTGCTACCCAGTGGTCTATAATCAACATTCTGTTGCCACACATTAGCATCACACTGCATGCCTAAAAGGACTAAAAATTTGATTTGTGAAGCAACAGCTGATTAGGGATGATTAACAAAAAGACTGGGGGGTGGTGGATATTGTGTAACACTGCTTCCATCCTTTCAGCAAAGAATGGCATATCTGATATGTCAATGTGAACAAAAATAGATGAACCATTATCTAAATGTTTTTATCGCTAATCATTTCTCAAAGGCTGTTTAAAACCAAAAACATGTAATAGCATTTAAATGAAAACAGAAGTGGAAATCATCATAAAACCATGACAGAGGAGATATGTCTGTTTATTTTAAACAGAACATATCAATTTGTTTTTCTGCACTGACAAGGCAATGCAAGATGCTATGATAAATACATAAAAATATTGTATTGCTAAATGTACCTTAAATGCCTTGCTAAATACAAGAGACTCCCACACATTGAGGTTGATCTGTAGTCTGTGAAGAGAGACAGTTCATTTTGGATGCAGAATGAAGTACACTGGAAAAACTGAAGTTGCAAGAGGCAATCTTGAATGACCACTGAAAAATAGATTCAGTGGTTTCAGTGTAACCTGATTATACCTTCATAATAGCTCGGTTTCTTCAAACTGCTCCATATGCATCATCTGCACTGGTATGCAGGACTGTTTCTAGGTTGCAGTTTCGAATGGCAATGCTTTTCTTCATTAAGAAAAAAGCAACAAAAAAACAAACCACAAAACCCCCCACAAAACGCCAACCCCCCAAAAGCCCAAAGAAAACCCCCATCAAAAGCCTGTGGGAATCCAACAGTTCCTCTTGTGTGTCTTTCGTTGGGGACCTTGCTATATTTCTCTGTTGATCTTGTGCTCTTCTCGTGCTGCAGATCGGCCAAGAGAGGAAACAATTATTTCTGCTTTTGTTTCTTTTGCTGAGGCGTGGTTTTGAATGGAGAGCACTGATCATCTTTGCTGCCTGCATTCAGCTGTTATCAGTGCTAGAAGAATCATTCAACTGGGAAATGCACTTTGCCATGGGATTTTGACAGTGTTCCCCTTATTTCAGGTTCTTGGCCACCGAGGCTAAGATTGGGTGTAAGGAGCAGTTTGGAGAGTGGACAATCTGGAGTTTCCTTGGTTCAGTAATACCATGAGTCCAGATACGGTCTCTGTTTACCAGGAATTACTTTTAGATTTTATTTTTTGACAACAGAAAAGAGGATGCCATATAGCTGTGTCTGGAAATAACCCATCTGGAAAGGGTTAAAAAGCAAACAAGAAAAAATAGTTTTGTTGTAAATATCACAATATTTAACAAAAAAATGTATACTTAACCCTCTTCCTTCTGTCACACTGCCACTGGCAACTACTAAAAAGGCAAAAAATGTTTGCTTTTAAAATTGGGAAGAAAGTGAAATATTAGTTGCTGCACTCTCAGTAATAAACCACAAAGCGATGTGAATTACAAAGCTGTTGGTGCACTTCTGAGGTGACTGTAGGCAGAGAAACCTAATGCAATCAAAGTGTACATAAATAGCCTACTAATGTACAAACTACTTCAGTTCATCATTGTAGTGGACATTATTAAGATAATTATTTTATCCTCCATGACTTGCTATTCTGTCGTGCTGTTATATAAATCAATCCCATCTAACTAATATGTTTCGAGGGACAATTTTAATCTCTTCTTACAAAAAAGGTTTGTTGCAGAAGGCAGTCTTATTAAAGCCTTGTCACTTCAGAGATCAGGTGACAATAAACGCTTGGCTGTTCATTTACTGGCAGATCACGTTTCAGTTAAAAACAAAAGCAATGCAGGAAGTGGCATGTAAAAAAAAATTGGTTGTCTAGCTTGGTGCCTCGGCTGGTTCTATTTCTTGTCATTTTGCTTCAAATTGTGTCAAGCTGAGCTTCAAACAATGTCTTCAGGACATCTTGTTCAACCTTCAAAAGTTCGGCAGGTGCCACTGTAACGTATATGAAATGCAGATCAAGATCTGAGCGGAAATTTGTTCTTGACACAAGTCTCTCGTTTACGTCTCATCTCTTTGCTAATCATTTGTTCCATTAATTGGAAAGCTGAATGCAAAATTATAAACTGAAATCACAGTTCTGTGTTTCATCAACAGTGTGCTCTTCTCCTGCTCCCTGTTTCTGGAGCATCTTTGAAGTACTTTTGTGTGTTGAGAATTGTGGATCACCAGCCCGCGACTGTGTGCTACTGAGGTAGCTGCGATGGTGGACAAAGGCAGGGTTTTTCAGTGGTGTACAGAAGTGTTTTCTGGGAACCTAGTTACTTTGCTACATTCGCTCTGAAAGGCGCCATAGATGAATCCGTGTGTTCTGCTGTATTAGAAACGCATCTTTTGTTTCTTATGGAAAGGATTGCCTGCAACCCCTCAGCTGAAGTATTTGTAAATACTGTTGTTGATGTTTGACTGTGGTGTACGAGACATTGCCTGCTTAGAAGGTCTGGGAGATGCGTGGAAAGGCGCTCTGTGAATTACTGAGTAAAAGCAAGCTGTGATCCTCCTTTCCCTAGAAGAACAAAACGTGACCCCTCAAATAAGAATTTGGTTCGGATCAGTCCATTGTAGACGTTTGTTTGCCAGGTAAAAGTGAGGTTGCCACCTTTACAACTATCCCTGCCTTGTGTGCTCTTTGCCAGCTCTCCGTGAGGATGCTGGCCCACGTGGTTCCCTGCAGGGAATCTGTGTCCCTGTAAGACATGGTAAAACTTCAGGCTTAAGGCAAGGCGTTAGAGCAGAGTTTCCCAAGAGGCAGCTACTTCTGCAAGGATGACGGCGCCGTGTCCTGAAGGTGGGGAAGCATTTCCAGGCCTCTAGGTTATGGTTAATTCTTTGCCATGTATGTATTATTCCTTTTTTTCTGCCTCTTTCTAGCTTAGCTGCCTTCCATATACCTACACGATATTTACAACGTTTGGGTGAAGAAGTTCCTCTTGTTTCCTCTCTTATTTTGACTACATATGCTGTATTAAAAACCAAGGAGGAGTTGTTAATACTTCATAGATATCTATGTACGTTTTGTGCTTATGCGTAAACAGGTAAAACTGATGATTTGTGAATATGTCATCAAACGTGATCCCTCTTTACCTCCAAATGGCAATTGAAATTTCAGCAACCTTAGCAAGTACTTGGGGATAAAATATTGTTAAGTATTTATTGTACGACACAGGTCTTCGAGGGAAGCGAGGACTGAAATTATCATTTTGTTCTATACCAAGAGGGAAATTAGTTTGTTCTGCGTAGAGTGTTGCAGTCTCAGTTAGTGTCAGACCTATGTTCTCCGTGATGGTCCATTCCACTGCTTGTGTAAAGGTGCCGTATGGGTGTTTGGGTCTTCCGTGACTCAATCTCTAATAGGCTCTTCCTATTTCCAAAAGTATAGGAAATAATTTTCTCAAAAAGAAGAAAAAAGCCAAGTTACGTTTATTTGTGGGTCCTGATAAAGAAAGAAATCAGAGAACATGGCGTTGTATCAAGAAAACAAACAAAAAAAGACCCAAATGTTTTCCAGGTGATTATGAACAATCAGCCATCTGTAACTTCCATTGATGCACACAGTTCAACATATTTCACCTTTTCTGTGGGCACATGGGTCTTTCAGCTATTGACTGAGTTTGTCACATGGAAGGAAAAATACGTGGAGGTCGTGCTGACTTTGGAAGGGAACAAATTTAGTGGAAGCGAAACTGCAATGAAAATCCTGCTGGTGAATGCATACAAATGGTTGTGTGACTGAGGTGGTTTGAGTGAATTGCATACACCAAAGTAAACATTGCAGCTCATCTTGGCCTTAGCGAGACTGAAACAGTTGCCGTGTACATGTTAAATTAGATTTTGTGATCATTTCTGGGTTCACTAATCACAATCTGATTGATCTATGTGACTTCAGTAATGCCCTTTGGACTGAACTGACCCGGTTCTCAATGAAGATAAGAACTTGTACTCCATCATTGTGGTACCAGTCATGCGCAAGACTGGTGAATTTATAGAATATTTGTCAATACATTTTGGAGATTATACTTTCTCTGAGGCAATAAGAATCAATCAAGCAGTGTTAGCTGATTAGGCTGGAAGTACCAGTTATAGACATATATTTAAATGATTAGAGAAATGACAGTGGCAAACAGAGAGGACTATAAATAATGTTTTACTTAAAAGGTAGTTATTTCTATGGCTTTCTTCCTGTGAACTTCTTTATCTGTATTTTCTGAGGTCAGTGATATCCAGCTGTTTAGAATACAGTAGATATAGCTTAGCTATATTGTAGCTTTACTTTCAATGAAAATACGTCAGTAGAGAGGTCATAGGCTTGTTTGCAGTGGAGCACTGGTGATTACATTTGGTAAAACCATTTGGGGAGGGAGACAGAGGCCTACAGTTTTGAGTGGGTTTGGATGAATGCGCACAGATATGTAATGTTTTTGTTGTACTAAGCCTCTGTGTACCAGCACCCTATCTGGGCGATGGTGTTGAGATTTTAGGTCTAATTGTTGCCAAAACGCCTACAAATTTTGCGTGTTGAATAGAAAAAATAAAAACTTGCAATTTACTATGCGCGTAATATGTGCAAGAACTTGAACGCTTAAGAGAAGGCAGCCCTAGAAAACTAGATCAAAAGCTATTCTCTGGAACTCGGGATTTTAATAGCAATTTGCATCTACAGAATGAAAGCGGAAGAACATGAGGTATTGCTTATTATTGCAATTATAAGCACAACAAAGATGACAATAGGCAACTAGTTTAAGGCAGGAGTGCCAAAGTGCTCCACGTGACAGCTCCTTCGATTTGTCAGCAGTTCTGTTTCCAGAAGCATGTTGCTTTGATGAACAAATCCAGCAAATGAACCCTAATGTGTTTGTGTACAGCAAAACCATAGTGACTGGCAGTTGTTGATAAAGACGCATCGCCCTCTGGTTTTGTTCTTCCTCATCCACGTGGAGGTGAGCTGGGAGTGTGTAGGCTTTTTCTCTCTTCCACATGGGTTGTCAATGACAACACCGCAAGACGGGGCACTCGTTTCTCATTTTGTGAAACAGTGAAAAGAGTCGATTATTTCCAATGCTTCAGAGGCTGGTCATCTGTAAGAATACCTGAAAAAGAAGAAAAACACCTACATATTAAAGGGCTAAATAGCTTTTCTTCAGTGTTTTTCTATACCCCCCCTCCTCTCCCATTTCCCCCCGTATAAGTAAAGAAACAAAGCAGCAGCTTTCTGACGTTCATCGTGAACATGAATTATACTACTATCTTCAGTTTCCAGGACTAGGAGATTATGAGGAATGTATTAACTATTTTGGCTTTTTGGAAATGGTTCGTTATTGATATGGTTAAGTAGGAGTACTGGGTCAGCAAGCAAGAAGTACGCATCAAGAGTGTTAATTTGATTTTGGAATAAATATTTCAAAGCTTCCTTTTCCCGGTCTAAGCAAGGCAAAATCTTCTCAGCCTTGAATTAAAAGTTATTTTGGGGAACAAACTGTGATCTGTGGAGTGCAAAGTTATGAGTTAGCCTATTGATTCTGTGTAATTCTAATCCTTTTTTGATGTAGGACCAGATACTTTCAACATTTAGCAGTGGCAACGCTTGCGTAATAAAAGCTTTAACAAATGCGTTAGTTATAAGGGGCCTAAATGTAGTCTCCCTTCCGAAGAAATGCTAAATGAAGTCCTCCTGTAGTGTCATTATTATGGAAGGATGCTACAGCAAGCTGATAATTACTTGTCCAGGCAGATTTATAATCTAATTCACATACTGATTCTTTTAGAAGTGATGCAGAAAATATTTCTAGCATATGCCACTTTAAAATCATACCTAGAAATCAAGTCTTACCGTGAAAAAACATGATGTTGGATATGTCTTTTTGAATAACATCAAAGATCTCCGGACATATGTTGACAGGGAATCTATTTAAATCTAGATGTACCCGACCTACTTGTTGTAATAGAAAAGTAGGTTTTCTGAACAGTGGAACAATTTTACTTTAACTGTAGAATAATACATAGGAAAGAAAAGTTTTTTAAAAAATATATGGGGACAATACACAAATGAAGAAAGTTTCTCGCTGTTGTACTGTGATTATAACATCGGAGCTGCTTCCCAGCTCGTGTCAGTGGAGCTTGGAAGCTTTATCATAAGTGAAGACCTGGTCCTGTGTGTTTTCTAATATATAGCTTGTACGTAGAGCTGCAGGGTTGGGGATTTGCTATTCCCCCCCCCCCCTTTTTTTTTGTCAGTTTAACCATCTCAGCTTGGGCACAGGTAATTTAACATTTCACATCTCGGAGTATACAACTTGAATGAACAGTCTACGTATTTTCTTTTTAAAATATTGTAAATGTTTTCCTTTTATTTGTAGCAAAAGACATATTTAGGTGTTCAGGGCAGTTCTTGAATAAGGTTTATGAATTTCATCTGATTCACTTTCTCTTCGTTAATGAGCTTTCCTAATCAAAAGCTCAGAGTTCAAAAGCAGCATATCTTCTATTTTAAGCTAATAAACAACTGAAAAAAATTTTAAAAAGCAAATTTATCGAAGTTAGCACATTTTTTTCTTTTGGTGGTGACGGTGGTGGACGTTGTTTACAAGCATGGTTTTGAGAGTCTGCCCCTTGAATCTGGACGTAACACTGACAAATGTGCCAACTTTACTTGTACTGTAGCTATTACTGCGATATTGTAGGAAGTTCTCCATGCTTCCAGACAAGGCGTGCAAGACCTTTTGCGCTACTAGGCTAATGGTAAGAAGGATGTTGTCTGCAAGTATTTTCTTCCTCTTGCTACTTATATCCCTGCGGCATAACAAAAGGTCACAAATGGACAATAGAGTGGAGTCATGAGTGGATTATTCTCTTTTAGCTACAAGTATGTCACACTATTTTTATAATTTTCTGAAGGATTATTAAAAAGTCCTTCGAGACCTAGAGGAAACTGCTGAAGTTTGGGGATTGTTTTCTATCCCTTTTTTCTGCGTTGGTTTAGGCGGATACAGCTTGTAACTCTATCTGAAAAATACAGATAAAACTTACATCTGCATTGTATGGTGTGGATGATGTTGTGGTTTCAGTTCTTTGTTTAAAAATAGTTTATTTTTCTAGGCTGAAAGTCTCTGTGGATCTGATTGTGTTGTGTGTGGTTTTTGATAAGTCTGGAAATTGTCTGTTCTTCTTAGGATATTTATGTATAGGCATGATGCTCCAAAGATAGACGGCGGTTTTAATAGAGATAGTTTGGTTAAAATCAATAGCCGTTTCATTGTTATTTTTTCCCAGTAGTTCAAGATCTTCCCCAAAACACTCACTCGGTTGCCTTTTTATTACTGTTGGCCAGATGCACGCGTCTCCCTTTCCTGCAGCTAAAGACACTTTTTCCAGCAGAAGGAGTGATTGTCCACGTCTGAGAAGAAAGTTGCAGCTGGCATTTTGTGTCGGTTCACACTTCTAATGATCTGTTGCAGAGGGTTCAATTTTCACTTGTCTCTCAGAGCGTTCCCTATTGTCGAGGAGGATTGTACTGAATGGCACCGTGCAGGAGAGACTCCCTTTTTCCTGAGCAGGTGAACTGCAAGCTTGTGGCCACTGTAGACGTTTTCCTGAATTGAACTACATAAGATGGGCATGCAGGCTGCTGGAGGGTAATAAAAAGTGTTCCTGTAGTGCCTTCTTTCACCTCTGTTTAGATGGGATCTGTAGGTTATCTTGCCATGGGATGATTTACTTTAAAGTACTGTCAGTTTTCTTCCCTTGCCAGATTTTTTTGCTTTTTACACTTTTATCATCCCTATGTTGAGACTAACATGAACTCTAGAAGAAATCTCGGAGAGAAGTCTCTTAGGCAGAGATTTAGGTAGCATCTAGTGTCAACGCTACCCACAACACGCTTAGTAAAATCCCTGCTGGTTTTACTCTATGTTCATTCTCTTATCAGTTTGAGATGCCTTTATAATGCTGTCATCATCTTCCAGGATGCAAGGGATAGGGAGTAACATCTATAAAAATACTGTGATTCAGTGACTCAATAAAAATGACTAAAATTTGGATTTATTACCAGAGATTTTGAAACTTTGCCATTATCTCCTAAGTCCAGGATGAATGCAGTGCATACGGGTAAATATTTTACATGTGCCTACGTTACTCAAATGTTTTAGTCTTTATTTCAAGCATTTCTCGTACACATACGAGCCAGAGTCTCATTAACTTTCAGTGAGAAGTCTCAAAAACTTTCCATGAGAATTGGTGTCCCAAATGACGAAGTTTTGGAAATGTAACCAAAGCTCCTAGACAGTGAAGTACCTCAATTTTACTTCAGTTGTCCTCAGATACCTTGCATGGGAATACAAACACGCCTGAACTGCCAAGACTGTGCCTCAGAGTAATTGTTGCCGTATGTCCACTGTCACTTCTTGTCTGAGGTTGCTTCCATCGATATCATCCTGTGATGGTGCTGCTACGTTATATCGACTGGTTTGTGGGCGCCGTGCCTAGGAGAAAATCAGCGTACCTTAAAGCAAAATGATAGCGCTGTTATTTTAGAAGGTCACTGCACATCTTTTTGGCATCTGGCATTTATATATTAAACGGAGAACCCTTCAAAATGGCGTTTTGGGTAATGAAAACTAAACCAGTTTGAGAGCTGGTACATACCCACACAGAGCTGAACCAATGCCAAAGCACGTCAGCGCTTTTCTGTGGGATCAGTGACATTTAAGATCTGATATTATGAAACCATCAGTCAGAAATTCAGGCCTTCCACTAAAGACGAGTTGGCAGTCGTTACTTTGTGGTGCTCTAAAGGCAGATGTTTCCAAATCTTTCAACTTACATTTTGGTTTAGTAAGTGCTTTTCCTAAAATGGTTGTAACTTACAGAGGGGGTTTCGTAGTGATAGGTGTAAGTTGCCCCGTTGGGCCTATTTGGCCATCACGGTGGTTTACATCCGTAGTTGGTAACTGTTAGGTCCTTTGGCATGGTTGAGTGCTTTGGAGTGGCATGAAGCTGGCATTACTTCACTGTTTTTGACTGCTTCCAGTAGCAGATAAAGCTGGACTAACAGATGTGACTGGGTCATGGATGGTCTCAGAGGAATCCCAGGTGTAAATCATTGACCTGTTGTATCCGGTTTGTTTCCAGGCTACCCACAGCCCATTTCCAGTACTGGAACTATCAACATTGTTTATATGAAGCAACTCATTGAGACATATTTATTTCAAAAGTAAAGGCCCTCTGAAGTGTAGCTTATTGCTTATTTTTATGCATAACAATGAAATGCAACTGGAGATTTAACTCAACCAAAATGAATTGCTTGTATGACGTAGAGCAGGACAGCTCACTGAGCTACAGCTAAAAACCTTCTTATTGTGAAACAGAATCTCTTCAGCAAAGTATTTGGCAGCCAATACACCTTTTAACCAGCTACAGTGTATTGCCATTGCACTCTGCTCCTTCCAAGTTTCTTTACTTGATTTATGGTTTCCTGAATTTCAGAGGCATCATTCTATGGATATTTTTTTTTCTTTTTTAACCAAGTCTTACCAAATTCAGTGATGCGGTGTAGAGCAGTGGAGATTCCCACACACATATATTCTCACATTGAAGCAGTTATTTAATTTGCTCTTTGTTTCCAAGCAGGCAGAATTTTAATCAATATATTTATTATTAGGGAGGCTTGAGCTTAAGGAGAAATCCAATCAAATTATGTGCTCTTCATTGAGAGAGCATTTATCATTTGGCTATGCGACTATCCAGGATGCTGGGAAATTATGACTTTTGGCAAAGGCCCAGGAAGCGCATTGAAAGATGAAAGAATTACATGGTATGCTCACAGTCCACTTAATACCTATGTGCCCGTAAATCAGTGGTACAAGGTAAATATTAAGCTGCAAATGGGCTACATGAGACCCCTGTTGATCATCTAATGTAATCCTGATAAACTCTTTAGTTGCCTGTTGTAAGCAGATCTCTCTGCAAGACTGTCACCCAAGCTCCTCTTTTTCCTGAGTTTTAAGAAACAGAAGAATAAGGGGTTTTTCCCAAGTTCGGCTGCTCAGAGAATTGACCCATCAGCATTGCTACGCACACGCACAATGGCTTTGGGGAATGAATCTCTTGCCTTTATGAATCCATGGAGCACTTGTCGCTTTTTCTCAGCAGGATCCAGCCCTTCAGGTAGGCAAAAGCGGCCAACCTCTTACACCTGTTTAACTCTTGCTTCTCTAATTTTTTATGTGACTCTGTCACTCTGCAGTGGTCCTTTAAGCTTGGATGAAGCCATCTGCTGAATGTGTTTCACAGGGGAGAGAAAAGTGCATAGACGGATAAACATTTTATAAAGTTATGATATTTTTCCTCATACTTGGTAATAAGTGTGGATTGGGCCCTCTTTTGGGAGTTAGCCACAGAGGAAACGAAATGAAAATTCGTGATTTAGCAATCTGCCCCATTGGCTGAAGTGAAGTAAAAAAAAAGGTTTGCAAGTCTTTATAAACGTACTTGTAACTTCGAGATGTGTGCTTGTCGAATGTTTGGATTATGTCTTTGTATATTATCTGTGCTTTCAAACGGATAGCTTCTACGGATTTGGCGTAGAAAGGAGGATTTGATTGATTCGTGATGTCACGGTCATAAAGATTCACGCTGAGCAACTGATCCTGTAGCATTCAACACCAGTTCAAAAACGTTAACATACGAAGTAGAAGGCAAACTTGTATTTTTTCATGAATGCTTTGTTAAAGAAATGTCCACAGTCTTAAACATTTATCAGTAGAAGTGAAATTATGGAAGCTACCTTGGGAGCTAAATAAGGTATAGTATTTCTTAGAGTTCTGTAAGCGTAATAGCTGCACTAGCAATTTCTGTATCAAAGCATGACCATCTCCGGTGTTTTGCTGTTACCAATCTGTCAGATACTGTTCCTTTTTCTTTCCAAGGATTCATCCCAAAGCTGATGTTATTGCTGGACTTAAATATTTGATATAGGCTTCCCATTTCTCATGAACTTGTTAGTATTCATTATGTCCTCTGTCTTGGAATATATAATCCAATAACATCCATGGCAATTGTATAAATGATCATGTGTAAAATATGATTAAATAGATTTTTGCATTACACTTTATCCTCTAAGTTTCCTGCTCCCCTCTGTTACTTAGTATTGTTTCTTAGAAGTTGTTGTGTTCTATTCTATCTGTCCTCTTTAGTAAAAGGCTTTTTGATACCGAATTTTCTTTGTGTTAGGATAGTTGCATTCCTGTCTTTCATCCAAGATTGTTTCTCTGACTGTGTTTTTCTTTTATCAGAGTAATCTTTTTTCAGAGTAGATCTTATATTTTGGTATCAAGTTCTTTTTCTGGTGCTACTTTTAAGCCATTACAAATCTTGAACTGCATTTAAGTTGTGATGTTAAAAAAAAAAAATCCACAGCATTAAATTGAACCAACCCTGGGTGTGTATTTTGTCGTCTTCTATCTAGGTGCTGCTTTTAAGGCATGGTGCAGAAAGCTCTGACTAGATAATGTTAACTTTCTTCCTTCCAGGCTGACTTCTAGCCAAATATCTCTTGCCACTAGAAGACTCAACTACGGATCTTATCACAGAGAAAGAGGAGCTGCAAATGTTCCTACTTGTGTCTTTCCCCAGACTGCAAAATGAGTCAGATTCTTGGATGGAAGAACCCAGAAACTCTTAGCTTGAGCCAGAAAAAAACTTCTAAAATGTCCCCATTCTTTCTAGAATAAATGCAAAATGCTTTCCACTAATGTTTCAGCTCAACACCCTGCCATCCCCAGTCCCCTGCAGAGTCAACTTAGCAGAGCTGCACCACAAGGCACTATAGCGACGTGATGCCTTTTTGTGCCCAGCCCCTTTCGCTGAAGGAAACCAGCAACATTTTCAGCCTCCCTCCTACCCATCGCAGACAAGAAAATGGAAGTGGCAATGGAAATACCATCCTGGCCCCAGAAAGGAAATAACAAGATATTTCTCATCAGATGCCTTTTTAGGGTGAATCTATTTACAGCAACATCTCTGAACAACAGAGGGCAACTTCTCTCTGCGTTGTCATGACGCATGAGCTCTCCTCCATGCCCTAATGGCTATTCTTTTGCTGAATCCTAATTCAGTGGTAAGCTACTGTGTTGATTCAGTATCTCTGCAGGTGTTATCTGGGTACCTGGTTTTATGAAACCGGTTTTCACTCGGCAGGTGGTGTTGGCCACCGCAAGGTATACCGGTGGGATCCGTTGCCATGAGCAGTCCCTGCACCATTGTTTATGGTGCCTTTTGCTTGAGTTTTATATCACATTTTCCTCTGCCTTTCTTTTTCTTTGTCTAAATATTAACCTTTCCTTAATTAATCTTTCTGAAAGTAGAATCAGCTCTAGGTGTTTGATGTGAGGAAGTGCAGCTTACACTCACCATCTCCTGACATGTCGTCCTCTTCTGATGGATGTCAGTGCAATGATTCCTAGATATTTTGCCAGAAGCAGCATCTGGCTCTTTACCACTCTCCTCAGGCACTATATTTGCAGCTTTGAACTTGCCTCTGTATATATCACACAGTTAACATGTCACTATCTTCCATTAGCGTTCTCGACTGCTGTGCACTTGGTTGGCAGTTTCCAAAGGCAACCTTTACATTTTCGGTGAATTGTAGCCTCTCTATTGTGAGTTTTTGAGAGTCTAACTTTCGGGGGGGGAACCCTCTTTTTTTTTTTTATCTGTCACATTGCACAGCACAGGAGCTCAGGTCGCATGTTCTTGTGCAAAGTAAATAGAAAGATCTATTTAGAACCACGGGAATGCTGTCAGAATTTCTGCATTGCTTTTACATGGTGTTGCTTCCTGATAAAAATAGTAGTTTTTTCTTCGCTGCCCCAAATAAATCCTGAAGTGATCTACTGCTGTACAGTATGTGCACAGGGTCTAGAACTACTCAAATTGATACCCCTAATTAACCTTAGTAATACACATGTCGGCATTTGTTGTAGCAGCAAAGACTTTCTGTTATGAAATGCTTGCTTAGTTGTTATAGGCATATTGATGGGAAATACCTTACTGTTTTACTAAATTCTAATTCTGGGTTTATTGCCTTGGCACATGCCAGTAGGCAGGTATTTTTAAGGAATCACAAGATGAAACTAATGTTGTACACAGTACTTTATTTTGTCTGTATGAGGATGGGTTTGAAAAATTGGTTTCATTTTTTAATGAAATTTTCATGTGGCTTATTCAGCAAGGGACTTAATGCCTGGTAGCTGTAGAATCATTTTGTTTATCTAAAATGAATTATGCATGAATTTACACCTAATGTAAGAGCAGCACCAGGTGTGATGAGATCAATACCCATTGTGGATACAATTTGAGTCCATGCTAGCATCCAGCTGAAGGCCTATGCATCACTTCAGTCTCATTTAAGACTTTTTAAATTAGGACTTAAGTGGTTCACAGGTTTTACGCCGTCCCTCTGCACAGGAGTGAATTTTACCCAGTGTGCACACACAGAACATATACACCAAATGACCTTGATGCCTCAGGAAAAGTACTTTGTATTTGTTGCTTCTGATAATTGTGCTAACGCAGTTTTGTTGTGAATTTTGCATTGCTTGCTCACATTAAAGCCTCAGGTCCTGGCATCACATAAGAATCTTAGCTTTCATTGGAAAGGAAAGAGTTTTCCTCTTTTGGTGGCTATAGAGGAAACTGAACACCCACTGTAAGAGGCTAACAAACCCAGAGACAGAGCGAAGAAAGCCTAGTCTTGTAAAAACACGAAATAACAATGTAGAAATGGTCGCAATGCCTAAAACCAAATGTCAGGCTGGCCCTGTCCTGTTTCTCTGAGTGACCAATGCTAGGTGCTTGGGGG
>VZSC01002409.1:269271-280444 GCA_013398225.1 Steatornis caripensis | reverse complement strand
GCCATTAAATCTTTGTCTGGGGACGATAAAAGCTTGCCTCTCCTTCAGTGGGACCACTACAATATGTGGAATATCAAGTGAAAATATGCAAGGATCTGCCATATCACGTTCAATAAAAGCAAGTCAGTCTTTAGACAACGTTCACGNTTTTTTTTTTCCCTTTACACAGACCCTGCCATTAAATCTTTGTCTGGGGACGATAAAAGCTTGCCTCTCCTTCAGTGGGACCACTACAATATGTGGAATATCAAGTGAAAATATGCAAGGATCTGCCATATCATGTTCAATAAAAGCAAGTCAGTCTTTAGACAACATTCACCTAAGATATATAACGTCCCCCAATGCCGCTTCAAGAATCAGGTCTTCAGTTATCAACATTGCGACAAAGCTCTGCAGCGAATGACAGCACAAATAGCAACTGTGGTTTCATGCAGAGGAAGGAAAATATCACGTAAAGCTTTAAAAATTGCTTCCGAAGAAAACACAAGAGAGAGGCTGAAGAAGAGTGCTAGCTAAAAAGACAGGGATGAGTGAGCTGGACGCTGAGTGGCAAGATGGTGGTGGCATCTTTTGTAAACTTGAAGCAATGGTGCCTGTATATCTCTGAAAAGAGTAAGGAAAAGCTCCTTGACAGGCAGCAAGTTTCCAGATATGGCACACGAGGGCAATTTTTCTTAGCTGGGATCCCAAGTACACAGAACTAAAACCCAGTAGTAAATCCAGGAAGGCATTACTGCAGAGCATGAGCCATCCCAGGCAGCGAGCAGGGGATCTTTAGAAACAGTACGCATGGCCAGAGCTGGCTTTTGAGCTCTGTAAAACCTGCAGCTACCTTGACCTGGGGAACATAACCCTTCATGGGAAATCCCAGATGTTTTTATAATATAAAGAAGCTACAGACATTTTTTCCTAAGGTTGGCTGTTTAAGTAGTTAGTGATCACGACTGCTTTAAGGTCCACCTGGTCCCTAGCAGGTACCATAGCCGTTAACTGTGCCTGGCTGGGAAACATCAGCATGGTGCAGCTGGAACCGCTGCAGAGACCTGACCTGCAGTGGCGATGGGCACAGGCTGCTTCTCCTAATCCTGACACACCCTGGACCCATGCCTTTGTTTCTCTGGACCTTTGCTTTAGCTTTGTGTGTTTTGTCTGCTTAAACAGTAAACAACTGGGAACAAGGATTGCTTTACGCTGCTTATAGCACGAACACTCTTTGTGAGGACCAACACGTCCCTCATACAACTAACGTGCAATTCAGGCACAGATGACCTTTTCTGCCAGTTGTCTGTTACAATGCATGAGAGCCGTGGTCAAAACATGCATTGGCCTTAGAAGCACAATACGGAACGAACCCGGAACAAACAGCAGCATTTTGGGGGAGCTATGAACTGATTGTCTTACACCATTACCAATGATCTCCTTACAAGCCCACCATCATTTGAAAAGGCATCACTGCTGGTGGTAGTGTCAGTGGAGAGCCCAAAAATGGGCCAGGCACTGATGTGGCTGGCTTTTCTCATCATGCTGCCCGGCCAGAAACCATAATGGCGAGGATGCACCACATTCACTGTTTAAGCAATGATACGTAGAAAAAACAACCTGAAGACCAGCTGACATGCTCACTTTGCATAAATCTCAAAAGCAGAATTTATCCTGAAGGATAGATCACAGCTCACTCCTGGGAAGATAACGTAAAGCAGGCAGCAAGCCAGAAACCTCTGCTGCTATTTTCCACCCTGGAGCTACTGCATTGCTGCACCCCACTGCTGCAGCTACCCCAGCCTGTCGAGCAGCGCGGTGCCAGGCACGGTTTGAGGCAGTCCCAAAGGGGTGCAAGCTGCTCTGACATAAAGGGTTGGCACAGCACTCTGAAATCCCAGAGTGTGACCGCCCACCTGCAACAGCCAGCAGCAAACATCTACCAGCCACCACGGTCACGCTCAGATGGCTGATGTGGCGCCTCCCCATAGTCACATCGGACCCGCCACACGTTCAGCAGAAAGCTACCTGAGCACCACTTGGCTGGCCTGGCACTGAACAGCGATTGCACGAAAACACTGAACATGCCATCCACAGCGAAAGCTTCTGTAGCGTCTGCACGATCCTTAGGAAGCACGCTGCTCAGGGCAAGGTAGGAGAAGAGGCTTAGAATCAAGATCATCACAAACAACATCAAAACGTTATTTTTAATAGCTATTTTTGGATTAGAAAATTTATTCAGAAAATACATTAACTACTCTAGTCCTTATTTCACTTACTTCTTAGAAGAATTTCAACCGTATGAAAATAATCTACACATTTTTGAAAACTCTATCACTTTAACTTTTTAATCATCCAACCAGAACCCAAGAGTCAGCCTGGCTTTTGTTTTCTATTTCCTGATATTGCCAGTTAAGACATCTACCAAGTTTTTTAAAAACAGAGATGCAGTAACTAAATTATAACTTTGGTAGCACTACAACGGCCTAATATATAAGTTTAAAGCTTTATTACAATTGAAAATGTAAGAGCAGCTGTTCGTGTCTAAGGTTTAACAAATATCTTACCACAGAAGTATGAAGATTAAAAGCTTATGATTTCAAAAATGAACACATAAATAAATACCTGGAGAAATTAATTCACCAAAATCTTAGGTTATGTGTATCAAATTAAGCATTAGTATAGAATCGTCACCAAACTTTTTTTTATATGTAAGACTAATCAAAAAATACAGGATAAAGTTTTTAGAAAACCCAAACAGGCAAATCCTTTCTTTACACAAGTTTGAGCCACTTCCACAAGCTTTAATTTTGCTTTTATGTAAGAGTTGGCCTTGCTTTGTCACTGTCCTTTAACTGCAAAAGCAACTAAAATGCTTGCATGCCATGTCCAAAAACTTGAAGCCATTTTTAATTGTTCTTTAAGTGCGAAGAGAACAGCATGTTTATTATATGCAAAGGAAAAAGCTGAGCAAAGAAATGCTGCTGCACTTTAATAGCAGCCATGACCACATTGCTTATGAATATCATCCTTCCCGATCTAGACACTGGCTTTTCAGCTGCTACTGCCCAAAGGCATCAACAACAAAGCTGCTTTAATCATCCCAGAGCTTGCTTTTTCTCCCTTTAGTATCAATAAAACTTCTATCAGATGCAAAGGCTGTCTTATAATTAGTGGCCACGCTGCACTAATTAAAGAACCTCCAATCCTCAAGATTCAGAAAATATCAAGCACAAAAGAGCAGCAGACTCCACACTTCAAGTATGCCTCTCAATTACAGGGTTTTTGGGTAAATGTGAGCATATTTCTTACTTTTTCTATTGAGAAGAAGCTCTTTCCATTGATACCTGTACTTAATTAAACATTGTACATAGTTTCTTCTACACGGACAGCAGAAAAGCACGGAAAAATGCCACGTGCCTTCCCCCACCACCCAGCAATTGGTTTCCCTTCCTTCATACTACGAGGAAAAGAGCTTCTTTCCCAGAAAGAAACCACCTTTCAGTTTTCAAACCCAGGTTCTGTACACAGCTTTATGTAGCACATCATCTTTAAGATTAGGTCTTGCGCAAGCCAATACGGTTTGCTTTGGTGCAAGGGAGCATGAGATGATCCTGCTGAAGGGCAGGAAGCCTACCCTGGCCTCCCAGCCGCTTTGGCAGAAAAAGGAGCCGTGCCACAAAATGGGTAATTGCGATTTCTGGATTCTGAAAGTACATTCACAGGAAGTAAATGGGATGTGATCATGGACAATCCTTTTCTTGACAAACTGAAGAAAAAAATTTTACCTCCCGCTTTGATTAGGGAAATTCTTGACCATGCCTGTTGCAAGACAACATGACTGTGAACTTCCAACATTGCTAGTGGTACTTCTGAAATAAGTTAATAAATGGGACTATATAAGCAATGGAAACCGAATAGAGAAGTATCTCCTGCCTTAATCTCCCTAAGCTGAAATCTGGAAGTTACCGAATACAGTAAATTCTCTTCAAGTTCGGTGGCAAATACCTTTCCCATAAATCATGTCCCTGGATGCCTTTTGCTTGCATTCAGTCTAAAGCTAAGATAAAGCTGCCAGTCCCCTGAATAAAAGAGTATCAGAACCACAGAGAAGCTGCTTCTCCTTTCCAACAGACAGGCACAATTCATTAAAATGATGGGATGAAAATTTGCCACTGGCTCCAACAGCAACAACCTCTCTGAGGATTAAAACTTCCCAGAAAGCAAGTAAAGCCAAAAGGATTTTTCTTCAAAATCTCATTTCTTAAGGTCTTCCAGAACTTGGACACTTAGCAAGGTGAATATAATGAAGAATAGAAACTCATATCCATATTGAAAGCTGAATTTCCTACCCTTTTCACTTCATTGTTTCATTCCATGGGTACTGATGCCTGTTTGGACTGGACTAGATAGTACTTGCTAAGTGCTAACCCACAATCATGAATTCTGGATTCAATACGTGTTTGTAAAAGCAAATATTACTCCAAATATTATTCTGTCTCTTTAGATTTTGGAAATCGCAGAAAAATCCTATGAGCTTTCACTATAAAATTCAGAGTGTGAAAACGAAAAGCACCTTCTAAGAGCTATGAAGTAGATGCTGGTAACTCCAGAGAGACACCATGCTCCTGCTCTGTATGATGCTACAGCCACACTCACCTGTGGGAAACGAAAGAAAGATTCCCAAAACACAGCAAGGCATAGCTTGTAACAGGCTGAGAGAAAAGACAGTAAGTGCAGCCCAGTTTTTTACAAAACTGTTATACTTGCAGTCGTACACCAAATTAAAACCAGAAGCACTACGCGACAGTTTAAAGCAGAAAATCCAATACCCAGTCTGAGTCCCTGTCCAAAAAAGGCCAACTTTTCCACACTTAATTCCAAGTCATTCGTCCATCCTCCAGCATCCCTGCTCGTGGCTATGTGTACACTGGCCGGCTGCTGGCGAGAATTTCACTCCAGAGCTGTACCAGGTGCTTGGGTTATCTCCCTCTGAGTCGGTGGGACTTATCTCCATACAACCGATGGTATTTGTTCACATGGTTTCCTGTAAAGCTTGTGACTGATTTCCTTATGTTGTCTTTTAAGTAAAGTGTAACCCAGGCTCCTCTTCAGTCTCTAAAACTTGACAGAATAGGAGGACTCTATCTGCTTTTTCCAACTATTCCAACTTCTTGTATGAACACATCTAATGTGTTATCCTTGTGCAAAAAAACCCCGTCTTAATTAGTACCATACTGAAATTCACAGGCAAAACAAATGACTAGAAAGAAATTTCTTACAGACGTTAAGTAATAGCTTTCACTGTCAGCTGAAAAGAAGAACGTCTGGAAGGACTGCTCAGAAGAAAGTCCTGAACAATGAGGAAACCCGCAGGGTGCACCCCTGGGTGCTGCAGGGTCACAGCACCATCGCTGTGTCCCTCGGCTGGGCTGGCCCATCTGCCTGGGCAAGGGAAGAGATGGAAAAGAAGGGAAGGAAGGAAGAAAGGAAGACTGCATTTAAACAAACAAATCAAAAGCAAATGACTACAAAGCTTCGTCCTCTGAACAGCTTTATGTTTATAGAAATGGGTAGACTGGATGTGGTCAAGCACGCTGAGTGCCTGTAATAAAAAACCCCAACCTTCAGAGAAGTTCAATTTTTTGTATGCTAAACTCTTTTGAAGATGTACCTGTTGAAATTAGTGGCATTGGGTGCTTGAAATCTCTCACCTCTCCCAGTTTAAAAAAATTGGGTCCCAACAGACCATATGTGACACAGCTTAGCTTGGTCCCCTACTACTGCTGCTGCTGAGATTGCAGAAATGGAAGATCATTAAGACTCTCAGGGCCATTTCTCTTTCCTTCCCGCAGTGAGATCAGCTTTCTCAATTGTTCCTTGTGTAATATTAGAGACCCAAAGCAAAAACTTTCTATCAGCAATCTTGAAACCTCTGTCACAGTCTCTTGGGGCATACTACTAAGTTGTTTTAACAGGCATTTTTGTCTTTTTCCCCAATTTCATGATTGCACCCTGAGTCCATAACTCCCACTACCACCCTCTACCACTCCCTGTTGGGTGTAACACTCATTAAATATCATTAGACAAATCATGCAACGAACGCCTCCCATCACAAGTTTAGCCCATGCCTCATCAAACCGAAAGCATTAATTTTTTTAATAAACTCTTTTCACATGACCAACTCCCAGTCTCCTAATTATTACTGTCATTTTTTAAACTCCGTCTGTTTCACTCGCATCCTGAATAATTCCCATTAGTCCCACCAAAATCCTACAAAGAAGGGTTATCTCCTCCACAAGTCTTGCCTTCTTTTTTAAGGGCTCAGTCCAAAACCTAGACGAATTACTATAAAAATTTATTTTCATTTCAGAAGGCTTTAAATAATTTTACTGCTTATAACATGTGTGTATTTAAAATATCTTAAGGATTTTAAACAAACGGGAAAAAATCTTTTTCTCTAGGTATGGTTAGAAAAACAGGCTTGTGCTACACTGAACAGAAGATACCTTTGAAACTGCTAAGGTTTCAAGACTAGTAACTCTGCAGTGCATGCGGTCTGGCTTTCTGCCCCGCTCCTCCTTGCTGGCACTACATGGCCTCCTACTCTGCCCTAAATATCCTCCACCCCTGGTCCATTCTCTTCCCAGCAGACACAAGCAGTCCCCAGTGCTCGCAGGAGTCCCTGCTGACTCTCGTTTTTCCATTCTTTTACTATGACATAACCTTCCTTCAGGTAGGAGTAAGGAATATTAAGTCTTGACATTTTATTCACAATTTCATGCTATAATCACAACCAATTTTCATTAATTTCTACTTGAAAGAGACAAAAGATCTCTTGATGGCTTGCAAAATCTAACTTCATGCTATATATACATATAGTTTCTTAATGCAGAGATTTTCTGAGTATAAAAATTGTTTTGCAAAACATTGCCATCCCCAAATAAGCTTTTAGGCAGCTTGTGGAGTACCTGTCCCCGATTCAAGCTTCACAAGGATGATCCTTGTGCTTGCAATTTCAAACACACCCTCACATGTATCGTACTGCAAAGACCACTTGAAAAATTACACGTTGGTGCCGTGTATTCTCTTCTTAGGCATTATTTGCTGCAGGAAACGCACATTACCAGGTCAATAGTTGTATTAGCTGACTTTCAAGTATGCCTCAAGATATTGCCGCGTGTATGAGTACACACAGCTCTCAACGATTTGCAATTTGGCTGGTTCAATACTACCGCTTCTTCCTTAAGAGCACAGAAGTTAAAGTAGGTTTAGGTGGAAATCACAGCCTTTGCATTTAGTTACTGAGACTCCGCGTAGGACGCTTTCAGCATTTTCTCTGGGATTCATTTCTCTGACTGGTCTGACAAGGCTCGTGCTTATTCACCTGCAGGGAACAGCACAGAGCACAGCGTCTCCCAGGGTGTACCCAGGGGTGCCTGTGCCAAGGGCCATGTTCTCGCTGGTTCATATAGACACCCACACATGTGTTTTAACATTTTTCTTTTACATAATTTTACATATCACATAATTTTGGTCCTTGTTTTCTTCTCTCATCCCTCAAACAATGCGAGCAAACAGACTTTTGGAAATTAGAAAACCTGTAGAGCTGTACCTATGTTGATGAAGAAACTGTATCAGTTTATGGCTGAAAAATGCATCCACCCCTTTAGCCCTCAGTCCCTGGTTTCCGTTTGTTATATTGTAGTTTAAATGTTGTCTAAATAAACTTCAAGGGTTTACAACACAGGGACACGGCTTCAGAAAAATTCAATTATCATTACGGCAACAAGAAATTAAATTACACCATCATGACAACAACCACGCAGCAATGCTGCTACACATTCAAACTGTCACGTTTAACTCTGCCCCATGTGATTTTGGCTAACTCCCCTTTGCAGGGAGCAGCCAGGCATGCTGCAGAGCTGACATCCCACCCAAATTATTTTCTCTGCTGCAGGCTGAGGTTAGCATGGCAGGAACTAACTCGAAGGATGCCAGCGTTTAATCACAGCAAGCTTCTGCTGCGAAGACAAGGAGAAAAGGGCATGAGTGATTATCAAACTATGCTAAGTGAGATGTAAAAACCTAGGGCTGAAACCAGGATGCATAAATTCCAAGTAGAAATCTGTTTACCAAAACACTGGTTGGGAGGGAGCGCTAGAGATGATCTAGACCAAACTCTCACTTGAATTAATACTCGGGATTTCCTGTCTTGAGTCTACTGATATTTGGGCCAATACGAGCAAGGCATCCCAAAATGCACTAAGTTTGGAGAATGTCACCTGCTGCAGTCGCCGAGTAAGATGTGCAAGGCAGCATCCTTGAGCTTGTTGTCTCATGACCTCCCTTACCAGTGCTGTCCCATTCAACCACTATGGATTGACAGTTCTGCTGACAGAAAGCAAGCATCTCCCTACCCTTTTTACTAAAGATCCCCTTGCATCATCTTTGCAGGAAAAAAAAAACCAAACTCCCAGCCCCCCAAGTAAAACTTACCTAACTTTTACAAAGTTACCTAATAAATGTGCTGCTGTTTCAATCTACAGAATCAATGATTCAGCTCACTTCCTCTTCAAACGAGCAGAGCTCACCACAGCATTCACTCTGGAAATATGTCAGGCCAAGACATTATAGGATAGATAAGCAAGGTCTGAATCTTGCAAACTCTGTCCTCAACATGAGCAGTAGGTTTGGCAAGCTGGCTGGACCACACTCTACTTCAATTTAAGATGCTCTTCCCGATTCCTTTTCCTCCTTGGAAGTACTAATTTACAGGCAGCCTCTGTACAAAGTGCGTCATTAATTATTTTTCAAAGCAAGAGTTTAGAGTGGAGGATCCTCACTTACAGCAGAATGGCAGAATTCAGCCGGAGGATAAGCACAATGTCTTAATTCCTTTTTTCACAATGATTCTGCTTTATCACTTGCCTCTGCAAAGACACGACAGGCAAACCAGAGATGCATCTGACGAGCCAGCCAGCTCGCAGCAAGGCAAAGGCACCCTTGCTTTGAGTGACAGGGAAGTCCCCGATACATACATCCAGGCCAGTTTCACACGTGTCTCAACAGATATAGATTTCCCAACCCTCTGGCATGAGTTCCCCGTTCTAACTCTAGATTATGTACAGGGCAAGGACCTGCACCATTTCTTCTTGCACAGCTGTGAAGAAGCACATAAGCTCCCTGAATGTCCTACTTCTTTGTTGCAGTAATTAGACATCAGCCTTTTCAGCCACTCACAACTGCCCTCACTCACTCATGGGCCAGAAAACTTGAAATGCTCAACTGTGGAAGTGCAATTTTACTGCAGCATGGGAATGAGTGTGAAGCAAAGAAGAAATCCATGGGGATTACAACCTCATGGCTCCAACGGGACCTGAAAGCACCCTCAATGGAGCAGGAGAAAATGACAATACTTAGGGGACATGGTAGAAAAATCTCCGCATGTGAGGCCTGCAGCTTTGCCAAATGCTTTTTGGGTGAAAGCCATTTAATATTTGGACATCTTTCCCCCTATGGGAATCTCTTGAAACATCCACTGTGATTTCAAAACAGTCCTAACAGAGGAGCGGTCCAATATTTGCGCTCCCTCTACACCACAAAAGAATCCCAAAGCAACAGAATAAAAGGACAAGCTTGGCTGTGGGCACCACCCAGGAGTCACCCTACGGTCTGAATCATCAGGGCTGAGTTTGATCTCCCAGTCCACAGCAGCGCGGACTCTCACATGCTTCAGATGCATAATACATAATATACTGGAATAGGGCTTCCTTTTCACATGCAAACTTTTATTTTGCTTGTAAATCTCCAGCCTTAAAATTTGCTTTGTAAATACTTTACCTGCTACCTTACCGATAAGGAGCATAGGTAGACAGGCAGGAGCAAGATGTATTTCATCTTTTAACTACTCAAATTAAAAAATACCCCCCAAAATACAGAATTATTATTACAGAATTATCTTTTCCTTTGTAGTTTAATAGTAATATGCATAAATTTAAAGCTTTTTTTTTCCATTTTCCCTCTCCTATCATTTTAACGGCATAAAAAATTGCTCTTAGGCAAGTTCGAAGAGTTTACCTAAATGCCCACCTAGCAGTTTTTCCACTGCCTTCAACGGGCTTTGCAAAACAGCAGGCTACGTGGTCTTGATCTGACCTACCCTGGCAAAACCTGGTGCCTTAAAACTTTCAGCTGCCGGTGCTGGGGAACTGGGACCTGCCTGTCACACGGACAGGACAGTTTCAGGTCGCATCCCTCCACACCCTTGAACGTTTTGACCCTCTGCGGCGTGTTCCGACTCCCTCATCGGGGATTTTTAAAGCACTGCCGTTTAAGAAACCGTCTGCTCGAAGCCCCGCCGGACGCTGCCCCTCTCCGAACCGAACCAGCCGAGCTGCGCGCCCAAAGCCCGCTCGTCCCGCCGCCTCCCGAGCCCTGCCCGGCGCCTGGCGCTCCCGCCTGGCCGCTGCACCGCGCCCGGCACCCCTCCGCGCCGCGGGGGCTCGGGATGTCCCCCCCTCGCGCTCCCCCGGGTGCTTTCCTACGAGCTTTCCCCACAGCAAGCACGGCAGCAGACGCAGCGCGCTCAGAAAAACTCTCGGGAGGCAGCCGGCCGCTTCGCCTGCCGCCCTGCAGAGCCCTACCTCGGATGTAGGTGCACTTGCTCTCGTCCAGCGGGCTGGAGGCAGAGCCACCCATGCTGCCGGGGAGCGCTGCCGCCCGGCCCGGCCCGGCTCCGCGCTCCGCGCTCCGCGCCCGCTTCCTCCCGCAGGCGCCGCCTCTCGCCCGCCGCCGCCGAAAGGAGGTCGGGTCCAGGGGCGGGAGGGCCCCGCGGCGGGAGGGCCCCGCCGGACCCCGCTCCTGCTCCTCCCCTCCTCTCTCCCTGCGCTCCTGCCCTGCCCGGGCGGGGAGGCCGGGGTTGGCCCTCACCAGTCTCAGCAGTTCGGGAGCAGAAGGTGGCGGGAGGCCCGGGAGGGAACGCGTCCGGCTGCAGGCACGCGTGTCCCCAGCTGTTTTCTTTGGCCCGTCAAAATGGGCAGCACTGCCCACGGGGCACTTGTTACCCCCATCTCAAAATCCGCATCCCCTTGGAGACACACTTTGACCCTTTGAAGTTTCCACGGAGGCTACTTTAAAGAGCATTGATTGTACATGTAGTAGGTATCATGGGACTTAAGTCACAGAATCACAG